>CAUEEP010000860.1:0-324344 GCA_958450365.1 Mesorhabditis belari
GCAAAGTTGGACGCCGAATGACTGGACCAATGTCATTTTCACCGATGAGTCGAAGATCAATCTCTTCAACCCTAATGGCAATCACTTGATCCGGAGACCAGTTGGACAACGCCATAACATCAAATACTTGCGGCCGACAGTCAAATTCGGTGGCGGATCGATTATGCTATGGGGTAAAAGACTTGTTCCCTTATGTCAACTAATCTTGCTTTTTTCAGGAGCGATGACTAGAAGTTCACCAGGTCCGCTCGTCTTTCTCAACTCAACCTTGAAGGCCCAGCGGTACAAGACGATCCTGGAGAATGATCTTCTTCCATTTGCGACCACGAATATGGGACAAGGATGGTTGTTGTACCAGGATAACGCTCCGTGTCACAAGCACCAGATGTTGATAGGAAGGGTCGGCCGACTTTCAAACGGTGGAAGGGCTCGTTTACCGGGATGGTTCGCTGACAATCGTGTCAAGCTCGTCGCTGCTCCACCTTACAGCCCGGATCTCAACGTAATCGAGCATTTGTGGTCGCACATCAAGGGTAAACTGAAGGGCAAACGATTTGCGACCAAGGTTGAGCTTTGGTACTTCATTCGAAGCGGAAGATTTGAGGATCCTCTTGGAGGATTTGACTGATTCGATGCCACGGAGGATTCAGGCAGTTATTCAAGCTAAGGGAGGCCCGACAAAATATTAGATTTTTGTTTTTATCAATTTTTATTTTATGTGTGACATTTTTTTTGTGCACCCGTTTTTGGTGTTCTTCCGGTATTTATTGAAAAATAAAAATTTAAACAAATTGCTGGAACTTTAACACTTTTTCACAAGAAAGTAGAAGCTTTTTGCTATCTAAAACCTTTTGACAGCATAGAATTTGGAACACGTTTAGTAGGTCAAATTTAGGCGTAAAGTTTTGTAAAAACGATGTGACATTTTTTTTGTGCATGGGTGTATTTGCCGACATACCTGGATATCATTATGCGGATTCCAGTCCGAATCATAAATGATAACAGTGTCCGCGGTGGCCAAATTAATTCCAAGACCTCCAGCACGTGTTGAAAGAAGGAAAACAAATTGGAGAGCACCAGGAGCTAATCACAAAAATAAACTTTTTTGATATCAGTTATATACCATTGAATCGATCGATAGCATCTTGTCGTTGTTGTCCTGTGATAGAGCCATCGATTCGTTCATATTTGTACACTTCATTCTCGCAAAAATCTTCTAGAACATCCAACATCCGAGTCATCTAAACGTGAACATAGTTACTTATTCATTGAAGCTTTCCTCGTACCTGTGAAAAGATCAAGACGCGATGACCGCCATCTTTCAACTTTCTGAGCATCTTTTGTAAAAGAACCAACTTTCCTGATGATTTGATCAAAGCCGCACCTTCATACATGCCGTTTTTAAGCTTTGGAGCTTCGATACTGGCCTAAATTGAGATGTAGCGATAAAATAACTTAACGCACCTTAGGAAAAAGGTATGGATGATTGCAGCATTTTTTCAACTCCATTAGAATATTGAGAAGAGACATCTGAGATCCGCCACTCTTTACGGAAAGCGCTTCGAAGTTCCGTGTAAGAATAGCTTTGTAGTATTTCCTAAAATTTCTTTGTAATTAAAGTTCATATTGAAACATACTTTTGCATGGAAGCAAGTTCGACTCGAACAATAAGTTCACTTTTGCTAGGCATTCCCGCAAGTACATCAGCTTTGAGTCGTCGAAGCATGTGGGGTCCGGAGAAGAGCATGCAACTTCTGGATTTGGTCTTCTTTGGAGATTTCGGCAAACTCTTGAGTAAATGATTCCAAATCACTAAAGAAAATTGTTAAACGTCACCAAAACAGTTGCTAACTAGAAGCGATCAGCAGACAAAAAGTTGAGAAGATGAAACAGTTCCTCCAAATTGTTTTGTAGTGGTGTTCCGGTAAGCAAAAGACGATAGCCAATCTAAAATAATTAGAATTAGTAATAGCAGAGTATGTAAATTGATACCCTGAATTCTCGTAGCGTTTTGAAGAAAGTGGACTGGTTGTTCTTTAGACGGTGTGCCTCGTCGACCACCAATGCTCCCCATTCAATAGACGAAAGAATGGCCTAATAAAGTGATTAACTTGCATGAAAAATAGACAACCTTATCGATGTTGATCAATTCATATGATGTGAGAAGCACATGGAATTTGATTCCCTGCTCTGTTTTGATTCGACTAGCCTTCACTCCAGTCTAAAAAACGTTTAGCTAATAACTGAAGTAAATCGCTACCCTCACAGCCCCTTCCATAAATGAGAATTCGTGTTCGCGAATGACCTAAAAGAAAAGTTTATGAAACATTTGAATAAAATGAAACTGACCATTCGAGAATCTTTGTCTCCAACATAGGTGACGACGTAAAAGTCGGGACACCAAAATTCCATTTCTCGCTCCCAATTGATGATTGTAGAAAGTGGTGCCGCAATCTGAAAATAACAAAATTGCCTGAGCCTTTCAAGTGTTGCTCTATATGGTGCAATACTAACCAAGAATGGTCCCTTTGAATGACCTTCCTTCATCAGTGTATAAAGGAATGTTGAGCTTTGAACTGTTTTTCCAAGACCCATCTCATCGGCAAGAATTGTATCCGTGCCATTTGACCAACTATGTCGCAACCAATTCAGTCCTAAAGCGTTTTATACAACAGCACTAGTTTGATACCAACCTTCCATCTGATACGGATGCAAAGTTCCTCCAGTCTCAGTGACGAAATCGGGCTGTGCATCGTATTTCTTACGGATGTCCACCAACGGTTTATCCTAAAGAAACTTTTTTCTTAGATTGAGTTGAATAAATTACCTTCTTTTTCTTATCCTTTTTCTTTTCGGTTCCTTCTTCTTCTACAGGAGCGAGTCCCTTTTCCTCTCGTCGTTGAGCAAGAATCTTGCGAATGAGTTTTGGTGGAGTGTCGCCATTCATTTTCTCACTGAACACAGTTTAAAATTTTCTTTCGATGGCACTCCTACCGATGAGCCCAGTATTTGATAATGGCGTCTTCATATCCCGCAATATCCATATCATCTCGTTCCCATGTCGCTTGTTCATAAACGAGCTCCCTCCATTTGACCAAATAGTCAAACTGCGTCTTGCTGTATTCTTGATGATTGATGATGCGATGTACCTGAGTTGAAAATAGCAAAGAATCACTCTATTACCATACTTGCATCCATTCCGGTTTGATTCCATAGCGATAGAACTTTTCTTCCATATTATGCGGATCGCTTTCCTTTTCTTTGTTGTCGATTCTCCCTGTGGTCATATCTTCCGTAGATCCATCATCGATTTCCGGTGGAACCTAATTGCATTTATTTAATATTTAAGACTCTCTTTTACTTCTGGATCAGCTTTTCTCCAGTACATTCGAAGAGTTTGCGGGTACCAAACGTCGAGGACCATTTCATTGACCCATTCACAATGCCAATATGACCTAAAAAGATTTGAAAAATTTAGACGGCAATTCTTATGTACAAAACAAGAAGAGGAATGTTTACACTCACATGTACTTCCATTTGATAAAAAACTCTCGTTCCTTGCGAGGAGCCATCTGTCGTGGGGGACGCAAACGAGGCTCTGATGGGTCGACATCGGCAGGAACCGTCTAAAATTACAACAATGTTACTAATTATATTATTCAGTCAAAAAAAGTCAATAATTTACCTCTGGGTCAGGGTAGCGAACAACAACCCAGCGCCACGAGAGAATCCTTTCTGGCCTTTGCTTTGGTTGTTCCGTTAGGCATCTTGGACAAGCCCATTCTTCATCATCTTCGGGAAGCTATAAAAGATAGATAAATTTGTTTAGAAGAAGATAAAACTTACCGCATCAGGTACAGGATTCATGCAGAATGGATGGTACGACGAAGGGCAATGATCACAGAGCAACATCCCTCCGCCCTCTTTGCAAACACGACAATATTCCAGATTAGCTCTTCCTGCTTCATCCTCTTTCTCGGCTGGTGGACCATGTTGCTCGCAATGTGGGCATGCCCAAACACCTTAATACACACGAGTTTAGATTTTGCAAAAAAAAATTGATACCATCAGGAGGGGTCTCCATATCTTGATCAACGCAAACCAAATGGTATGCCTTTGGGCACGTATCACAAAGTAAAATCTCCCCTCCTTGCTGGCACACTTCGCAATAGTCTTGATGTTCTTCATCCAACTAAAAATCATGTTAAGCAGAAAATAAATTGTTACTAACTTGTCCTTCTTCACGTTTCTTCTTTCTGACAGCAGCGACCTTTTCCAATTCAGCTTTCTTGGTTGCGACTTTGGCAACAGCACGGGCGTGTTTCTTCTCCTCCTTTTCTCGGTCCTGGTCATCGAGTTGCTTATCGTGTTGTCGTAATAATTTTTCAAATTCTTGATCCGAGTTTCCTGAAATTAATAAGCTAAAGTTTTGCAAAATGGAAATATTTTACCTCCGCCCTCCTCATCATCATCACCACCACCGCGTCGACCCTTTTTGCGAGCCGAAATGCGAATTTTGATTGGAGCCACTTTTTCTGCAGAAGCGGGTGTAGGTGGTGCTTTCACACCAGTCTTCTTTGCATTGATAGCTTTCCCAGAAGCACGAGCTTCTTCCTTAAGCCATTTATTACTTTTACCACCAACAGATAATAAATACCTGAAACTCTCGATACTTGGCATTAATCAAGGGGAGAAGCTTTGTTTGATTGATGCCCGGATTTGCCTCCATTACTCCGGTACGATAGAGATTCACCCAAGCCTGGAAAAAATTTTTGAATTAATAAATTAGAAGAATAAACCTTTAATGAAGTAATGTTTGTAAAATCTTCCTCCGTGTAGTCGATGGATGGGTCGGTGTATCCGTAGTACGCAGCAATTTCAGCGGCAGTCGAAGTTGCTGGATCGGGAGCGGTGTTGTCGTGCGACTTCCTTCCTTTCTTGCCTTTCTTTCCTTTGAGTCCCTTCTTTTTCCTCCCCTTCGCTGCTAGAATATGAAAAAGATAAAAATAAACATGAAATTTGCTAACCAGAAGAAGAGGCATCAGCCTCTTCGCCGAAATCCTCGTCAGCCTGCTCATCAACTTCTTCTCCGTCGTCGTTGGTCAGCATCGATTCATCCTCCATAGGTTCATCTAAAAATGGAATGCATTCCTGAGTTTCCAAATAATAAATAAACTTTTGCGATAACTTTATGGGCAAGTTGATTTACAGATCAAATAAGACACATTTCAGCACAAAGTTTCATAACATATTAGGCTGGCCGATAAGTTCGTAGAATTTTTTATCAACTTTTAAAGTGTAATTTCTCAAAAATCCCACTATCAATCTTTCTGAAAATTTTACAGTAACTTTTAATAAAGGTGAAGGGTTTTGTGCCAAAAGATGAGATTTCCTTTCCCGTATAACTTTTTATAAAAATTGAAAATAACAGTTTTTAACGTTAACTTGATCTCAATTTTTTTCACCACTAAAACCTCATAAAAAATTAAAAGGCCACCACAAAACCATGTCAAAATTCTATTTAAATTTTTAAAATTACATACTTTGGATAAAGAAGCCCATTTAAAGATTTTGCTTTTTTGAGTTTTTCATTTTTACACTGACATTTCAAAAGAAAAGTGCGTTTTTTAAAACTAAAGCTTTATATGAAAAACGGTTCCACCAGAAAAATTTCCAGTTTTGTTTACTTCATTTTGTTTTTGGGTTTATCTTTTTATCTAAAAACTGGACTTTGGAAAGTTCAATTGAAGACAGCTCCCTAAAAAGGCGCCAGGAGCCAATCAACTAATGAAATCTTCGAAACTAACCATATGATTGGTCTCATATTTTGGAAAAAACTTTTTCAATGATAGGTATATTTGCTGTAAAATTTTTAGAAAAATTGATGATGGGCTTTTTGAGAAATTACTTTAAAAGTTGATAAAGAAATTTTAGGAACTTATCGGTCAGCCTAATAAATAAACAGCCACGTATGCCTTTGAAAGCCTCACCTTCATTTTGATCTCCAAGATCCGGATGGTCCGAAGCTGAAGCCATCAAAACTAAAATATAAAGTTAATACCACAAAAATAGGATAAATTCACAAGAAAACGAAAGCACGGTTTTGCAAATAACGAGCTCTTAAAGAAATAGGTATAGAGGGTAGGGGCCTTGAGAAATGAGAAAAGACTTCGAGCATCGAGAGAGCGCTATTAAGTGAGAGGTGAAAAGAAAGAAAGCGAATCTGGCGCGGGTGAATCGAGGTTGTGACGGGGTCCAAAAACGGGTGTTCGGATAAGAGAAAGGACACCTCCGTACTCCCCTTTTGGCGCCCACCAAGCCCTTCCGATTGGAAAGGTCCAAAGAGCAAAATCACTGAAAAACAATCAAAAATTGTCCGGTTTTTAAATGAGCACAGAAAAAGATCGATATTTTGCCCACGGCAACTTTAATATAGCAAGTAAAGTAATCGAAAAAGTCGCAGAGAAAAGGAGGCAGAGAGAATTGTCGAGCGAACAATTGGATTTCCGCTCATCTTTTCGGGCAGATGTACAAGGGGGAAGGGGGGTCAATCGATTGATCCACTCTTGAGGGGTTTCACCACAGGCCTACAGCTAGGTATGCTTTTTAAACAAGATTTCTCTTTTGTTTGCAACACTAACGCCTGTATATTAAAAGCGCGTTAGCCTTTTAAAAAGTGAGTAATCTAGAAAACTATCGTAATTTTTCCTTGAGCTTTGCTGGATTTACTGTAAATATGTCCTCATTCGAGAGGAATCAAACTGTGAATGGAATGGGATCAAAATTAAGCAGACAGTTTACTATTAAGGAAAGAATACGGTAGTTTTCGAAATTATCCACTTTTTAGCAAATACTAACGACATCACAGAAACTTTAAAAGTTTAACTTTCAGTTGAAGATGAAGGAACCAACTGCAGCTCTTCGATTTTTCAAAACACTGCTCATCGCCTTCGCTTTCCTTTTGTTCGTGGGATATGGTAACTAAAGAAATTAGCACTCAATAAAATGACAATATTCAGGTGGACTGTATTGGATCGGCAATTTTCTTCACAGTGACTCGATTCCCCTTGTCCATTATGGTGTTCTTTGCATCTTCTACTTGTCACTGTACAAAATTTCGAAACAACTCATTTGTGATTGTGTGCAATTATTGGAAAGATTAAGTTAAACATTTATACACTTTAACACTTATTGAGATCTAGTTTTTCCTCTGTTGGAAGGTAATATTTTCATCTAATCTGATTCCATTGAATTGTCCAGCCACGAAATCTGAAAACAATTTGAAAACAATCTGAAAAGAAAAGTTTTTAAAGAATAACACACTCTAGTGGGAACTTGAAGCTACAGCACTTGGAGCAGAATTTATAATTAGTAATCTAGAATAAATTTCTCATTAAAATCTCACTTTATTTTATACGTTTTATACGGATTTATAAATATTTCAATAAAACATCGGACAACAATCTAACCAAAAACAAAACAAAAACTTTAAAAGTTAAACATTTAACTTTCCACTCTCCAAAAGAAGCCATCGATCGCGATGCACTTTACAACGTTTTTTAATCGTTTTTCTCGGCTTATTTTGTGCTTATCAATTTCATTTATATCAACTTGCCGTGCAAGGATTCGATTCCTTATAAAGTGTAAGGATAAATCCGTATAAAACTAATATCTATCCCATTTATATTGGAAAAAATGCAATAGTATTGTGCTGTGTAAAAGTTCACTGAAATTAGTAGAAGTAGAAGTAGAGGAATTTCTATGAAAGAATGTTTTGGCACTTTAGGCTTTGGGGCACTTTTGTTCACCAAAACCATTTTTCCCGGGTAATTGATGATGCTGGTCACGAAAAAGTTAATTTTAAGACAAGTTAGCAATGGAAAAATGTCCGTTTTTAAAACTCAAGGTGCTATAGTAGTTGGGGGATTTTTTTCGCCAAATGAGCTCATTTTTTGCATCCAGGGGTTTTTGGCTATGCTGAATCGATTGACTATGGTTTCACACAACATTTCGTAACTTTCAACAACATTCAAGGCTCCTATATTTACTTAGGCTTTGGCTCTGCACCCTAGATGCACGTGTCTCCTAGGCCATCGCCTGATTCTCCTACGGCTGAGGTGAGTTTCGAACCGGAAGCACGTGACTTCTAGCTGGAACGAAACTTAACTCAGTCGTATGAGAATCAGGCGATAGCTTCGGAGCCACATACCTCTATTGTGAGCAATGGAGTGGAGTAAACAATTCGGTCAGTCAAGACGTGGTCTGTGGCAAGAATGGGAGCTCAACGGCGTGGTTGCACGAAATTCAAATACTACCACCGCTGTTATCAGTGTGAAATGCGTTCTCCAATAAAACTTGAAGTTTATCTCAAATGGCTTGCATAGAAGCTTAACGTGTTTAGCAGGCGGAAAAGTCGTGTAACAATTTGTAGACAGAAATTCCCTACCGCTGTACATTTCACAAAAAGTTATTGCTTTAATTTAAGCTACAAGGACAAAAAGCCTATTTTTCATCTGAAATTTATGAACTTGTAAAGAAAAAGTCGAAAAACAATTTATTAGCACATATTTAAGAAGAGTTTATTATTGGATCTTACGGACCATTCTGGCACGGTGAGAAGCCACAACCATTTCCGGTTTTTGCCTAGAATCAACAGCTTTTCAATGCAGTTGTCAACGGGCAGTTTTTCTCTTTCTTTCTCTTTTCAAGAACTTACCGTGATCACTTCACAGAGAGTCGCACAAACCACCCAAGTTGGTAGCATGTTTTCCCATTGTCCCAGCGGATACGTGCCACCAGCTGGATCTGTGGACGCAATGTAGAACTGAAAGAAAGATTTTGATCAGAGCAGAGCAAATACAAAACTTGGACCTATTGTTTGCCCGCAACCCTTCACCAATAAGTTCAAATCAATGCAAGTTCTTTTATATTTTAAGAGCTTATTTTTATGTTCTACATTCACGTTTACAAATTCTTAGTTAGTCACAGTTTTATGCGTGCTCTCAATTCGGATCTAACAATACCGTTGCACTGCTGGCTGCATCTGTTTCTGCTGGACTGTTTCCGTTTGGCTCTCCTGGCGCCCAGTTTCTGAAAACGCCGGATAAAAACACGGAAAATGTACAAAACCGATAAGTCGAGTTGGCACCATTTGACCAGGCAATCCCACTCGTCGTTGTCACATTGTTAATCCCCAATAACATTTGCTAAAGCTCAAAGTTAAAAAGAAATTTTCAGGACAACTCACACTATAGAAGAAATTTCCAAACGTTGAACATTGAGTCTTCAAATCAGCTGGTACAAGATCTAAGACCTATTTTGAAAACAATCACCACTCAATCACTAACTGGCAACTCCTGTATTCTCCGAATCACATCGAATCGTGCCCAAGTCAGCATTGGGATTCAATGCCTGACATTTGGCTCTAGCTCCACCAATGTAAGAGTCATTGATGAAGATTGCTTGATAACACGATCCACCGACATCAATGAAGCCACCACCAACAGCTGCACAATCGGCATAGGTTGTGGTGGGTACCTGGAGATGTTGATCCTTTTGCTTTAAAATAGGCTAGAACCATTCTTGAGAAGCTACTTAAGCAACCTCATTTATTGTGTCAAACATAAAAACCTAATTGCCTATGTTCTCAACGTTTACCGAAGTTGTGACACATGGTAGCGCTGGTGTCGTTGTGGTCGTAGTTGTGGTTGTTGTCGATGTCGTCGTTTTCTTTGTCGTTGTCGTTTTCTTTGTCGTTGTCGTTGTGGTCGGCTTCTTCGTTGTCTTCGTTGTGGGCTTTGTGGTAGCCTTTTTGGTTGTTGTCTTAAATAGTTCATTAGCTACAAAATAGTGTAGGTTAGTTTAATGGGGAAAAGTAAACAGTGTACTTGCAAGTTGTAAGTATGTGTAACCATAGAACTCGGATGCTTTCAAATGTTTCCCTAACTCTTCCGACAAACCGTGCATAAGGGCATTTGCAAAACGGGATCCTGTGGCAGGCCGACACCGCAAACCCTTTTGCCAGTCACAAGATTCGTCACCTAATCCAAAAAGTGATTGGCTCTTAACATAAGGCTCTAACCGCTTTTGTGTTCAATGCACACACATCTCCTGGACAGGCGAGTTTGGGACAATGAATCGTTCTTGTTGAGGAGCCGCTAAATGAATGGAGATATTGGTGGATGTTAGCGTCGGAGTGGTAGACAATTTAAGCACACTTGGCCTTTAGAGCTCAATTTATGTGTGTACAAAAGCGACTTAAAAACTCACGTGCATTTGTGGCCTTTGCTTTCCGACAAGCAAGTTCTATTCTGAGTGACCATTCCGTTGAGTCCACAGGTTGCCGTGCATGGTGCCGTCGATTTCCAGCCACTCCAAATGCCAAGATTTGGGAAAGCACAATGTGCGAGGACTTCTGAAAGCATTTCTTTCAGATCTATCTTCAATGTATTACTTGTGATTCGACACTTTGGCATCACATAGTCACTCGGCAGAGTCACATTTCCACAGAGAACTTCCTTGAGTTTGGAGTTGGGGTACTGAAATGGCAAATTCTGTCTTTTTAGCTGTCTGGTAGAACTTTAGCCAATAAACGAAAAACTTACGAGTGAATATCCCTCAGCACAGGCATTCGAGTCATCAGGACATGGCTTCGGAGCACATGGTCTTGTTCGAGAATATGGTCCCCTGGAAAGATTTGAATGGTTGTTTTTAAACGTACACAAAATTGTTTAGTTACTCACTGGCATGGACATCCCCATTTCCATGTGAGACACGTCCTCTTTTGAACTTTTCTTCCGAATAAACCACACGTGCCTGTACAGCTTGTATAGTCTTCCCACCTTGACCAGTGGCCTGGAATTTGTTGCTTGATCACTTGTTGATGTTTTTGTTAAGTTTAAAAGATTTACCAGCTGCTGGACACTTTGAACAAATGGGGAGAGAGGCTAGCGTGGTGCTTGCTGAAAGATCACTATCATAACTGTGTTCATCTTGAGTTGTAATTTAGCTAGCTAAGGAGAATAATCAGAAGTTAACCTCAAGTTAAGCTGACAGCTGACATAGCTATTCTAAATCTCAAGTTACTTACACAAAGTCTGGTGTACTGCCTCAGTTCTCCAGTAACCTTTGAAATAAGAGTTACTTGCAAGTTACTTTCTTACTTGTTACAAGCTTTTCAGAACTGACGTTAGATTGCAAGTTGCATATTTAGATGACACTAGCTTACAATTATAGTGTCTTATTTATAAACAAACTGTTCACCGCAAAACCTACCATATAGCCCGATCACAGCACAGATGATGAGCATGTTGGAATGAGCAATAAGTTGATCGAGTGAATCTTGTCTAAGTGACTCTGATGACTGATCTACATGCCTTTGACGCCTTTCACCCCTTTTATAGATGAATTGGGAACGCATTTTGAACCTCAATAGCAAAATTTGATTCAAATCCAAAGTCCATTGAAAGGGACTACAATGGTCTGAAAAAGAGTCGATTTGGAAATTTGGTCGAAAGTGATCGATTTTCGATCACCGCTAATTTTGAAACTGGAAAATTTTGCTTCCGAGTCAGGACAATGACTTTTATAACAATGGAATCAAAAGGAAATTTCGATTTTTTTTTAAATTCGGTCGGAATGGTTTAATTTCAGCGCCGGGATTGACCAGGAACGAGATTTTTCATCGTCGAAGCGTCTACAGACTGTCAAATAGACTGGGACATTGTTTGAACTCACGCAGTCAATGGATTTTATGAAAGACTTTTGTGTTCTATCTTTTGTTAGGATGGAACTTTGATAACCGGGAAAGGACCCGGAACGAGAATTTTAAATGTCGTCGATTAAATGATAACGACATTTGCACACGACCGATAGAAATGTAAAATCAATCACTCGATCATCAAATACACTGTTGATACTTTTCAGTTCATATCAGTTCTTGCTAGGACTGGACTTGCTATGACTAGGATTGTAACATTAAAGTTTTCATCTTCTTTGAACACACATACCCTATTTTCTGTAATAGTGGTGCGCACTACTATTTTTTCAACCCCCCTCCAGCCTACACTACTATTACAGACTGCACTACTATTAGAGAGTTTCCTTTTTTTCACTAGATCCATACCTACCAGGCACTTACCAGGTAATAATTATAGGCATCATGTACGTATGTCATCCCTTTCTTCCAAGTGAATCGAGTTGTTTTTATATATTTATTTAGAATCAAACAAAGAGTATCAGGATAAATCAATTAACAAACATCAATAGCCACATCACTATCATAACCATTATCATCCAAAACAATATTGACAAGATGATCGTTGTTTTCATTTTTCGTTCTACTTCCTCCGGAATCAAACCATTTTTTTTTTGAAGCAGCGAATGAGGCGGTCTTTTGATCCGTCAGTGGTTGTAGTAATTCCACAAATCTTGAAGGAGTGAACGATCAAATGCTTCGGCAGCTCATTCCAAGCGTTCCAAACCCATGTCAAGTAAATTTGCATCAGTGGTGGAGCGGGATTTCCTCCTTTCGTGAGAGGCCTTGTTCCGTTGACCATCCATTGTTCATATTGTGCTCTAATATTTGCTTTGAAGGGAGCGTTCCAGGCAACATCTGGCGCTTGGATGTATTTGGTACATCCTCCAGGTACAAGAATCGAATCAACCCGCACTTCCTTTAGCTTTTGCTTTGCCGCCTCACTTTTGTGCGCCGAGAAATTGTCCCACACGAGCAATCGGTTTCCAAAAAACGGAGCTCCAATAATCTTCTGAAGGTAGGCCTTGATCGACGTCTCTCTCATCCAAATAGAACCACTCCAGTTCAACTCCAGCTTGCCTTGAAATTTTGCGATAATCGCCGGATCGGGTCTCACTCGATTTAACAAAACAAAAGGCTTACACTTATAGCCATCATCCCGACTTAGCCAGCCAATTGGTGCTGAAAATTTCTCGTCGTTTTTCCATATCATTCGAGCTTGGCTTTGGATCATTTTGTGAGTCAATCGCAATTTCTTTAATCGCTTTTCTCGGATCCAATTGACAAGCTCGTTGTCGAAAGCTGCGTCCTTCAATTTCCGACCACCACCTTCAAGGCGCTTAGATTGTTTTCCTTTTTGTTTCACGAGATCGTCCTTTTGCTTACACCACTGGAAAACATTTTGCCGATTAACACCGAATCTCCTAGCGGCGGCTGATTTGTCCGTCTTTTCCGCAAGACGGAAAATTCTTGCAATTGTTTGTCGGATTCGCCGTCGAGTTCCATTTCTAAAAAATCAAACTTTGAAAAGAATAAGAAAATGCTTGTAAATCAATAAAAGAAGGGTACTTATGGGTTATAGCCACGGCATACTTTTCCATCATGTGCTTAAACGTACGGTGGGTAAAGCCTATAAGTACCAAAAGAAGTAGTAGCAATATGTCCAAAAGTTAATTACAAGCATAATATGTTAGTCGTGCTAAATAAATAGTCACAATCTCATAATAGCATCTCATTTAGCTACCAGTATGCTTTTAAAACAAAGAAAGTCAAAGTGGACAACAACAGAGCAGATTTCAGCAGGGTGCACTACTATTTTTTTCAATCCGCCACCTGCCTGCACTACTATTACAGAAAATAAGGTACTTGTGCCTTTTTTGTTGTTTAGTAGACGTTGATCGTTTGGCTACGGTAGTTTTCAAAAAAATGTGCACCTTTGCACGCACGCAAAATCCAGAGTTCCTTTTGATCCCATTGTTATAAAAGTCTTTCATAAGATCCATTGCCTGCGTGAGTTCAAACAATGTCCCAGACCATTTGACAGTCTGTAGAAGCTTCCACGATGAAAAATCTCGTTCCTGGTCCATCCTGGCGCTGAAATTAAAATATTCGGGCTGAATTTAAAAAAACCAAGAGTTCCTTTTGATTCCATTGTTATAAAAGTCATTGTCCTGACTCGGAAGCAAAATTTTCCAGTTTCAAAATTAGCGGTGATCGAAAATCGATCACCTCGACTCTTTTTCAGACTATTGTAGTCCCTTTCAATGGACTTTGAAGTTGAATCAAATTTTGCTATTGAGGTTCAAAATGCGTTTCGAATTCATCTATAAAAGGGGTGAAAGGCGTCAAAGGCATGTAGATCAGCCATCAGAGTCACTTAGACAAGAGTCACTCGAACAACTTATTGCTCATTCCAACATGCTCATCATCTGTGCTGTGATCGGGCTATATGGTAGGTTTTGGGGTGAACAGCTTGTTTATAAATATAAGACACTATAATTGTAAGCTCGTGTCACTAAATATGCAACTTGTAATCTATCGTCAGTTCTGTAACAGTACACCAGACTTTGTGTAAGTAACTTGAGATTTAGAATAGCTATGTCAGCTTAACTTGAACTTAACTTCTGATTATTCACCTTAGCTAGCTAAATTACAACTCAAGATGAACACAGTTATGATAGTGATCTTTCAGCAAGCACCACGCTAGCCTCTCTCCCCATTTGTTCAAAGTGTCCAGCAGCTGGTAAATCTTTTAAACTTAACAAAAACATCAACAAGTGATCAAGCAACAAATTCCAGGCCACTGGTCAAGGTGGGAAGACTATACAAGCTGTACAGGCACGTGTGGTTTATTCGGAAGAAAAGTTCAAAAGAGGACGTGTCTCACATGGAAATGGGGATGTCCATGCCAGTGAGTAACTAAACAATTTTGTGTACGTTTAAAAACAACCATTCAAATCTTTCCAGGGGACCATATTCTCGAACAAGACCATGTGCTCCGAAGCCATGTCCTGATGACTCGAATGCCTGTGCTGAGGGATATTCACTCGTAAGTTTTTCGTTTATTGGCTAAAGTTCTACCAGACAGCTAAAAAGACAGAATTTGCCATTTCAGTACCCCAACTCCAAACTCAAGGAAGTTCTCTGTGGAAATGTGACTCTGCCGAGTGACTATGTGATGCCAAAGTGTCGAATCACAAGTAATACATTGAAGATAGATCTGAAAGAAATGCTTTCAGAAGTCCTCGCACATTGTGCTTTCCCAAATCTTGGCATTTGGAGTGGCTGGAAATCGACGGCACCATGCACGGCAACCTGTGGACTCAACGGAATGGTCACTCAGAATAGAACTTGCTTGTCGGAAAGCAAAGGCCACAAATGCACGTGAGTTTTTAAGTCGCTTTTGTACACACATAAACTTTGAATCGAACAGAAGAAATTTGAGCTCTAAAAGTGAAGTGTGTTTAAATTGTCTACCACGCCGACTCTAACATCCACCAATATCTCCATTCATTTAGCGGCTCCTCAACAAGAACGATTCATTGTCCCAAACTCGCCTGTCCAGGAGATGTGTGTGCATTGGATACGAAAGCGGTTAGAGCCTTATGTTAAGAGCCAATCACTTTTTGGATTAGGTGACGAATCTTGTGACTGGCAAAAGGGTTTGCGGTGTCGGCCTGCCACAGGATCCCGTTTTGCAAATGCCCTTATGCACGGTTTGTCGGAAGAGTTAGGGAAACATTTGAAAGCATCCGAGTTCTATGGTTACACATACTTACAACTTGCAAGTACACTGTTTACTTTTCCCCATTAAACTAACCTACACTATTTTGTAGCTAATGAACTATTTAAGACAACAACCAAAAAGGCTACCACAAAGCCCACAACGAAGACAACGAAGAAGCCGACCACAACGACAACGACAAAGAAAACGACAACGACAAAGAAAACGACGACATCGACAACAACCACAACTACGACCACAACGACACCAGCGCTACCATGTGTCACAACTTCGGTAAACGTTGAGAACATAGGCAATTAGGTTTTTATGTTTGACACAATAAATGAGGTTGCTTAAGTAGCTTCTCAAGAATGGTTCTAGCCTATTTTAAAGCAAAAGGATCAACATCTCCAGGTACCCACCACAACCTATGCCGATTGTGCAGCTGTTGGTGGTGGCTTCATTGATGTCGGTGGATCGTGTTATCAAGCAATCTTCATCAATGACTCTTACATTGGTGGAGCTAGAGCCAAATGTCAGGCATTGAATCCCAATGCTGACTTGGGCACGATTCGATGTGATTCGGAGAATACAGGAGTTGCCAGTTAGTGATTGAGTGGTGATTGTTTTCAAAATAGGTCTTAGATCTTGTACCAGCTGATTTGAAGACTCAATGTTCAACGTTTGGAAATTTCTTCTATAGTGTGAGTTGTCCTGAAAATTTCTTTTTAACTTTGAGCTTTAGCAAATGTTATTGGGGATTAACAATGTGACAACGACGAGTGGGATTGCCTGGTCAAATGGTGCCAACTCAACTTATCGGTTTTGTACATTTTCCGTGTTTTTATCCGGCGTTTTCAGAAACTGGGCCCCAGGAGAGCCAAACGGAAACAGTCCAGCAGAAACAGATGCAGCCAGCAGTGCAACGGTATTGTTAGATCCGAATTGAGAGCACGCATAAAACTGTGACTAACTAAGAATTTGTAAACGTGAATGTAGAACATAAAAATAAGCTCTTAAAATATAAAAGAACTTGCATTGATTTGAACTTATTGGTGAAGGGTTGCGGGCAAACAATAGGTCCAAGTTTTGTATTTGCTCTGCTCTGATCAAAATCTTTCTTTCAGTTCTACATTGCGTCCACAGATCCAGCTGGTGGCACGTATCCGCTGGGACAATGGGAAAACATGCTACCAACTTGGGTGGTTTGTGCGACTCTCTGTGAAGTGATCACGGTAAGTTCTTGAAAAGAGAAAGAAAGAGAAAAACTGCCCGTTGACAACTGCATTGAAAAGCTGTTGATTCTAGGCAAAAACCGGAAATGGTTGTGGCTTCTCACCGTGCCAGAATGGTCCGTAAGATCCAATAATAAACTCTTCTTAAATATGTGCTAATAAATTGTTTTTCGACTTTTTCTTTACAAGTTCATAAATTTCAGATGAAAAATAGGCTTTTTGTCCTTGTAGCTTAAATTAAAGCAATAACTTTTTGTGAAATGTACAGCGGTAGGGAATTTCTGTCTACAAATTGTTACACGACTTTTCCGCCTGCTAAACACGTTAAGCTTCTATGCAAGCCATTTGAGATAAACTTCAAGTTTTATTGGAGAACGCATTTCACACTGATAACAGCGGTGGTAGTATTTGAATTTCGTGCAACCACGCCGTTGAGCTCCCATTCTTGCCACAGACCACGTCTTGACTGACCGAATTGTTTACTCCACTCCATTGCTCACAATAGAGGTATGTGGCTCCGAGGCTATCGCCTGATTCTCATACGACTGAGTTAAGTTTCGTTCCAGCTAGAAGTCACGTGCTTCCGGTTCGAAACTCACCTCAGCCGTAGGAGAGTCAGGCGATGGCCTAGGAGACACGTGCATCGCACTCGGAGACGAACCAGAAATCAAAAACGTAAAAATTGACATAATTATTGGTCAAGACTTTTGTTGGAACCTTATTCAACAAGAACCTTGGACAATTCATCACAGCGGTTTGGTGCAAATTGAAACAAAACTAGGAAAAATTAAATGTGGAGAGCTAGACTTATGTTTAAACAAGAAGGTCAGGAACACTACGAACATTTCCACAGCTATCGGTAACATAACCGTAGAAAATTTTTGGGACCTAGAAAGAATGGGCATCAATGAGTTTCCTGAAGCCGCAGCTTCAGAAAAGGAGCAACAAGAAGTTGTCACAAAATTTAAAGAAGAAGTCCAACTCGTTAATGGAAAAATTCATGTACAGGGTGCGGCATAAGTATGGTTACAATGTTGTAACATTGATTTAAAAAACTGATTGATTTTTATTTCTTACCAAAGGATTATTTTTTCTTAATTTGAATGCTTTGTTATATTATGTAGCAGTTTTTAAGTAAATTTTGAAGTTTGGACATAATGGTGAAGGCTTCTCCCAACCGTGCCGCTATTCTTCAGCTTGGAGCACAAGGACGATCAACTTCGGATATTGCCAAACTGCTGAAAATGCATCGAATGACGGTATACCGAATTTTGAAACAAAATAGAGTCGAAGAGCTTCCTAAAAGTGGACGTCCGCCAAAAATTGATCACACGAGACTCAAGAAAATCATTAAGAAACGAATCAAGCGTGATCCTGCCGGGAGCATGAGAAAAAATGGCTCCCCCAATTGAATGTTTCTGATAGAACTATCCGTCGTATCGTCAAAAAGAATTTGGGTCTTCACCCTTACAAGTTAAGGAAGCATAATGGCCTGACGGATCTTCAAATGAGAAACAAGAAGCAAAAATGTGCTCTTCTTCTTGCAAGGGCCGCAAATGATGAACATCTGACGACGCTTTTTACCGACGAGAAATTATTCAACATTGAACAAGTTTTCAACTCGCAAAATGATCGAATTTTGGTTCACTGCCCTCAAGAAGCAAATAAAAGTGGCCGATTTGTGGACAGGAACTCACATCCGGCAGGAGTCATGGTTTTTACAGGGGTGTCAGCAACTGGTCGCACACCGTTGATTTTCGCTGATAAAGGGCTGAAAATTAACACAGGCGTGTATCTGGACGTTCTCACAAAACATGTACAGCCGTGGAGTCAAGGACATTATCAAAATCGGCGCTGGACGTTGATGCAAGACGGCGCCCCAGCGCACAAAGCAAAAAGACTCAAGAGTGGTGTCGAAACAATTTGCCCGACTTCATTCCCGCCAATGAATGGCCAGCTAATTCGCCCGACCTCAATGTTATGGATTTCTGTGTTTGGGCAATTTTGGAGCAAAAAGCATGCACAACAAAACATGCAAACGTTGAAAGTCTGAAAAAGGCTCTGAAGAAAGCCTGGGCGGAAATTCCACAAAGTACCCTGCGGGCCGCCGTTGAAAGTTATCCAAAGCGTCTTAAAGCCGTTATCAAGAATAAAGGTGCCCATATTGAATAATTTGTTATTTTTTAAATGAATATGATTACTGTTGTTAATTTTAAATAAAGTTTACATGAATCCGTTCATATTTCATTACGATACACGGCTCTGAGTCTGTAACCATACTTATGCCGCACCTTGTAAAGTTCCCTTGGATAGAGAAAAATCCTAAAATTGATGATAATTTCCAGCCTGCGATGCAATACTTGCATAGCCTCATCAAGCAACTTAAAGGAAAACCAGAACTTTTGGTAAAATATAATGAAGAATTCCAAAAACAATTGGAACAAGGAATCCTAGAAGAAGCACCAAGAAAAATTGAAGGCCCAATCAGCTTTTATATACCACATCAAGCGGTAATAAAAGAAGTCTCGAGGACCACAAAGCTAAGAATTGTTTTGAACGCAAGTGCGAGCATGAAAGGGCAGAAATCGCTGAACCAAATCATGCACCAAGGCCCGTCATTGATCCCAAACATGATCGGAATCTTGATAAGATTGTGGACATATCCAATATTGCTTACAGCCGATGTAGAGAAAGCCTATCATCAAGTTCACCTACAAAGTTCCGAAAAGGATGCAGTTCGCATATTGTGGTTGAAAGATTACAAACAACCCGTTTCTTTCCAGAATTTGAGAGCTTTAAGATATACACGGACACCATTTGGTGTTAAAGCCAGTGCCTTTCTACTCACAATTTCAATACTACACATGTTAGAACAAAATTACCCCGAACTGAAGGATGAAGTTGCTAAAAATATGTACGTCGACAATCTTTTTGTCGGCGCATATAGCGAGAAAGAAGCTATTCAAAAATATAAGATTTACAAGGATGTCTTCAGAAAAATGAAGATGAACATTCGAGAATTCACTAGCAACAACAAAATTGTGCTAAACTCGATTGAAAAGGAAGATAAAATCGTGGAAAGCTCACCAAAACTGCTAGGAATGACTTGGGACAGCGACAACGATACTTTATCGCAAATAGTCCAAATCAAGGCGGAACGACCGTTAACCAAGAGGAAAATAATCCAAGCTATTGCAATGAATTATGACTCATTGGGAATCGCTACCTCATTGCTAGTTGAGGCTAAAAGTTTTTATCAAAGTTTGTGGTCTATCAAAGACTTAAAATGGGATCATCAACTACCGGAAAAAGAGAGTCAGCAATGGGAAGAAATTGAAAGCAAGTTTGGTAAAGAAACAAGAATCACGATCCCAAGGTTCATCTTTACGACACTTCAAAGAGATTACACAAGAATAGCGACCTTTGCTGATGCATCGGCAAAAGCCTTCGCAATTGTCGCATACCTGCAATCAAAAACTAGTGGAAGATTTGAGTCATCGATAATCTTTGCAAAGAATCGGTTGAACCCTAAGAAAGTCATTCCCACAATCCCAAAAATGGAATTGTTAGCCCTAGAATGTGCTCATAAGCAGATCCAATACCTATTGAAAGAAATAAAATTAAAGATTGATCAAATTGTCATTTGCGGAGATTCAAAAGTGGCACTGAAATAGGTCACCCAAGAAAAACAAGGGATAAAGCAGGAAAATTTGTTCAGAACCGGACAAACAAAATTGCCCAGGTTCAAGAAGAACTAAAGGCATTGCAAATCTCAGTCAAATTGTTTCATGTCTCTGGAAAGTTAAACCCAGCTGACTACGGCACCAAAGGAATCACCGCCGAGCAACTACATAAAAGCGTATGGTTGGAAGGCCCACAATTCCTACAAAGTGATGAAAAATTTTGGCCAAAAGAAATTCAACGGTTCGAAATTCCAAATTTCTCTCAAAGTGTTGAAGAGGAAGCCAAGAACACTTTGATTCTAACAGAAATCGTAACCGAAAACCAAGAAATTCTAATAGAAGAACAAAGATTCGAAACCTATTACAAACTGGTCAAGACAACAGCAATGTTTCTTTATTACATAAACCGCTGGATGAGGAAAATTAACAAACTACCCATCAATCCTGTGTTGAAGCCAATTCCATCGTGTCGAGTAGATCCGCGAAGTGGCGACAACATCATTGATAGACCGGCCGATTTCCTAAAAAATGCAAAGTTACTTCTCATAAAACAACATCAAAGTGAAAATGAGAAAAAATTGAAAGAGAAGGCACGTGAAGTTGAGAAGGACGAATGGGGAATTTACCGAAAGGTTGACAGGATGTCAGAGACATTTAGAGACTTTCAAAATTCAAAACCAATTGTAATTTTGCCGAATAGCCGTTTTTGCACACTACTCATAAGACATCACCACAAACAAATGGGACATGCAGGCACTGCCTCAACATTAGCAAGCACTCGTCAAAGATTTTGGATTTACAAAGGGCGGCAAGCAGTCAAAAAAAGACACACAAAGTTGCGTCTTATGCAAATATTTTAATGGGCTCCCATACAAGCAACCGGCATGGGCACCTTACCCAAAGATTCGAACAAATCGCAGTTTGCCATTTGAGAATACCGGAATAGATTACATGGGTCCAGTATTGATCTACGACTCAGCACTAGACGTCGAAATAGACGTATGGCTCGTTCTGTTCACATGTGTGTACAAGGGAATATTCACCTAGAAATTGTAGATTCATTACGAACCAGCACGTTTCTAGAAAGTCTGAGAAAATTTTGCGCTCGTCGTGGAAAACCTAAACTCATTCTGACAGATAATGCTAAAACATTCAAACTGGCGGACAAATTTTTAAAGAATGCAAAAGAAATCGAGGGAAACTTCGTGAATATCCAAACCCTAGCCGATTATGGTATACAATGGAAATTTACAGTTCCACATGCACCGTGGCAGGGAGGGATATATGAAAGATTAATCGGTTGTGTCAAACTAGCACTGGGAAAGATAAAACACGGAAGAGGAATATCCAAGCAACTACTGGAGGTTATCATAGTAGAAATTGAAGGCTTTGTCAACAGCCGCCCCTTGACTTACTTAGACGAAGAAAAGTCAGAAAGATTGATTCGCCCAATAGATTTTCTTTTGCCCGGCGTAAAATTGAACCTTGAAATTGAAAGTTGCCCAGATCAGAGCGATCCGGATTATCAAGACAAAATTATACAAACTCATGAAGATGTCAAAAGAAAAATTGAAACCACAGAATACTACCTCAACTTGGTATGGAAAACATTCCATAACAGCTACATGCACTCATTACGAGAAAGTGGCAAACGACACGCAAGTAAGCGAGAATCAAAAGTAGCTATTCAAGTTGGCGAAATTGTACTGATAATGAAGGAAGACGTAAAAAGAGGTTCTTACGCAAAAGGCAAAATTATACGCTTAATGACAGGCGCAGATGGAAAAATTCGAAGTGCTATTGTCAAAAGAGGCAATAATAAGCAAATTGAAAGATCAATCAATTTGTTGATACCACTAGAAATTCGCGCTGAAGAAAATTTTGAAAAACCGTGCGAAATTACGTCGAAAAAAGCAACACTACGCAACAGTACGCCAAGAGCCGCAAAAGGCAAAGTAAATTATCGGAAAGCGCCAGATGACAATTTCTGAGCATTTCGACAAAGCAACAAAGCTCGCACTTCCGTAACAAATTGTATATTTTTCGAAGCACACCTTGTGAATTTAATATTGAAAAATTTAAATCAAAATCATTAACCCGTCGGACGTTATTTGTATCAAGTTTCCCCCTTTCTTAAAATTTCTCTTTCAACAAGATTTCTTTTTAAACAACATTTAAATGTTCAAATTACAGGGACATGTCAGCCAAAATCGAAGACACCACGATAGAGAGCACCACTACGTCCGAGGTGAAGCAATTGATGGAGAAGATGGAGGAGAAGTTTTTGGGAATCACGTCGATGATCAACGAAACAACGGAGAAGCTATCGAACGCGATTTTCACGGAGACTCTTGCCACATCGGCTTCAATCAAAGATGACTTGAGGGAGATGTTCGTCGAATGGAAGCAGACCATTGAGGAACGATCAACCAAAAGCTCAATAAGCTGAAGAGAGAGCTGATTGAAGACTTGAACGATGGAGATGAACCACCCACGAAGTGAAAAGTGACGACAGCCAACACACAACGTCATGTTAAAAAAGATTGCATATTCTGTGGAGCCAAAACATGCAAAGATATAGTCAAGTGTTCAATGAAGATTGAATATTTTGACAGAATGAGGATTGCATCAATGAACAGAATATGCCAAATTTCGAAAAACTGCCTAAAAGAACATCCGGGACCATGCAACAAATTGCAGCGGTCGACATCACGTGACTTTCTGTGAGAAACTTGGAATCAAAATGATCAAAGGCCAGTCTTCATCCAAATATTAGTTGTTGTGTTTTCCCTTCCCCCTACTCCTCGTTCAAAAATTTGCTCTTTTTCAAGATTTAAATTCCTCCCTACAAAATTCCTGATGTACAAGGTTTCCTCAAAAAACTTAAACTTTCTCTGTTAAGATTGTCGCAGAACAAGTTTCCGCTTCACATTTTGCGTTGCGGGGGAGAATCCAGAGTAAACTCTGAATCATTTTGGAGTTCGGAGTGTGGCGAATAGCCACTAAAAAGTTACCTAACTCTGGCAGCCTAAAAATTGGAAAAATATTGAGGAAATCGGTGCGCCTTCATTCTATTTCGCGCCCCAAATCATTTATTGTTTTGTAGCTTGTTAGCTGAGTATCTTGAGTCAAAGCCTATATAAGGCAACTGTTGTTCATTTGCTTTTGTTATCTTTTATTTTTCCTTTTTTCCTTTCATGGTGTGAAAGCTGTGTCCTAATTAGGACGAAATTGTTTCTGTTTTTATCGTCGCTTTTAACTCGATTGTCGATTTTGTGTGAAAATTGCTCAAGTGAGAGCCCAAAGATTCCGAGTCAGTCGGCTATTGAATAAAGTGTCTTAATTCTCGTGAGAGCAGATGTCTCGAAACAAGAAATAACGTGTCTTGAGTGAAGAGTACCAAGCACGCAAAGAATATTTCTTTACAGTATCCGAGTACAAAAAAAGTGAAAACATCTGCCTTTTTTAGCCTACTTGGGCGTCACTTTTCGATACCGTATCCTCAAAGTCTTCAAATCCAAATCCAAATCCAAATCGAGCCTTTGCTTTCATCTTTTTATTCTCCCGTGTCGCCGAGCTTCCGCTAACGAATTCATCGCTGAAATTGATCAACTTTCAACGAAACAATAGACAATATAGATTTCAATAGTTAAATTATTTCTCACCTCCTGATTTTTCCTGAAAATTTAGGTCGCTGATTAGGCCTTCATCAATACACTGCATGCAGGTAGACGGACTAACCATCAAAATTTCCGGATTGATCACTGGATTATTCTTCTCTAAAGTACAGGGTGCGGCCAAAATATCCGGCGATGAAAAGACCGACTGGTCTTCAGAAAATTAGCAGAAAAGCTTTATAGAATTTTACTGAAAATAACAACAACAGTCCAAATAACAAAATAAAAACAGTTAAATCTCAAAGTTTCCTCCTTTTTCCTTCATGCAAGCCCTAAGTCGCTTCGGCACATCGTCGACCGCGGCACGGAGAGTCTCAACGGGGATTTTTGCCCATTCCTTGATAAGGGTGGCTTTCAGATCATCCAAATTAGCATGTGGAGCTGATGAGACCTTTGCCTTGCCTGTAGCGCCATATCCTTTCAAATCAGCATTAGTTAACTGCTTGATTTTGCTCCCGAAACGGTTTTTCCATGCCCAATGCTGTCGATCTGAAAATAGAATTCAATGGGCAATGAAGATTTCTAAATGTTTTACTACGAAAACCAGGTACTGTAGCACATTGTAAGGTTCGAATTCTACAATACAGTCATGGACAAAAGTCTTGGCGGCTCCTGGGTGGCAACTTTCAAACACAAATTTAGGAACCCTTTCCGAGAGGCTATAAAAAAGTTGACACAAGTATTTTTGAGCATTTTTACTCTACTTTTAGCTATGACCAAGCATTGAACTCGAAAGTTTATTTTAAACGGACCCAAGTCCCAAGTTTTAAACGGACCTCGGACCCAAGTCGCTACAAAAGCAAGAGGCAGGAGACATTTCCTTCAACTCAACATGCTCCCCTTTCACACCTCGACGTGAATAAGACAAGGAGTGCACCTCAGGGCCAGGTTGGAGCCCTGCATGTGCTGGTGTCAATGTGACTGCTTCCGAAATGACTGTTGGCATGGCTGCGCAAAAGGATACGACAAGGGAAAGCATGCCGACAGCCTCTACAAAGGCTGTCTCCAGTCAAGAAGGGCCGACCTCCAAAGAGGATTAACTCCACGAAGATTGACCCGCCTGGGTTGCGCAAAAGCACGCTCCTTGTCCGATGTGAACGAACCATTAGCAAAGAATTTTCGAGATGAAACGGAAAACGATGAGGGTGCCTTTTTCACTCACCCATCGGAACGGAGGATTGGGAAGAAACTCCTCAAACAACAAAGTCAATCAGTCAATCTTGCATTCTACAGAGGAGAAATTACCCGGATCGCTTTCCCAAGTTTGATGCTCTCTTTTCCCCTAGTGTTTTTCTTGCCATTGCCCATAGCATAGTTTCTAATAGCAAAAAACGCTTAGCTACTTTCCAGACCATGACTCGTACAAAATCTTATTCTTTTCTTGCTATTACCGAGACATGGCTAGACGACTCTCTAGTTTCCTCTATTCTTGTGACTCTTACCATATTATTAGATGTGATAGAGCTTCTTCCACCAAATCGCATGATGGCGCGGTTGTGTTTTTGCTCCTTAAGTCTTTTACCCACCATGTAATTTACTGCATTTCCATCTTTAACTGTGGAATTATAATTGTAGATGTTTATCTTGGCAGAAAGGTTCGTTTTCTTGTCGTTTATCGGCCCCCTAGCGTGAATTATGCTGATACTTCTCGTCTTTTTGATCATTTATCACTTTTCTTGCACGATTCAGAAGTCAACATTTTACTAGGCGATTTAAATTTTCATGTGACTTATGCCAATGACAAATTTGTGTTCGATAAGTACCACCATCCCACCATTTTGCTACAAAATTTCTTTATGCTCTCTATTTATTTTAAACACATGCTACCTTCTGCCGTTCATTTTCTATTTTAGGTCTGGTCTTGTCTGATTCCCCTGATACCATCATGGAGCTGAGGCGATTGGAGCCTCTTCCTGGATCTGACCATTATGGGATCACGTTCAAAATTGGAAGACCGCAATTTTCGACTCCTTGCGGAAGGTACGACTCCTTGCGGACCTTGAAAGGTTGCGTGCATTTTGATTTTAATCCCGACCAAGCGGCTCTTTCCTTCTTAAACTCCCCTTAGAGGGAGCTCTTTCTGCTCTAGGACAAATTCTATAGATGATGACTATAATTTTCTCTGTTCTAAAATCCTCCTTGCCATAGAAAATTCCTGCACTCACCCTGTAAAATTAGCCCCAAAACATATTACGAGAGCTAAAGCAAGACTTCTACATTTTTTTGAAAGATCTAATTACGCAAATCCTCTGGTTGGCCCACTAGTAATCAAAGAACAGCGCAAGCTCTCGAAATTTTGTCAAAAGTTTGAGTCAAACATTGAAAGGAAAGCTGTTTATTCGAAAAACGACAACGAGAGCAGAAGCCTCTAGGTAAGTGATGAGGAACTAATCAGCGTTTCAAAGTACTATGAAGCAATTATTTGATCCAAGAGTCTTTATGAATTCAAAAGCTACAAAGACTTTTGCGAGTTGTTTTCAGATTTGAATGAAAAGAAGCAAAACTTGGAACTGATTTCGGAGTTCGTTCCGATTGGACATGATACAAGTGCCAAACAGCGCTTACGGACTGGAGTTCATAAGAAAAAGTGAGATTTATGAGTGAGATGAGAAATGCATTCTAGAATTTAGATTGCTAATTCTGCTCCAAGTACTGTAGCTTCAAGTTTCCACTAGAGTGTGTTATTCTTTAAACCCTTTTGTTTTCAGATTTCGTGGCTGGACAATTCAGTGGGATCGGATCAGATGAAAATATTACCTTCCAACAGAGGGAAAACTAGATCTCTATAAGTGTGCGTCGTCAAAATGTATAAAGGTTTAAATTAATCTGTCAAATAAATGCACAAAAAGTTGTAAAGAAAAAGTGGAAAAACAATTTATTAGCACATATTTAAGAAGAGTTTATTATTGAATCTTACGGAAGATTCTGGCACGGTGAGAAGCCACAACCATTTCCGGTTTTTGCCTAGAATCAACAGCTTTTCAATGCAGTTGTCAACGGGCAGTTTTTCTCTTTCTTTTCTTTTCAAGAACTTACCGTGATCACTTCACAGACAGCCGCACAAACCACCCAAGATGGTAGCATGTTTTCCCATTGTCCCAGCGGATACGTGCCACCAGCTGGATCTGTGGACGCAATGTAGAGCTGAAAGAAAGATTTTGATCAGAGCAGAGCAAATACAAGTGCTAGTTCATTACTTTGGTACAGTTAAAGTCCTTTAGAAAAGTATTAGTGGCGATACCGTTGCACTGCTGGCTGCATCTGTTTCTGCTGGACTGTTTCCGTTTGGCTCTCCTGGGGCCCAGTTTCTGAAAACGCCGGATAAAAACACGGAAAATGTACAAAACCGATAAGTCGAGTTGGCACCATTTGACCAGGCAATCCCACTCGTCGTTGTCACATTGTTAATCCCCAATAACATTTGCTAAAGCTCAAAGTTAAAAAGAAATTTTCAGGACAACTCACACTATAGAAGAAATTTCCAAACGTTGAACATTGAGTCTTCAAATCAGCTGGTACAAGATCTAAGACCTATTTTGAAAACAATCACCACTCAATCACTAACTGGCAACTCCTGTATTCTCCGAATCACATCGAATCGTGCCCAAGTCAGCATTGGGATTCAATGCCTGACATTTGGCTCTAGCTCCACCAATGTAAGAGTCATTGATGAAGATTGCTTGATAACACGATCCACCGACATCAATGAAGCCACCACCAACAGCTGCACAATCGGCATAGGTTGTGGTGGGTACCTGGAGATGTTGATCCTTTTGCTTTAAAATAGGCTAGAACCATTCTTGAGAAGCTACTTAAGCAACCTCATTTATTGTGTCAAACATAAAAACCTAATTGCCTATGTTCTCAACGTTTACCGAAGTTGTGACACATGGTAGCGCTGGTGTCGTTGTGGTCGTAGTTGTGGTTGTTGTCGATGTCGTCGTTTTCTTTGTCGTTGTCGTTTTCTTTGTCGTTGTCGTTGTGGTCGGCTTCTTCGTTGTCTTCGTTGTGGGCTTTGTGGTAGCCTTTTTGGTTGTTGTCTTAAATAGTTCATTAGCTACAAAATAGTGTAGGTTAGTTTAATGGGGAAAAGTAAACAGTGTACTTGCAAGTTGTAAGTATGTGTAACCATAGAACTCGGATGCTTTCAAATGTTTCCCTAACTCTTCCGACAAACCGTGCATAAGGGCATTTGCAAAACGGGATCCTGTGGCAGGCCGACACCGCAAACCCTTTTGCCAGTCACAAGATTCGTCACCTAATCCAAAAAGTGATTGGCTCTTAACATAAGGCTCTAACCGCTTTCGTATCCAATGCACACACATCTCCTGGACAGGCGAGTTTGGGACAATGAATCGTTCTTGTTGAGGAGCCGCTAAATGAATGGAGATATTGGTGGATGTTAGAGTCGGCGTGGTAGACAATTTAAACACACTTCACTTTTAGAGCTCAAATTTCTTCTGTTCGATTCAAAGTTTATGTGTGTACAAAAGCGACTTAAAAACTCACGTGCATTTGTGGCCTTTGCTTTCCGACAAGCAAAGTTCTATTCTGAGTGACCATTCCGTTGAGTCCACAGGTTGCCGTGCATGGTGCCGTCGATTTCCAGCCACTCCAAATGCCAAGATTTGGGAAAGCACAATTTGCGAGGACTTCTGAAAGCATTTCTTTCAGATCTATCTTCAATGTATTACTTGTGATTCGACACTTTGGCATCACATAGTCACTCGGCAGAGTCACATTTCCACAGAGAACTTCCTTGAGTTTGGAGTTGGGGTACTGAAATGGCAAATTCTGTCTTTTTAGCTGTCTGGTAGAACTTTAGCCAATAAACGAAAAACTTACGAGTGAATATCCCTCAGCACAGGCATTCGAGTCATCAGGACATGGCTTCGGAGCACATGGTCTTGTTCGAGAATATGGTCCCCTGGAAAGATTTGAATGGTTGTTTTTTAAAGGTACTGAAACAATTTTGTATTGTTCAGTTACTCACTGGCATGGACATCCCCATTTCCATGTGAGACACGTCCTCTTTTGAACTTTTCTTCCGAATAAACCACACGTGCCTGTACAGCTTGTATAGTCTTCCCACCTTGACCAGTGGCCTGGAATTTGTTGCTTGATCACTTGTTGACGTTGATGTTTTTGTTAAGTTTAAAAAATTTACCAGCTGCTGGACACTTTGAACAAATGGGGAGAGAGGCTAGCGCGGTGCTTGCTGAAAGATCACTATCATAACTGTGTTCATCTTGAGTTGTAATTTAGCTAGCTAAGGTGAATAATGAGAAGTTAAGTTCAAGTTAAGCTGACATAGCTATTCTAAATCTCAAGTTACTTACACAAAGTCTGGTGTACTGTTACAGAACTGACGATAGATTACAAGTTGCATATTTAGTGACACGAGCTTACAATTATAGTGTCTTATATTTATAAACAAGCTGTTCACCCCAAAACCTACCATATAGCCCGATCACAGCACAGATGATGAGCATGTTGGAATGAGCAATAAGTTGTTCGAGTGACTCTTGTCTAAGTGACTCTGGTGGCTGATCTACATGCCTTTGACGCCTTTCACCCCTTTTATAGATGAATTCGAAACGCATTTTGAACCTCAATAGCAAAATTTGATTCAACTTCAAAGTCCATTGAAAGGGACTACAATAGTCTGAAAAAGAGTCGAGGTGATCGATTTTCGATCACCGCTAATTTTGAAACTGGAAAATTTTGCTTCCGAGTCAGGACAATGACTTTTATAACAATGGAATCAAAAGGAACTCTTGGTTTTTTTAAATTCAGCCCGAATATTTTAATTTCAGCGCCAGGATGGACCAGGAACGAGATTTTTCATCGTGGAAGCTTCTACAGACTGTCAAATGGTCTGGGACATTGTTTGAACTCACGCAGGCAATGGATCTTATGAAAGACTTTTATAACAATGGGATCAAAAGGAACTCTGGATTTTGCGTGCGTGCAAAGGTGCACATTTTTTCAAAACTACCGTAGCCAAACGATCAACGTCTACTAAACAACAAAAAAAGGCACAAGTACCTTATTTTCTGTAATAGTAGTGCAGGCAGGTGGCGGATAGACTCAATCTAAATCAGGCGTCCGATTTAGATTTTGAGTCTAAATGCGACGTCTGATTTAGACTCAGTTGTTGTTTTATGTTTTACAGAAGTTTTCAGAATTTTTTTATCGGTTATGAATTGCAAACAAGTTTATTTTTAGAACAAACAACAAAAGATGCGAAAACAACAAGATTGAACAATACATAATCAACTTAAATTAGACTGCAACAACTGCAATTTTTTGTACAATGTTTCAAAAACGAACTTTGATATCCCGTAGTAAATCTTAAGATGTGGCCACATCAATCCAATGCCAGCTTAACAGAGGTGTGTTTGCTGAAGGATTTCATAAAGTTCTTCTTGATAGACAACTTTTTGTGGCTTCACTTCTGTTTTGCGCTTTGCTGTTTGTTCACCTTCATGATATAGAACTGATTTTTCACTCTCAATCGATACGATATATCTCTTCAACAGATTTGCTTCCTGGTGACGGTTTACTCCATCGGTCGCTTTCACCTCTTCTTGGTTTTCATGTTTTTTGATGCGATCCACCATCAAGTTGTAGATCTCCTTTGTCGGAATTTGACCAGTTTTCTTCTCAGCTAGATAGTGCTGGAATTTCGCATCAAACATAGCTCTCGTTCCTGGCAATATACAACTTTTACCAAGTATGCAACTTAAGAACCTAACTTAAAGAAAAAACCAAGTACCATGTAATTAAAGAATCTATTAACAATAACAAAGCAATAAAGTATACCTGAATCTGATGTTGTGCCGAGCAACTCGCTTATCACTTTTTCCTCGCGCTCATCGCTTTCTCCATCGAGTGTACCTGACTCATTTGTTGTGTCGAGCACGCATTGGATTGATGTGTCAACATCTTAAGATTTACTACGGGATATCAAAGTTCGTTTTTGAAACATTGTACAAAAAATTGCAGTTGTTGCAATCTAATTTAAGTTGATTATGTATTGTTCAATCTTGTTGTTTTCGCATCTTTTGTTGTTTGTTCTAAAAATAAACTTGTTTGCAATTCATAGCCGATAAAAAAATTCTGAAAACTTCTGTAAAACATAAAACAACAACTGAGTCTAAATCAGACGTCGCATTTAGACTCTAAATCTAAATCGGACGTCTGATTTAGATTGAGTCTAAATCGGACGTCTGATTTAGATTGAGTCTATCCGCCACCTGCCTGCACTACTATTACAGAAAATAAGGTACTTGTGCCTTTTTTGTTGTTTAGCAGACGTTGATCGTTTGGCTACGGTAGTTTTCAAAAAAATGTGCACCTTTGCACGCACGCAAAATCCAGAGTTCCTTTTGATTCCATTGTTATAAAAGTCATTGTCCTGACTCGGAAGCAAAATTTTCCAGTTTCAAAATTAGCGGTGATCGAAAATCGATCACTTTCGACCAAATTTCCAAATCGACTCTTTTTCAGACTATTGTAGTCCCTTTCAATGGACTTTGGATTTGAATCAAATTTTGCTATTGAGGTTCAAAATGCGTTCCCAATTCATCTATAAAAGGGGTGAAAGGCGTCAAAGGCATGTAGATCAGCCATCAGAGTCACTTAGACAAGAGTCACTCGAACAACTTATTGCTCATTCCAACATGCTCATCATCTGTGCTGTGATCGGGCTATATGGTAGGTTTTGCGGTGAACAGTTTGTTTATAAATATAAGACACTATAATTGTAAGCTAGTGTCATCTAAATATGCAACTTGCAATCTAACGTCAGTTCTGAAAAGCTTGTAACAAGTAAGAAAGTAACTTGCAAGTAACTCTTATTTCAAAGGTTACTGGAGAACTGAGGCAGTACACCAGACTTTGTGTAAGTAACTTGAGATTTAGAATAGCTATGTCAGCTGTCAGCTTAACTTGAGGTTAACTTCTGATTATTCTCCTTAGCTAGCTAAATTACAACTCAAGATGAACACAGTTATGATAGTGATCTTTCAGCAAGCACCACGCTAGCCTCTCTCCCCATTTGTTCAAAGTGTCCAGCAGCTGGTAAATCTTTTAAACTTAACAAAAACATCAACAAGTGATCAAGCAACAAATTCCAGGCCACTGGTCAAGGTGGGAAGACTATACAAGCTGTACAGGCACGTGTGGTTTATTCGGAAGAAAAGTTCAAAAGAGGACGTGTCTCACATGGAAATGGGGATGTCCATGCCAGTGAGTAACTAAACAATTTTGTGTACGTTTAAAAACAACCATTCAAATCTTTCCAGGGGACCATATTCTCGAACAAGACCATGTGCTCCGAAGCCATGTCCTGATGACTCGAATGCCTGTGCTGAGGGATATTCACTCGTAAGTTTTTCGTTTATTGGCTAAAGTTCTACCAGACAGCTAAAAAGACAGAATTTGCCATTTCAGTACCCCAACTCCAAACTCAAGGAAGTTCTCTGTGGAAATGTGACTCTGCCGAGTGACTATGTGATGCCAAAGTGTCGAATCACAAGTAATACATTGAAGATAGATCTGAAAGAAATGCTTTCAGAAGTCCTCGCAAATTGTGCTTTCCCAAATCTTGGCATTTGGAGTGGCTGGAAATCGACGGCACCATGCACGGCAACCTGTGGACTCAACGGAATGGTCACTCAGAATAGAACTTGCTTGTCAGAAAGCAAAGGACACAAATGCACGTGAGTTTTTAAGTCGCTTTTGTACACACATAAACTTTGAATCGAACAGAAGAAATTTGAGCTCTAAAAGTGAAGTGTGTTTAAATTGTCTACCACGCCGACTCTAACATCCACCAATATCTCCATTCATTTAGCGGCTCCTCAACAAGAACGATTCATTGTCCCAAACTCGCCTGTCCAGGAGATGTGTGTGCATTGGATACGAAAGCGGTTAGAGCCTTATGTTAAGAGCCAATCACTTTTTGGATTAGGTGACGAATCTTGTGACTGGCAAAAGGGTTTGCGGTGTCGGCCTGCCACAGGATCCCGTTTTGCAAATGCCCTTATGCACGGTTTGTCGGAAGAGTTAGGGAAACATTTGAAAGCATCCGAGTTCTATGGTTACACATACTTACAACTTGCAAGTACACTGTTTACTTTTCCCCATTAAACTAACCTACACTATTTTGTAGCTAATGAACTATTTAAGACAACAACCAAAAAGGCTACCACAAAGCCCACAACGAAGACAACGAAGAAGCCGACCACAACGACAACGACAAAGAAAACGACAACGACAAAGAAAACGACGACATCGACAACAACCACAACTACGACCACAACGACACCAGCGCTACCATGTGTCACAACTTCGGTAAACGTTGAGAACATAGGCAATTAGGTTTTTATGTTTGACACAATAAATGAGGTTGCTTAAGTAGCTTCTCAAGAATGGTTCTAGCCTATTTTAAAGCAAAAGGATCAACATCTCCAGGTACCCACCACAACCTATGCCGATTGTGCAGCTGTTGGTGGTGGCTTCATTGATGTCGGTGGATCGTGTTATCAAGCAATCTTCATCAATGACTCTTACATTGGTGGAGCTAGAGCCAAATGTCAGGCATTGAATCCCAATGCTGACTTGGGCACGATTCGATGTGATTCGGAGAATACAGGAGTTGCCAGTTAGTGATTGAGTGGTGATTGTTTTCAAAATAGGTCTTAGATCTTGTACCAGCTGATTTGAAGACTCAATGTTCAACGTTTGGAAATTTCTTCTATAGTGTGAGTTGTCCTGAAAATTTCTTTTTAACTTTGAGCTTTAGCAAATGTTATTGGGGATTAACAATGTGACAACGACGAGTGGGATTGCCTGGTCAAATGGTGCCAACTCGACTTATCGGTTTTGTACATTTTCCGTGTTTTTATCCGGCGTTTTCAGAAACTGGGCGCCAGGAGAGCCAAACGGAAACAGTCCAGCAGAAACAGATGCAGCCAGCAGTGCAACGGTATTGTTAGATCCGAATTGAGAGCACGCATAAAACTGTGACTAACTAAGAATTTGTAAACGTGAATGTAGAACATAAAAATAAGCTCTTAAAATATAAAAGAACTTGCATTGATTTGAACTTATTGGTGAAGGGTTGCGGGCAAACAATAGGTCCAAGTTTTGTATTTGCTCTGCTCTGATCAAAATCTTTCTTTCAGTTCTACATTGCGTCCACAGATCCAGCTGGTGGCACGTATCCGCTGGGACAATGGGAAAACATGCTACCAACTTGGGTGGTTTGTGCGACTCTCTGTGAAGTGATCACGGTAAGTTCTTGAAAAGAGAAAGAAAGAGAAAAACTGCCCGTTGACAACTGCATTGAAAAGCTGTTGATTCTAGGCAAAAACCGGAAATGGTTGTGGCTTCTCACCGTGCCAGAATGGTCCGTAAGATCCAATAATAAACTCTTCTTAAATATGTGCTAATAAATTGTTTTTCGACTTTTTCTTTACAAGTTTTTGCGCATTGATTGGAGAGATTAATTTAAACCTTTATACACTTTAACGACGCACACTTATTGAGATCTAGTTTTCTCTCTGTTGGAAGGTAATATTTTCATCTAATTCGATCCCATTGAATTGTCCAGCCACGAAAGCTGAAAACAAAAGGGTTCAAGAATAAAACACTCTAGTGGTAGCTTGAAGCTACGGTACTGGGAACAGAATTAGCAATCTAAAATCTGGAATGCATTTCTCATCTCACTCATAAATCTCACTTTTTCTTATGAACCCCAGTCCGTAAGCGCTGTTTGGCACTTGTATCATGTCCAATCGGAACGAACTCCGAAATCAGTTCCAAGTTTTGCTTCTTCTCATTCAAATCTGAAAACAACTCACAAAAGTCTTTGTAGCTTTTGAATTCATGAAGTCTCTTGGATCAAATAATTGCTTCATAGTACTTTGAAACGCTGACTAGTTCCTCATCACTTACCTAGAGGCTTCTGCTCTCGTTGTCGTGATTCACTTGATCCTCCTTTTCGCCCAGAGTACTTGTGAGCTTTCTGAAATTTCGATTGGTTGCTGCACTAGATTCTTCTTTTCTGAGAAATGAAGAAATGATTGATGCACCAGAAAGCAAATACTCTTTAAACGTCTAAGCAACGATCAAAGATTTACAAATACCAAGTTTTTAAACTTGAAATTTACCTGAAGGTCAATTCTTGATACAGTCTCCTCATAGTCCCCAAATTCGACCTTCGAATCTTTACTTTGGGCCTCTTTGTGACTAGGCTTTTCCTTTTTCTAAAATCCTTCCTGATCAACCATCAAAGATTTCATTCACCTTTAAATCCATTTTTGAAATTGTGTCTTCATAGTCTCCAAATGTTCGCTGTTTTTCTTTCTTCTTTGGATTATATTGCATCTTTTTCTGAAAGCTTTTTATTAATCTTTGTGGAAATCTCATTTGAAAGCAGGGTTATCGTTTTTCCGCTTTCCCCTTTTCCACCAAATTGCCGAAAAACGGCAGAGAAGTTTGGGTGTCAAAACTCAGCAACTTGGAATAGGGTAGAGCAAAATTACGGTACAATTTTTTGATGATTTTTCAATAGTAGAATGATCTTGGCCCCAGCGACAGTAGCACTAGCCAAGGGGCAGCAAATTCTCTCCATAGTCTGGTTTAAGGCGCTGATACCCAATCCAAGCTCGTCTGCTCGAGTCCCAAGCCGAAATTTCTCTTTTGCTTTTTTGTTTTATCTGCTTTTTGCTTGTTTCGATCATTTGAGAGTATAAAGTAACAATATAACGTATTCGAGTACAAAAAAGTGAAAGCATCCGCGTTTTTTAGCGTTCCAGAACTTTTTTTAGCCTACTTGGGTGTCACTTTTCGATACCGTATCCTCATAGTCTCCAAATCGAGCCTTTGCTTTCATCTTTTTATTCTCCCGTGTCTCCGAGTTTCCGCTAACGAATTCATCACTGAAATTGATTAACTTTCAGCCAAAAAAATAGACAATATAGAATTCAATAGTTAAATTATTTCTCACCTCTTTACAGCATGCTTTCCTTCGGCGTTTGAATGTGTTTTGAATGGTATTTTAGTGGTCATTCGTGATTTTCCCTGAAAATTTAGGCCGCTGATTAGGCCTTCATGAATACACGACATGCAGGTACACAGACTAACCATCAAAATTTCCGGATTGATCACTGGATTATTCTTCTCGAAAGTAGCGCCATATCCTTTCAAAGTAGCATTAGTTAACTGCTCGATTTTGCTCCCGAAACGGTTTTTCCATGCCCAATGCTGTCGATCTGAAAAATAGAATTCAATGGGCAATGAAGATTTCTATGAAAATGGGGTACTGTAGCACATTATAAGGTGCGAATTCTACAATAATATGATTTTTCACTATTCAAGGCAATACCTGAGTAACTATTCGGCCATTTACCGTAGAAAGCGTTCGATTGTCGATAAATTGAATTCTCTGGTCGTCTGTATTTCCATTGTGAATCCCATCACACACAACGCAAATGCAACTGGAAACCTTCATCGAAAACTCAAAACAGGCCCCCCACCGGTTACAACTCCAAGGGAGGATCGTAAACTCTTTTTGGATCATCGAGAAGAGCCGAAAAAGACAGCAACCGATGGCGTGGCTTTCATCAAGAATCTTTCAAATAAGGTTATTTCACGAAAAACTGTTAGCCGTCGTTTGATTCGAGCTGGATTGGTGACTAGAAGAGCTGCCAAGGAACCCCTAATGGTTGCCAGGCACCGAAAACTCAGGTTGCAGCTTGCGAAAAAGTACGTAACGATTGGGCAAATGTTATTTTCACTGATGAGTCAAAAGTCAATCTTTTTCAACCGGATGGGAACCATTTGGTTCGGAGATCTGTGGTACAACGATTCAGCTCTAAATACTTGCGTGGACGGTGAAATTTGGTGGTGAAGCGGTCATGGTATGGGGTAAGAGACTCTCTCTTGTTATGTATATTAATCTTGTTTTTTGGGAGCTATGGCAAGAAGTTCACCGGGTCCATTGGTCTTTCTCAACTCGACTCTTGTTGTCCAGCGCTACAAGACGATCCTGGAGAACAAATTCCTTCCTTTTGCGCCCGCCAAAATGGGACAAGGATGGCTCCTCTACCAGGACAATGCTCCCTGCCACAAGAGTCAGCTGCTTATGGGCCGCACTGTTCGACTTGCCAATGGAGGAAGGGCTCGACTACCCGAATGGTTCCGCGCGAATCGTGTTCAACTCGTTTCAGCTTCTCCATACAGCCCCGATTTGAATGTTATTGAACACCTATGGACGTTTATCAAGACGAAACTCAAGGGAAGACGGTTTAGCTCTAAGGCGGATCTTTGGTACTTCGTACGGCGAGTTTGAGCGACAATTGCACCACAAATTTTACGCGATCTAGTTGACAGTATGCCCCGGAGGCTCGAAGCGGTCATTGCAGCTAAAGGCGGACCTACAAAATATTGAATTTTTCGCCTCTATGTCTGTGCCGCCAAGACTTTGTCCATTGTTTTTGTGACCCTTTTTGTCGTTTACGCTTATTTTTGTTGTTTATATAGATACTTTATTCAGGACCTGAGATAAAGTGCGCTAGATTTAAGATTAAAACACATGAATTCATACAGATAACACGAAAAAGGCCGATAAAAAGCAACACGATATAATATATTTAATATATGGGTAGCACAGATAACGTCAAGGATCCACTAGAGCTTCAAGATCAAGATCATCTACAGATAATTTAAAGGTTTCGAGACTATTGGACTCTCTCAAAACTCTGGGGAGTCGATTCCAAATTCTGGCAGTTCTTATTGGAAAAGAGTTATAAACAAAATTATTGGAGGTGACGGGAATTTCTAAAACGAAAGAACCTCTCCTTGAACTAACCGTGGAATTAACTTTGAATAAATCTCGAAAAAGAGGGATAGGTTGCCTGCGCTTTACAATTTTGAAACATTCTATTAAATCCGCGACCAAGCGGCGGTGTCTAATAGATTTAAGATCAAAAATTTTGAGTCTATCTGTGTAACTAAAGTATGCAAATTTGGAAAAATCTATTTTCCATAGAGCTATCTTAGTATATCTCTGTTGGATTTTTTTTCTAGGCGAGAGATATCAACTTGTGTATGTGGAGACCAAACTATAGATGCATACTCTAGAATGGGTCTAACCTAAGTGATGAAACATTTTCTGTAAGTGTCAATTTTCGGATAACAAATTGCTTTTAGGATACGACTAGAGACAAAAGAAGCACTTTACGGCAAATAATTTCAATGTGTTTTGAGAAATTTAAAGGTGGGGAAATATGGACTCCAAAATCTCTGATATAATCCTCTTTGCCAATTCTGTTTAATGGTATAGAATTAATTTTCAGCGGGGAAATAGCATTTCCGGTGGAGAAATGACGGGATTTCGTAGACGCTAAAGCTAATTTCCAATTATGGGACCATTTTTCAACCAGATCAAGATCTGACATGGCGTCTCTTAAAGAAGCAAGCTTAGCGGCTTCATCTTTCGTGGGGGTTTTAAAGGTTAGTTTAGCGACATCAGCATAAAGCCAGATAGATGAGTCCCTAGATGAAAAATTTAATTCAGCTAAATCATTAATGTGAATTGTAAAAAGTATGGGACCCCGAATACTTCCTTGGGGTACACCGCTAGAGCAATTAAAGGAAGAGGAGAGAGAATCATTTAGAAGAACTTTAAAAGTTCGCTGAGTAAGGAAACTTTCAATAACTGAAATCATCGAGGGGCAGATTTTATAATCAATAATCAATTGAGCGTCACTTCTCGAATTATATGTTTCTTGCTAACAATTCTCCAAATTTTGCTGCTCGTTGGTATATTCTGAAAGAGGATCAAAATTTATGAATCAAACATGAAATTCGAGAGTGTTGATTGACTGGACGTAACAAGATTCAGGCTAGAGGCAAGATTACTGTAGTCACAAAAGTTGACATGCTTTAGAATACACTGGAATCCTTAAACATACCGAGGAATCCCCAAACGAGCGAGTCGCTGAAGTAGTAAGCTTGTCTCTTATGTACTGTATTTTCTATTAGGTGAAAAAATATCGTAATCAACCAGTAGCTTTGAAAGCGAATTGGATGGGAAGAAAGATTCTGGGTAACATTTTGGCAATTTGGCGGGCCAGACATTTGCCTCTAGCTTGAATCTCCAGTCTGATTCTGTTTACGAAGAATATTGGAAATACAAAAATAGTCGCATTAGATGGAAGAAGATTTTGGGAACTTTTAATACTTTAATTTTCAAATTGTATTGGCAGGGCCGCGCGAACGCAGCCCCTCACGCAAAAATTTAGCTGTTAGCGAACCCCAACTCGGAGCTGCCACACAGGTCAACGCAGTCAAGAAGTGCAATGACCGCGTCTCACCATGGGGGTTCCGTCTTTGTGATCACGAAAGCCCCCCAGCCAGGTAAGTTTATGAGGGGATCGAGGGAGGGGGTTAACCAAAAGACTTACGCCAGATCGAGAGCGATTGCGTGGTGGCAGAAAGAACACCTGGTCTGGGGAAGACACATTGTCATTTTGTTTTGGGAAAATTGTCTATGTTGGTTTGTCTCTGTGATCACGAAAGCCCCCAGCCAGGTAAGGGCCTAAGCGGCGAGATTACGGTATTTTTGAAAGTTGGCACGCTTTAGGAAAGGTGAAGTCAAAGTACAAGTAGGTTTTCTAGTAGATAATTTGGTTTTGTGTTTTTTCAAAAGTTTAAACGTTGAATTTGAGTTTAAACATTTCAGATTACACCTATCCACGACAAGATTCCAGCAGGCAGTTCTATGGAAATTGGGGGTACAACTACAATTCGTGAGACAAATTTCCTTCTATTTAGTGTTATCATTTCTTTAGGGATTCACAATGGAAATACAGACGACCAGAGAATTCAATTTATCGACAATCGAACGCTTTCTACGGTAAATGGCCGAAAAGTTACTCAAGTATTGCCTTGAATAGTGAAAAATCGTATCATTGTAGAATTCGAACCTTACAATGTGCTACAGTACCTGATTTTCATAGTAAAACATTTAGAAATCTTCATTGCCCATTGAATTCTATTTTTCAGATCGACAGCATTGGGCATGGAAAAACCGTTTCGGGAGCAAAATCGAGCAGTTAACTAATGCTACTTTGAAAGGATATGGCGCTACTTTCGAGAAGAATAATCCAGTGATCAATCCGGAAATTTTGATGGTTAGTCTGTGTACCTGCATGTCGTGTATTCATGAAGGCCTAATCAGCGGCCTAAATTTTCAGGGAAAATCACGAATGACCACTAAAATACCATTCAAAACACATTCAAACGCCGAAGGAAAGCATGCTGTAAAGAGGTGAGAAATAATTTAACTATTGAATTCTATATTGTCTATTTTTTTGGCTGAAAGTTAATCAATTTCAGTGATGAATTCGTTAGCGGAAACTCGGAGACACGGGAGAATAAAAAGATGAAAGCAAAGGCTCGATTTGGAGACTATGAGGATACGGTATCGAAAAGTGACACCCAAGTAGGCTAAAAAAGTTCTGGAACGCTAAAAAACGCGGATGCTTTCACTTTTTTGTACTCGAATACGTTATATTGTTACTTTATACTCTCAAATGATCGAAACAAGCAAAAAAGCAGATAAAACAAAAAAGCAAAAGAGAAATTTCGGCTTGGGACTCGAGCAGACGAGCTTGGATTGGGTATCAGCGCCTTAAACCAGACTATGGAGAGAATTTGCTGCCCCTTGGCTAGTGCTACTGTCGCTGGGGCCAAGATCATTCTACTATTGAAAAATCATCAAAAAAATTGTACCGTAATTTTGCTCTACCCTATTCCAAGTTGCTGAGTTTTGACACCCAAACTTCTCTGCCGTTTTTCGGCAATTTGGTGGAAAAAGGGGAAAGCGGAAAAACGATAACCCTGCTTTCAAATGAGATTTCCACAAAGATTAATAAAAAGCTTTCAGAAAAAGATGCAATATAATCCAAAGAAGAAAGAAAAACAGCGAACATTTGGAGACTATGAAGACACAATTTCAAAAATGGATTTAAAGGTGAATGAAATCTTTGATGGTTGATCAGGAAGGATTTTAGAAAAAGGAAAAGCCTAGTCACAAAGAGGCCCAAAGTAAAGATTCGAAGGTCGAATTTGGGGACTATGAGGAGACTGTATCAAGAATTGACCTTCAGGTAAATTTCAAGTTTAAAAACTTGGTATTTGTAAATCTTTGATCGTTGCTTAGACGTTTAAAGAGTATTTGCTTTCTGGTGCATCAATCATTTCTTCATTTCTCAGAAAAGAAGAATCTAGTGCAGCAACCAATCGAAATTTCAGAAAGCTCACAAGTACTCTGGGCGAAAAGGAGGATCAAGTGAATCACGACAACGAGAGCAGAAGCCTCTAGGTAAGTGATGAGGAACTAGTCAGCGTTTCAAAGTACTATGAAGCAATTATTTGATCCAAGAGACTTCATGAATTCAAAAGCTACAAAGACTTTTGTGAGTTGTTTTCAGATTTGAATGAGAAGAAGCAAAACTTGGAACTGATTTCGGAGTTCGTTCCGATTGGACATGATACAAGTGCCAAACAGCGCTTACGGACTGGGGTTCATAAGAAAAAGTGAGATTTATGAGTGAGATGAGAAATGCATTCCAGATTTTAGATTGCTAATTCTGTTCCCAGTACCGTAGCTTCAAGCTACCACTAGAGTGTTTTATTCTTGAACCCTTTTGTTTTCAGCTTTCGTGGCTGGACAATTCAATGGGATCGAATTAGATGAAAATATTACCTTCCAACAGAGAGAAAACTAGATCTCAATAAGTGTGCGTCGTTAAAGTGTATAAAGGTTTAAATTAATCTCTCCAATCAATGCGCAAAAACTTGTAAAGAAAAAGTCGAAAAACAATTTATTAGCACATATTTAAGAAGAGTTTATTATTGGATCTTACGGACCATTCTGGCACGGTGAGAAGCCACAACCATTTCCGGTTTTTGCCTAGAATCAACAGCTTTTCAATGCAGTTGTCAACGGGCAGTTTTTCTCTTTCTTTCTCTTTTCAAGAACTTACCGTGATCACTTCACAGAGAGTCGCACAAACCACCCAAGTTGGTAGCATGTTTTCCCATTGTCCCAGCGGATACGTGCCACCAGCTGGATCTGTGGACGCAATGTAGAACTGAAAGAAAGATTTTGATCAGAGCAGAGCAAATACAAAACTTGGACCTATTGTTTGCCCGCAACCCTTCACCAATAAGTTCAAATCAATGCAAGTTCTTTTATATTTTAAGAGCTTATTTTTATGTTCTACATTCACGTTTACAAATTCTTAGTTAGTCACAGTTTTATGCGTGCTCTCAATTCGGATCTAACAATACCGTTGCACTGCTGGCTGCATCTGTTTCTGCTGGACTGTTTCCGTTTGGCTCTCCTGGCGCCCAGTTTCTGAAAACGCCGGATAAAAACACGGAAAATGTACAAAACCGATAAGTCGAGTTGGCACCATTTGACCAGGCAATCCCACTCGTCGTTGTCACATTGTTAATCCCCAATAACATTTGCTAAAGCTCAAAGTTAAAAAGAAATTTTCAGGACAACTCACACTATAGAAGAAATTTCCAAACGTTGAACATTGAGTCTTCAAATCAGCTGGTACAAGATCTAAGACCTATTTTGAAAACAATCACCACTCAATCACTAACTGGCAACTCCTGTATTCTCCGAATCACATCGAATCGTGCCCAAGTCAGCATTGGGATTCAATGCCTGACATTTGGCTCTAGCTCCACCAATGTAAGAGTCATTGATGAAGATTGCTTGATAACACGATCCACCGACATCAATGAAGCCACCACCAACAGCTGCACAATCGGCATAGGTTGTGGTGGGTACCTGGAGATGTTGATCCTTTTGCTTTAAAATAGGCTAGAACCATTCTTGAGAAGCTACTTAAGCAACCTCATTTATTGTGTCAAACATAAAAACCTAATTGCCTATGTTCTCAACGTTTACCGAAGTTGTGACACATGGTAGCGCTGGTGTCGTTGTGGTCGTAGTTGTGGTTGTTGTCGATGTCGTCGTTTTCTTTGTCGTTGTCGTTTTCTTTGTCGTTGTCGTTGTGGTCGGCTTCTTCGTTGTCTTCGTTGTGGGCTTTGTGGTAGCCTTTTTGGTTGTTGTCTTAAATAGTTCATTAGCTACAAAATAGTGTAGGTTAGTTTAATGGGGAAAAGTAAACAGTGTACTTGCAAGTTGTAAGTATGTGTAACCATAGAACTCGGATGCTTTCAAATGTTTCCCTAACTCTTCCGACAAACCGTGCATAAGGGCATTTGCAAAACGGGATCCTGTGGCAGGCCGACACCGCAAACCCTTTTGCCAGTCACAAGATTCGTCACCTAATCCAAAAAGTGATTGGCTCTTAACATAAGGCTCTAACCGCTTTTGTGTTCAATGCACACACATCTCCTGGACAGGCGAGTTTGGGACAATGAATCGTTCTTGTTGAGGAGCCGCTAAATGAATGGAGATATTGGTGGATGTTAGCGTCGGAGTGGTAGACAATTTAAGCACACTTGGCCTTTAGAGCTCAATTTATGTGTGTACAAAAGCGACTTAAAAACTCACGTGCATTTGTGGCCTTTGCTTTCCGACAAGCAAGTTCTATTCTGAGTGACCATTCCGTTGAGTCCACAGGTTGCCGTGCATGGTGCCGTCGATTTCCAGCCACTCCAAATGCCAAGATTTGGGAAAGCACAATGTGCGAGGACTTCTGAAAGCATTTCTTTCAGATCTATCTTCAATGTATTACTTGTGATTCGACACTTTGGCATCACATAGTCACTCGGCAGAGTCACATTTCCACAGAGAACTTCCTTGAGTTTGGAGTTGGGGTACTGAAATGGCAAATTCTGTCTTTTTAGCTGTCTGGTAGAACTTTAGCCAATAAACGAAAAACTTACGAGTGAATATCCCTCAGCACAGGCATTCGAGTCATCAGGACATGGCTTCGGAGCACATGGTCTTGTTCGAGAATATGGTCCCCTGGAAAGATTTGAATGGTTGTTTTTAAACGTACACAAAATTGTTTAGTTACTCACTGGCATGGACATCCCCATTTCCATGTGAGACACGTCCTCTTTTGAACTTTTCTTCCGAATAAACCACACGTGCCTGTACAGCTTGTATAGTCTTCCCACCTTGACCAGTGGCCTGGAATTTGTTGCTTGATCACTTGTTGATGTTTTTGTTAAGTTTAAAAGATTTACCAGCTGCTGGACACTTTGAACAAATGGGGAGAGAGGCTAGCGTGGTGCTTGCTGAAAGATCACTATCATAACTGTGTTCATCTTGAGTTGTAATTTAGCTAGCTAAGGAGAATAATCAGAAGTTAACCTCAAGTTAAGCTGACAGCTGACATAGCTATTCTAAATCTCAAGTTACTTACACAAAGTCTGGTGTACTGCCTCAGTTCTCCAGTAACCTTTGAAATAAGAGTTACTTGCAAGTTACTTTCTTACTTGTTACAAGCTTTTCAGAACTGACGTTAGATTGCAAGTTGCATATTTAGATGACACTAGCTTACAATTATAGTGTCTTATTTATAAACAAACTGTTCACCGCAAAACCTACCATATAGCCCGATCACAGCACAGATGATGAGCATGTTGGAATGAGCAATAAGTTGATCGAGTGAATCTTGTCTAAGTGACTCTGATGACTGATCTACATGCCTTTGACGCCTTTCACCCCTTTTATAGATGAATTCGAAACGCATTTTGAACCTCAATAGCAAAATTTGATTCAAATCCAAAGTCCATTGAAAGGGACTACAATAGTCTGAAAAAGAGTCGATTTGGAAATTTGGTCGAAAGTGATCGATTTTCGATCACCGCTAATTTTGAAACTGGAAAATTTTGCTTCCGAGTCAGGACAATGACTTTTATAACAATGGAATCAAAAGGAACTCTGGATTTTGCGTGCGTGCAAAGGTGCACATTTTTTTGAAAACTACCGTAGCCAAACGATCAACGTCTGCTAAACAACAAAAAAGGCACAAGTACCTTATTTTCTGTAATAGTAGTGCAGGCAGGTGGCGGATAGACTCAATCTAAATCAGACGTCCGATTTAGACTCAATCTAAATCAGACGTCCGATTTAGATTTAGAGTCTAAATGCGACGTCTGATTTAGACTCAGTTGTTGTTTTATGTTTTACAGAAGTTTTCAGAATTTTTTTATCGGCTATGAATTGCAAACAAGTTTATTTTTAGAACAAACAACAAAAGATGCGAAAACAACAAGATTGAACAATACATAATCAACTTAAATTAGATTGCAACAACTGCAATTTTTTGTACAATGTTTCAAAAAACGAACTTTGATATCCCGTAGTAAATCTTAAGATGTTGACACATCAATCCAATGCGTGCTCGACACAACAAATGAGTCAGGTACACTCGATGGAGAAAGCGATGAGCGCGAGGAAAAGTGATAAGCGAGTTGCTCGGCACAACATCAGATTCAGGTATACTTTATTGCTTTGTTATTGTTAATAGATTCTTTAATTACATGGTACTTGGTTTTTCTTTAAGTTAGGTTCTTAAGTTGCATACTTGGTAAAAGTTGTATATTGCCAGGAACGAGAGCTATGTTTGATGCGAAATTCCAGCACTATCTAGCTGAGAAGAAAACTGGTCAAATTCCGACAAAGGAGATCTACAACTTGATGGTGGATCGCATCAAAAAACATGAAAACCAAGAAGAGGTGAAAGCGACCGATGGAGTAAACCGTCACCAGGAAGCAAATCTGTTGAAGAGATATATCGTATCGATTGAGAGTGAAAAATCAGTTCTATATCATGAAGGTGAACAAACAGCAAAGCGCAAAACAGAAGTGAAGCCACAAAAAGTTGTCTATCAAGAAGAACTTTATGAAATCCTTCAGCAAACACACCTCTGTTAAGCTGGCATTGGATTGATGTGGCCACATCTTAAGATTTACTACGGGATATCAAAGTTCGTTTTTGAAACATTGTACAAAAAATTGCAGTTGTTGCAGTCTAATTTAAGTTGATTATGTATTGTTCAATCTTGTTGTTTTCGCATCTTTTGTTGTTTGTTCTAAAAATAAACTTGTTTGCAATTCATAACCGATAAAAAAATTCTGAAAACTTCTGTAAAACATAAAACAACAACTGAGTCTAAATCAGACGTCGCATTTAGACTCAAAATCTAAATCGGACGCCTGATTTAGATTGAGTCTATCCGCCACCTGCCTGCACTACTATTACAGAAAATAAGGTACTTGTGCCTTTTTTGTTGTTTAGTAGACGTTGATCGTTTGGCTACGGTAGTTTTGAAAAAATGTGCACCTTTGCACGCACGCAAAATCCAGAGTTCCTTTTGATCCCATTGTTATAAAAGTCTTTCATAAGATCCATTGCCTGCGTGAGTTCAAACAATGTCCCAGACCATTTGACAGTCTGTAGAAGCTTCCACGATGAAAAATCTCGTTCCTGGTCCATCCTGGCGCTGAAATTAAAATATTCGGGCTGAATTTAAAAAAACCAAGAGTTCCTTTTGATTCCATTGTTATAAAAGTCATTGTCCTGACTCGGAAGCAAAATTTTCCAGTTTCAAAATTAGCGGTGATCGAAAATCGATCACCTCGACTCTTTTCAGACTATTGTAGTCCCTTTCAATGGACTTTGAAGTTGAATCAAATTTTGCTATTGAGGTTCAAAATGCGTTTCGAATTCATCTATAAAAGGGGTGAAAGGCGTCAAAGGCATGTAGATCAGCCACCAGAGTCACTTAGACAAGAGTCACTCGAACAACTTATTGCTCATTCCAACATGCTCATCATCTGTGCTGTGATCGGGCTATATGGTAGGTTTTGGGGTGAACAGCTTGTTTATAAATATAAGACACTATAATTGTAAGCTCGTGTCACTAAATATGCAACTTGTAATCTATCGTCAGTTCTGTAACAGTACACCAGACTTTGTGTAAGTAACTTGAGATTTAGAATAGCTATGTCAGCTTAACTTGAACTTAACTTCTCATTATTCACCTTAGCTAGCTAAATTACAACTCAAGATGAACACAGTTATGATAGTGATCTTTCAGCAAGCACCGCGCTAGCCTCTCTCCCCATTTGTTCAAAGTGTCCAGCAGCTGGTAAATTTTTTTAAACTTAACAAAAACATCAACGTCAACAAGTGATCAAGCAACAAATTCCAGGCCACTGGTCAAGGTGGGAAGACTATACAAGCTGTACAGGCACGTGTGGTTTATTCGGAAGAAAAGTTCAAAAGAGGACGTGTCTCACATGGAAATGGGGATGTCCATGCCAGTGAGTAACTGAACAATACAAAATTGTTTCAGTACCTTTAAAAAACAACCATTCAAATCTTTCCAGGGGACCATATTCTCGAACAAGACCATGTGCTCCGAAGCCATGTCCTGATGACTCGAATGCCTGTGCTGAGGGATATTCACTCGTAAGTTTTTCGTTTATTGGCTAAAGTTCTACCAGACAGCTAAAAAGACAGAATTTGCCATTTCAGTACCCCAACTCCAAACTCAAGGAAGTTCTCTGTGGAAATGTGACTCTGCCGAGTGACTATGTGATGCCAAAGTGTCGAATCACAAGTAATACATTGAAGATAGATCTGAAAGAAATGCTTTCAGAAGTCCTCGCAAATTGTGCTTTCCCAAATCTTGGCATTTGGAGTGGCTGGAAATCGACGGCACCATGCACGGCAACCTGTGGACTCAACGGAATGGTCACTCAGAATAGAACTTGCTTGTCGGAAAGCAAAGGCCACAAATGCACGTGAGTTTTTAAGTCGCTTTTGTACACACATAAACTTTGAATCGAACAGAAGAAATTTGAGCTCTAAAAGTGAAGTGTGTTTAAATTGTCTACCACGCCGACTCTAACATCCACCAATATCTCCATTCATTTAGCGGCTCCTCAACAAGAACGATTCATTGTCCCAAACTCGCCTGTCCAGGAGATGTGTGTGCATTGGATACGAAAGCGGTTAGAGCCTTATGTTAAGAGCCAATCACTTTTTGGATTAGGTGACGAATCTTGTGACTGGCAAAAGGGTTTGCGGTGTCGGCCTGCCACAGGATCCCGTTTTGCAAATGCCCTTATGCACGGTTTGTCGGAAGAGTTAGGGGAAACATTTGAAAGCATCCGAGTTCTATGGTTACACATACTTACAACTTGCAAGTACACTGTTTACTTTTCCCCATTAAACTAACCTACACTATTTTGTAGCTAATGAACTATTTAAGACAACAACCAAAAAAGGCTACCACAAAGCCCACAACGAAGACAACGAAGAAGCCGACCACAACGACAACGACAAAGAAAACGACAACGACAAAGAAAACGACGACATCGACAACAACCACAACTACGACCACAACGACACCAGCGCTACCATGTGTCACAACTTCGGTAAACGTTGAGAACATAGGCAATTAGGTTTTTATGTTTGACACAATAAATGAGGTTGCTTAAGTAGCTTCTCAAGAATGGTTCTAGCCTATTTTAAAGCAAAAGGATCAACATCTCCAGGTACCCACCACAACCTATGCCGATTGTGCAGCTGTTGGTGGTGGCTTCATTGATGTCGGTGGATCGTGTTATCAAGCAATCTTCATCAATGACTCTTACATTGGTGGAGCTAGAGCCAAATGTCAGGCATTGAATCCCAATGCTGACTTGGGCACGATTCGATGTGATTCGGAGAATACAGGAGTTGCCAGTTAGTGATTGAGTGGTGATTGTTTTCAAAATAGGTCTTAGATCTTGTACCAGCTGATTTGAAGACTCAATGTTCAACGTTTGGAAATTTCTTCTATAGTGTGAGTTGTCCTGAAAATTTCTTTTTAACTTTGAGCTTTAGCAAATGTTATTGGGGATTAACAATGTGACAACGACGAGTGGGATTGCCTGGTCAAATGGTGCCAACTCGACTTATCGGTTTTGTACATTTTCCGTGTTTTTATCCGGCGTTTTCAGAAACTGGGCCCCAGGAGAGCCAAACGGAAACAGTCCAGCAGAAACAGATGCAGCCAGCAGTGCAACGGTATCGCCACTAATACTTTTCTAAAGGACTTTAACTGTACCAAAGTAATGAACTAGCACTTGTATTTGCTCTGCTCTGATCAAAATCTTTCTTTCAGCTCTACATTGCGTCCACAGATCCAGCTGGTGGCACGTATCCGCTGGGACAATGGGAAAACATGCTACCATCTTGGGTGGTTTGTGCGGCTGTCTGTGAAGTGATCACGGTAAGTTCTTGAAAAGAAAAAGAAAGAGAAAAACTGCCCGTTGACAACTGCATTGAAAAGCTGTTGATTCTAGGCAAAAACCGGAAATGGTTGTGGCTTCTCACCGTGCCAGAATCTTCCGTAAGATTCAATAATAAACTCTTCTTAAATATGTGCTAATAAATTGTTTTTCCACTTTTTCTTTACAACTTTTTGTGCATTTATTTGACAGATTAATTTAAACCTTTATACATTTTGACGACGCACACTTATAGAGATCTAGTTTTCCCTCTGTTGGAAGGTAATATTTTCATCTGATCCGATCCCACTGAATTGTCCAGCCACGAAATCTGAAAACAAAAGGGTTTAAAGAATAACACACTCTAGTGGAAACTTGAAGCTACAGTACTTGGAGCAGAATTAGCAATCTAAATTCTAGAATGCATTTCTCATCTCACTCATAAATCTCACTTTTTCTTATGAACTCCAGTCCGTAAGCGCTGTTTGGCACTTGTATCATGTCCAATCGGAACGAACTCCGAAATCAGTTCCAAGTTTTGCTTCTTTTCATTCAAATCTGAAAACAACTCGCAAAAGTCTTTGTAGCTTTTGAATTCATAAAGACTCTTGGATCAAATAATTGCTTCATAGTACTTTGAAACGCTGATTAGTTCCTCATCACTTACCTAGAGGCTTCTGCTCTCGTTGTCGTTTTTCGAATAAACAGCTTTCCTTTCAATGTTTGACTCAAACTTTTGACAAAATTTCGAGAGCTTGCGCTGTTCTTTGATTACTAGTGGGCCAACCAGAGGATTTGCGTAATTAGATCTTTCAAAAAAATGTAGAAGTCTTGCTTTAGCTCTCGTAATATGTTTTGGGGCTAATTTTACAGGGTGAGTGCAGGAATTTTCTATGGCAAGGAGGATTTTAGAACAGAGAAAATTATAGTCATCATCTATAGAATTTGTCCTAGAGCAGAAAGAGCTCCCTCTAAGGGAGTTTAAGAAGGAAAGAGCCGCTTGGTCGGGATTAAAATCAAAATGCACGCAACCTTTCAAGGTCCGCAAGGAGTCGTACCTTCCGCAAGGAGTCGAAAATTGCGGTCTTCCAATTTTGAACGTGATCCCATAATGGTCAGATCCAGGAAGAGGCTCCAATCGCCTCAGCTCCATGATGGTATCAGGGGAATCAGACAAGACCAGACCTAAAATAGAAAATGAACGGCAGAAGGTAGCATGTGTTTAAAATAAATAGAGAGCATAAAGAAATTTTGTAGCAAAATGGTGGGATGGTGGTACTTATCGAACACAAATTTGTCATTGGCATAAGTCACATGAAAATTTAAATCGCCTAGTAAAATGTTGACTTCTGAATCGTGCAAGAAAAGTGATAAATGATCAAAAAGACGAGAAGTATCAGCATAATTCACGCTAGGGGGCCGATAAACGACAAGAAAACGAACCTTTCTGCCAAGATAAACATCTACAATTATAATTCCACAGTTAAAGATGGAAATGCAGTAAATTACATGGTGGGTAAAAGACTTAAGGAGCAAAAACACAACCGCGCCATCATGCGATTTGGTGGAAGAAGCTCTATCACATCTAATAATATGGTAAGAGTCACAAGAATAGAGGAAACTAGAGAGTCGTCTAGCCATGTCTCGGTAATAGCAAGAAAAGAATAAGATTTTGTACGAGTCATGGTCTGGAAAGTAGCTAAGCGTTTTTTGCTATTAGAAACTATGCTATGGGCAATGGCAAGAAAAACACTAGGGGAAAAGAGAGCATCAAACTTGGGAAAGCGATCCGGGTAATTTCTCCTCTGTAGAATGCAAGATTGACTGATTGACTTTGTTGTTTGAGGAGTTTCTTCCCAATCCTCCGTTCCGATGGGTGAGTGAAAAAGGCACCCTCATCGTTTTCCGTTTCATCTCGAAAATTCTTTGCTAATGGTTCGTTCACATCGGACAAGGAGCGTGCTTTGCGCAACCCAGGCGGGTCAATCTTCGTGGAGTTAATCCTCTTTGGAGGTCGGCCCTTCTTGACTGGAGACAGCCTTTGTAGAGGCTGTCGGCATGCTTTCCCTTGTCGTATCCTTTTGCGCAGCCATGCCAACAGTCATTTCGGAAGCAGTCACATTGACACCAGCACATGCAGGGCTCCAACCTGGCCCTGAGGTGCACTCCTTGTCTTATTCACGTCGAGGTGTGAAAGGGGAGCATGTTGAGTTGAAGGAAATGTCTCCTGCCTCTTGCTTTTGTAGCGACTTGGGTCCGAGGTCCGTTTAAAACTTGGGACTTGGGTCCGTTTAAAATAAACTTTCGAGTTCAATGCTTGGTCATAGCTAAAAGTAGAGTAAAAATGCTCAAAAATACTTGTGTCAACTTTTTATAGCCTCTCGGAAAGGTTCCTAAATTTGTGTTTGAAAGTTGCCACCCAGGAGCCGCCAAGACTTTTGTCCATGACTGTATTGTAGAATTCGAACCTTACAATGTGCTACAGTACCTGGTTTTCGTAGTAAAACATTTAGAAATCTTCATTGCCCATTGAATTCTATTTTTCAGATCGACAGCATTGGGCATGGAAAAACCGTTTCGGGAGCAAAATCAAGCAGTTAACTAATGCTGATTTGAAAGGATATGGCGCTACAGGCAAGGCAAAGGTCTCATCAGCTCCACATGCTAATTTGGATGATCTGAAAGCCACCCTTATCAAGGAATGGGCAAAAATCCCCGTTGAGACTCTCCGTGCCGCGGTCGACGATGTGCCGAAGCGACTTAGGGCTTGCATGAAGGAAAAAGGAGGAAACTTTGAGATTTAACTGTTTTTATTTTGTTATTTGGACTGTTGTTGTTATTTTCAGTAAAATTCTATAAAGCTTTTCTGCTAATTTTCTGAAGACCAGTCGGTCTTTTCATCGCCGGATATTTTGGCCGCACCCTGTACTTTAGAGAAGAATAATCCAGTGATCAATCCGGAAATTTTGATGGTTAGTCCGTCTACCTGCATGCAGTGTATTGATGAAGGCCTAATCAGCGACCTAAATTTTCAGGAAAAATCAGGAGGTGAGAAATAATTTAACTATTGAAATCTATATTGTCTATTGTTTCGTTGAAAGTTGATCAATTTCAGCGATGAATTCGTTAGCGGAAGCTCGGCGACACGGGAGAATAAAAAGATGAAAGCAAAGGCTCGATTTGGATTTGGATTTGGATTTGAAGACTTTGAGGATACGGTATCGAAAAGTGACGCCCAAGTAGGCTAAAAAAGGCAGATGTTTTCACTTTTTTGTACTCGGATACTGTAAAGAAATATTCTTTGCGTGCTTGGTACTCTTCACTCAAGACACGTTATTTCTTGTTTCGAGACATCTGCTCTCACGAGAATTAAGACACTTTATTCAATAGCCGACTGACTCGGAATCTTTGGGCTCTCACTTGAGCAATTTTCACACAAAATCGACAATCGAGTTAAAAGCGACGATAAAAACAGAAACAATTTCGTCCTAATTAGGACACAGCTTTCACACCATGAAAGGAAAAAAGGAAAAATAAAAGATAACAAAAGCAAATGAACAACAGTTGCCTTATATAGGCTTTGACTCAAGATACTCAGCTAACAAGCTACAAAACAATAAATGATTTGGGGCGCGAAATAGAATGAAGGCGCACCGATTTCCTCAATATTTTTCCAATTTTTAGGCTGCCAGAGTTAGGTAACTTTTTAGTGGCTATTCGCCACACTCCGAACTCCAAAATGATTCAGAGTTTACTCTGGATTCTCCCCGCAACGCAAAATGTGAAGCGGAAACTTGTTCTGCGACAATCTTAACAGAGAAAGTTTAAGTTTTTTGAGGAAACCTTGTACATCAGGAATTTTGTAGGGAGGAATTTAAATCTTGAAAAAGAGCAAATTTTTGAACGAGGAGTAGGGGAAGGGAAAACACAACAACTAATATTTGGATGAAGACTGGCCTTTGATCATTTTGATTCCAAGTTTCTCACAGAAAGTCACGTGATGTCGACCGCTGCAATTTGTTGCATGGTCCCGGATGTTCTTTTAGGCAGTTTTTCGAAATTTGGCATATTCTGTTCATTGATGCAATCCTCATTCTGTCAAAATATTCAATCTTCATTGAACACTTGACTATATCTTTGCATGTTTTGGCTCCACAGAATATGCAATCTTTTTTAACATGACGTTGTGTGTTGGCTGTCGTCACTTTTCACTTCGTGGGTGGTTCATCTCCATCGTTCAAGTCTTCAATCAGCTCTCTCTTCAGCTTATTGAGCTTTTGGTTGATCGTTCCTCAATGGTCTGCTTCCATTCGACGAACATCTCCCTCAAGTCATCTTTGATTGAAGCCGATGTGGCAAGAGTCTCCGTGAAAATCGCGTTCGATAGCTTCTCCGTTGTTTCGTTGATCATCGACGTGATTCCCAAAAACTTCTCCTCCATCTTCTCCATCAATTGCTTCACCTCGGACGTAGTGGTGCTCTCTATCGTGGTGTCTTCGATTTTGGCTGACATGTCCCTGTAATTTGAACATTTAAATGTTGTTTAAAAAAGAAATCTTGTTGAAAGAGAAATTTTAAGAAAGGGGGAAACTTGATACAAATAACGTCCGACGGGTTAATGATTTTGATTTAAATTTTTCAATATTAAATTCACAAGGTGTGCTTCGAAAAATATACAATTTGTTACGGAAGTGCGAGCTTTGTTGCTTTGTCGAAATGCTCAGAAATTGTCATCTGGCGCTTTCCGATAATTTACTTTGCCTTTTGCGGCTCTTGGCGTACTGTTGCGTAGTGTTGCTTTTTTCGACGTAATTTCGCACGGTTTTTCAAAATTTTCTTCAGCGCGAATTTCTAGTGGTATCAACAAATTGATTGATCTTTCAATTTGCTTATTATTGCCTCTTTTGACAATAGCACTTCGAATTTTTCCATCTGCGCCTGTCATTAAGCGTATAATTTTGCCTTTTGCGTAAGAACCTCTTTTTACGTCTTCCTTCATTATCAGTACAATTTCGCCAACTTGAATAGCTACTTTTGATTCTCGCTTACTTGCGTGTCGTTTGCCACTTTCTCGTAATGAGTGCATGTAGCTGTTATGGAATGTTTTCCATACCAAGTTGAGGTAGTATTCTGTGGTTTCAATTTTTCTTTTGACATCTTCATGAGTTTGTATAATTTTGTCTTGATAATCCGGATCGCTCTGATCTGGGCAACTTTCAATTTCAAGGTTCAATTTTACGCCGGGCAAAAGAAAATCTATTGGGCGAATCAATCTTTCTGACTTTTCTTCGTCTAAGTAAGTCAAGGGGCGGCTGTTGACAAAGCCTTCAATTTCTACTATGATAACCTCCAGTAGTTGCTTGGATATTCCTCTTCCGTGTTTTATCTTTCCCAGTGCTAGTTTGACACAACCGATTAATCTTTCATATATCCCTCCCTGCCACGGTGCATGTGGAACTGTAAATTTCCATTGTATACCATAATCGGCTAGGGTTTGGATATTCACGAAGTTTCCCTCGATTTCTTTTGCATTCTTTAAAAATTTGTCCGCCAGTTTGAATGTTTTAGCATTATCTGTCAGAATGAGTTTAGGTTTTCCACGACGAGCGCAAAATTTTCTCAGACTTTCTAGAAACGTGCTGGTTCGTAATGAATCTACAATTTCTAGGTGAATATTCCTTGTACACACATGTGAACAGAACGAGCCATACGTCTATTTCGACGTCTAGTGCTGAGTCGTAGATCAATACTGGACCCATGTAATCTATTCCGGTATTCTCAAATGGCAAACTGCGATTTGTTCGAATCTTTGGGTAAGGTGCCCATGCCGGTTGCTTGTATGGGAGCCCATTAAAATATTTGCATAAGACGCAACTTTGTGTGTCTTTTTTGACTGCTTGCCGCCCTTTGTAAATCCAAAATCTTTGACGAGTGCTTGCTAATGTTGAGGCAGTGCCTGCATGTCCCATTTGTTTGTGGTGATGTCTTATGAGTAGTGTGCAAAAACGGCTATTCGGCAAAATTACAATTGGTTTTGAATTTTGAAAGTCTCTAAATGTCTCTGACATCCTGTCAACCTTTCGGTAAATTCCCCATTCGTCCTTCTCAACTTCACGTGCCTTCTCTTTCAATTTTTTCTCATTTTCACTTTGATGTTGTTTTATGAGAAGTAACTTTGCATTTTTTAGGAAATCGGCCGGTCTATCAATGATGTTGTCGCCACTTCGCGGATCTACTCGACACGATGGAATTGGCTTCAACACAGGATTGATGGGTAGTTTGTTAATTTTCCTCATCCAGCGGTTTATGTAATAAAGAAACATTGCTGTTGTCTTGACCAGTTTGTAATAGGTTTCGAATCTTTGTTCTTCTATTAGAATTTCTTGGTTTTCGGTTACGATTTCTGTTAGAATCAAAGTGTTCTTGGCTTCCTCTTCAACACTTTGAGAGAAATTTGGAATTTCGAACCGTTGAATTTCTTTTGGCCAAAATTTTTCATCACTTTGTAGGAATTGTGGGCCTTCCAACCATACGCTTTTATGTAGTTGCTCGGCGGTGATTCCTTTGGTGCCGTAGTCAGCTGGGTTTAACTTTCCAGAGACATGAAACAATTTGACTGAGATTTGCAATGCCTTTAGTTCTTCTTGAACCTGGGCAATTTTGTTTGTCCGGTTCTGAACAAATTTTCCTGCTTTATCCCTTGTTTTTTCTTGGGTGACCTATTTCAGTGCCACTTTTGAATCTCCGCAAATGACAATTTGATCAATCTTTAATTTTATTTCTTTCAATAGGTATTGGATCTGCTTATGAGCACATTCTAGGGCTAACAATTCCATTTTTGGGATTGTGGGAATGACTTTCTTAGGGTTCAACCGATTCTTTGCAAAGATTATCGATGACTCAAATCTTCCACTAGTTTTTGATTGCAGGTATGCGACAATTGCGAAGGCTTTTGCCGATGCATCAGCAAAGGTCGCTATTCTTGTGTAATCTCTTTGAAGTGTCGTAAAGATGAACCTTGGGATCGTGATTCTTGTTTCTTTACCAAACTTGCTTTCAATTTCTTCCCATTGCTGACTCTCTTTTTCCGGTAGTTGATGATCCCATTTTAAGTCTTTGATAGACCACAAACTTTGATAAAAACTTTTAGCCTCAACTAGCAATGAGGTAGCGATTCCCAATGAGTCATAATTCATTGCAATAGCTTGGATTATTTTCCTCTTGGTTAACGGTCGTTCCGCCTTGATTTGGACTATTTGCGATAAAGTATCGTTGTCGCTGTCCCAAGTCATTCCTAGCAGTTTTGGTGAGCTTTCCACGATTTTATCTTCCTTTTCAATCGAGTTTAGCACAATTTTGTTGTTGCTAGTGAATTCTCGAATGTTCATCTTCATTTTTCTGAAGACATCCTTGTAAATCTTATATTTTTGAATAGCTTCTTTCTCGCTATATGCGCCGACAAAAAGATTGTCGACGTACATATTTTTAGCAACTTCATCCTTCAGTTCGGGGTAATTTTGTTCTAACATGTGTAGTATTGAAATTGTGAGTAGAAAGGCACTGGCTTTAACACCAAATGGTGTCCGTGTATATCTTAAAGCTCTCAAATTCTGGAAAGAAACGGGTTGTTTGTAATCTTTCAACCACAATATGCGAACTGCATCCTTTTCGGAACTTTGTAGGTGAACTTGATGATAGGCTTTCTCTACATCGGCTGTAAGCAATATTGGATATGTCCACAATCTTATCAAGATTCCGATCATGTTTGGGATCAATGACGGGCCTTGGTGCATGATTTGGTTCAGCGATTTCTGCCCTTTCATGCTCGCACTTGCGTTCAAAACAATTCTTAGCTTTGTGGTCCTCGAGACTTCTTTTATTACCGCTTGATGTGGTATATAAAAGCTGATTGGGCCTTCAATTTTTCTTGGTGCTTCTTCTAGGATTCCTTGTTCCAATTGTTTTTGGAATTCTTCATTATATTTTACCAAAAGTTCTGGTTTTCCTTTAAGTTGCTTGATGAGGCTATGCAAGTATTGCATCGCAGGCTGGAAATTATCATCAATTTTAGGATTTTTCTCTATCCAAGGGAACTTTACAAGGTGCGGCATAAGTATGGTTACAGACTCAGAGCCGTGTATCGTAATGAAATATGAACGGATTCATGTAAACTTTATTTAAAATTAACAACAGTAATCATATTCATTTAAAAAATAACAAATTATTCAATATGGGCACCTTTATTCTTGATAACGGCTTTAAGACGCTTTGGATAACTTTCAACGGCGGCCCGCAGGGTACTTTGTGGAATTTCCGCCCAGGCTTTCTTCAGAGCCTTTTTCAGACTTTCAACGTTTGCATGTTTTGTTGTGCATGCTTTTTGCTCCAAAATTGCCCAAACACAGAAATCCATAACATTGAGGTCGGGCGAATTAGCTGGCCATTCATTGGCGGGAATGAAGTCGGGCAAATTGTTTCGACACCACTCTTGAGTCTTTTTGCTTTGTGCGCTGGGGCGCCGTCTTGCATCAACGTCCAGCGCCGATTTTGATAATGTCCTTGACTCCACGGCTGTACATGTTTTGTGAGAACGTCCAGATACACGCCTGTGTTAATTTTCAGCCCTTTATCAGCGAAAATCAACGGTGTGCGACCAGTTGCTGACACCCCTGTAAAAACCATGACTCCTGCCGGATGTGAGTTCCTGTCCACAAATCGGCCACTTTTATTTGCTTCTTGAGGGCAGTGAACCAAAATTCGATCATTTTGCGAGTTGAAAACTTGTTCAATGTTGAATAATTTCTCGTCGGTAAAAAGCGTCGTCAGATGTTCATCATTTGCGGCCCTTGCAAGAAGAAGAGCACATTTTTGCTTCTTGTTTCTCATTTGAAGATCCGTCAGGCCATTATGCTTCCTTAACTTGTAAGGGTGAAGACCCAAATTCTTTTTGACGATACGACGGATAGTTCTATCAGAAACATTCAATTGGGGAGCCATTTTTCTCATGCTCCCGGCAGGATCACGCTTGATTCGTTTCTTAATGATTTTCTTGAGTCTCGTGTGATCAATTTTTGGCGGACGTCCACTTTTAGGAAGCTCTTCGACTCTATTTTGTTTCAAAATTCGGTATACCGTCATTCGATGCATTTTCAGCAGTTTGGCAATATCCGAAGTTGATCGTCCTTGTGCTCCAAGCTGAAGAATAGCGGCACGGTTGGGAGAAGCCTTCACCATTATGTCCAAACTTCAAAATTTACTTAAAAACTGCTACATAATATAACAAAGCATTCAAATTAAGAAAAAATAATCCTTTGGTAAGAAATAAAAATCAATCAGTTTTTTAAATCAATGTTACAACATTGTAACCATACTTATGCCGCACCCTGTACATGAATTTTTCCATTAACGAGTTGGACTTCTTCTTTAAATTTTGTGACAACTTCTTGTTGCTCCTTTTCTGAAGCTGCGGCTTCAGGAAACTCATTGATGCCCATTCTTTCTAGGTCCCAAAAATTTTCTACGGTTATGTTACCGATAGCTGTGGAAATGTTCGTAGTGTTCCTGACCTTCTTGTTTAAACATAAGTCTAGCTCTCCACATTTAATTTTTCCTAGTTTTGTTTCAATTTGCACCAAACCGCTGTGATGAATTGTCCAAGGTTCTTGTTGAATAAGGTTCCAACAAAAGTCTTGACCAATAATTATGTCAATTTTTACGTTTTTGATTTCTGGTTCGTCTCCGAGTGCGATGCACGTGTCTCCTAGGCCATCGCCTGACTCTCCTACGGCTGAGGTGAGTTTCGAACCGGAAGCACGTGACTTCTAGCTGGAACGAAACTTAACTCAGTCGTATGAGAATCAGGCGATAGCCTCGGAGCCACATACCTCTATTGTGAGCAATGGAGTGGAGTAAACAATTCGGTCAGTCAAGACGTGGTCTGTGGCAAGAATGGGAGCTCAACGGCGTGGTTGCACGAAATTCAAATACTACCACCGCTGTTATCAGTGTGAAATGCGTTCTCCAATAAAACTTGAAGTTTATCTCAAATGGCTTGCATAGAAGCTTAACGTGTTTAGCAGGCGGAAAAGTCGTGTAACAATTTGTAGACAGAAATTCCCCTACCGCTGTACATTTCACAAAAAAGTTATTGCTTTAATTTAAGCTACAAGGACAAAAAGCCTATTTTTCATCTGAAATTTATGAACTTGTAAAGAAAAAGTCGAAAAACAATTTATTAGCACATATTTAAGAAGAGTTTATTATTGGATCTTACGGACCATTCTGGCACGGTGAGAAGCCACAACCATTTCCGGTTTTTGCCTAGAATCAACAGCTTTTCAATGCAGTTGTCAACGGGCAGTTTTTCTCTTTCTTTCTCTTTTCAAGAACTTACCGTGATCACTTCACAGAGAGTCGCACAAACCACCCAAGTTGGTAGCATGTTTTCCCATTGTCCCAGCGGATACGTGCCACCAGCTGGATCTGTGGACGCAATGTAGAACTGAAAGAAAGATTTTGATCAGAGCAGAGCAAATACAAAACTTGGACCTATTGTTTGCCCGCAACCCTTCACCAATAAGTTCAAATCAATGCAAGTTCTTTTATATTTTAAGAGCTTATTTTTATGTTCTACATTCACGTTTACAAATTCTTAGTTAGTCACAGTTTTATGCGTGCTCTCAATTCGGATCTAACAATACCGTTGCACTGCTGGCTGCATCTGTTTCTGCTGGACTGTTTCCGTTTGGCTCTCCTGGCGCCCAGTTTCTGAAAACGCCGGATAAAAACACGGAAAATGTACAAAACCGATAAGTCGAGTTGGCACCATTTGACCAGGCAATCCCACTCGTCGTTGTCACATTGTTAATCCCCAATAACATTTGCTAAAGCTCAAAGTTAAAAAGAAATTTTCAGGACAACTCACACTATAGAAGAAATTTCCAAACGTTGAACATTGAGTCTTCAAATCAGCTGGTACAAGATCTAAGACCTATTTTGAAAACAATCACCACTCAATCACTAACTGGCAACTCCTGTATTCTCCGAATCACATCGAATCGTGCCCAAGTCAGCATTGGGATTCAATGCCTGACATTTGGCTCTAGCTCCACCAATGTAAGAGTCATTGATGAAGATTGCTTGATAACACGATCCACCGACATCAATGAAGCCACCACCAACAGCTGCACAATCGGCATAGGTTGTGGTGGGTACCTGGAGATGTTGATCCTTTTGCTTTAAAATAGGCTAGAACCATTCTTGAGAAGCTACTTAAGCAACCTCATTTATTGTGTCAAACATAAAAACCTAATTGCCTATGTTCTCAACGTTTACCGAAGTTGTGACACATGGTAGCGCTGGTGTCGTTGTGGTCGTAGTTGTGGTTGTTGTCGATGTCGTCGATGTCGTCGTTTTCTTTGTCGTTGTCGTTTTCTTTGTCGTTGTCGTTGTGGTCGGCTTCTTCGTTGTCTTCGTTGTGGGCTTTGTGGTAGCCTTTTTGGTTGTTGTCTTAAATAGTTCATTAGCTACAAAATAGTGTAGGTTAGTTTAATGGGGAAAAGTAAACAGTGTACTTGCAAGTTGTAAGTATGTGTAACCATAGAACTCGGATGCTTTCAAATGTTTCCCTAACTCTTCCGACAAACCGTGCATAAGGGCATTTGCAAAACGGGATCCTGTGGCAGGCCGACACCGCAAACCCTTTTGCCAGTCACAAGATTCGTCACCTAATCCAAAAAGTGATTGGCTCTTAACATAAGGCTCTAACCGCTTTTGTGTTCAATGCACACACATCTCCTGGACAGGCGAGTTTGGGACAATGAATCGTTCTTGTTGAGGAGCCGCTAAATGAATGGAGATATTGGTGGATGTTAGAGTCGGCGTGGTAGACAATTTAAACACACTTCACTTTTAGAGCTCAAATTTCTTCTGTTCGATTCAAAGTTTATGTGTGTACAAAAGCGACTTAAAAACTCACGTGCATTTGTGGCCTTTGCTTTCCGACAAGCAAGTTCTATTCTGAGTGACCATTCCGTTGAGTCCACAGGTTGCCGTGCATGGTGCCGTCGATTTCCAGCCACTCCAAATGCCAAGATTTGGGAAAGCACAGTGTGCGAGGACTTCTGAAACCATTTCTTTCAGATCTATCTTCAATGTATTACTTGTGATTCGACACTTTGGCATCACATAGTCACTCGGCAGAGTCACGTTTCCACAGAGAACTTCCTCGAGTTTGGAGTTGTGGTACTGAAATGGTAAATTCTGTCTTTTTAGCTGTCTGGTAGAACTTTAGCCAATAAACGAAAAACTTACGAGTGAATATCCCTCAGCACAGGCATTCGAGTCATCAGGACATGGCTTCGGAGCACATGGTCTTGTTCGAGAATATGGTCCCCTGGAAAGATTTGAATGGTTGTTTTTTAAAGGTACACAAAATTGTTTAGTTACTCACTGGCATGGACATCCCCATTTCCATGTGAGACACGTCCTCTTTTGAACTTTTCTTCCGAATAAACCACACGTGCCTGTACAGCTTGTATAGTCTTCCCACCTTGACCAGTGGCCTGGAATTTGTTGCTTGATCACTTGTTGATGTTTTTGTTAAGTTTAAAAGATTTACCAGCTGCTGGACACTTTGAACAAATGGGGAGAGAGGCTAGCGTGGTGCTTGCTGAAAGATCACTATCATAACTGTGTTCATCTTGAGTTGTAATTTAGCTAGCTAAGGAGAATAATCAGAAGTTAACCTCAAGTTAAGCTGACAGCTGACATAGCTATTCTAAATCTCAAGTTACTTACACAAAGTCTGGTGTACTGCCTCAGTTCTCCAGTAACCTTTGAAATAAGAGTTACTTGCAAGTTACTTTCTTACTTGTTACAAGCTTTTCAGAACTGACGTTAGATTGCAAGTTGCATATTTAGATGACACTAGCTTACAATTATAGTGTCTTATTTATAAACAAACTGTTCACCGCAAAACCTACCATATAGCCCGATCACAGCACAGATGATGAGCATGTTGGAATGAGCAATAAGTTGATCGAGTGAATCTTGTCTAAGTGACTCTGATGACTGATCTACATGCCTTTGACGCCTTTCACCCCTTTTATAGATGAATTCGAAACGCATTTTGAACCTCAATAGCAAAATTTGATTCAAATCCAAAGTCCATTGAAAGGGACTACAATAGTCTGAAAAAGAGTCGATTTGGAAATTTGGTCGAAAGTGATCGATTTTCGATCACCGCTAATTTTGAAACTGGAAAATTTTGCTTCCGAGTCAGGACAATGACTTTTATAACAATGGAATCAAAAGGAACTCTGGATTTTGCGTGCGTGCAAAGGTGCACATTTTTTTGAAAACTACCGTAGCCAAACGATCAACGTCTGCTAAACAACAAAAAAGGCACAAGTACCTTATTTTCTGTAATAGTAGTGCAGGCAGGTGGCGGATAGACTCAATCTAAATCAGACGTCCGATTTAGACTCAATCTAAATCAGACGTCCGATTTAGATTTAGAGTCTAAATGCGACGTCTGATTTAGACTCAGTTGTTGTTTTATGTTTTACAGAAGTTTTCAGAATTTTTTTATCGGCTATGAATTGCAAACAAGTTTATTTTTAGAACAAACAACAAAAGATGCGAAAACAACAAGATTGAACAATACATAATCAACTTAAATTAGATTGCAACAACTGCAATTTTTTGTACAATGTTTCAAAAACGAACTTTGATATCCCGTAGTAAATCTTAAGATGTTGACACATCAATCCAATGCGTGCTCGACACAACAAATGAGTCAGGTACACTCGATGGAGAAAGCGATGAGCGCGAGGAAAAAGTGATAAGCGAGTTGCTCGGCACAACATCAGATTCAGGTATACTTTATTGCTTTGTTATTGTTAATAGATTCTTTAATTACATGGTACTTGGTTTTTCTTTAAGTTAGGTTCTTAAGTTGCATACTTGGTAAAAGTTGTATATTGCCAGGAACGAGAGCTATGTTTGATGCGAAATTCCAGCACTATCTAGCTGAGAAGAAAACTGGTCAAATTCCGACAAAGGAGATCTACAACTTGATGGTGGATCGCATCAAAAAACATGAAAACCAAGAAGAGGTGAAAGCGACCGATGGAGTAAACCGTCACCAGGAAGCAAATCTGTTGAAGAGATATATCGTATCGATTGAGAGTGAAAAATCAGTTCTATATCATGAAGGTGAACAAACAGCAAAGCGCAAAACAGAAGTGAAGCCACAAAAAGTTGTCTATCAAGAAGAACTTTATGAAATCCTTCAGCAAACACACCTCTGTTAAGCTGGCATTGGATTGATGTGGCCACATCTTAAGATTTACTACGGGATATCAAAGTTCGTTTTTGAAACATTGTACAAAAAATTGCAGTTGTTGCAGTCTAATTTAAGTTGATTATGTATTGTTCAATCTTGTTGTTTTCGCATCTTTTGTTGTTTGTTCTAAAAATAAACTTGTTTGCAATTCATAACCGATAAAAAAATTCTGAAAACTTCTGTAAAACATAAAACAACAACTGAGTCTAAATCAGACGTCGCATTTAGACTCAAAATCTAAATCGGACGCCTGATTTAGATTGAGTCTATCCGCCACCTGCCTGCACTACTATTACAGAAAATAAGGTACTTGTGCCTTTTTTGTTGTTTAGTAGACGTTGATCGTTTGGCTACGGTAGTTTTGAAAAAAATGTGCACCTTTGCACGCACGCAAAATCCAGAGTTCCTTTTGATCCCATTGTTATAAAAGTCTTTCATAAGATCCATTGCCTGCGTGAGTTCAAACAATGTCCCAGACCATTTGACAGTCTGTAGAAGCTTCCACGATGAAAAATCTCGTTCCTGGTCCATCCTGGCGCTGAAATTAAAATATTCGGGCTGAATTTAAAAAAACCAAGAGTTCCTTTTGATTCCATTGTTATAAAAGTCATTGTCCTGACTCGGAAGCAAAATTTTCCAGTTTCAAAATTAGCGGTGATCGAAAATCGATCACCTCGACTCTTTTTCAGACTATTGTAGTCCCTTTCAATGGACTTTGAAGTTGAATCAAATTTTGCTATTGAGGTTCAAAATGCGTTTCGAATTCATCTATAAAAGGGGTGAAAGGCGTCAAAGGCATGTAGATCAGCCACCAGAGTCACTTAGACAAGAGTCACTCGAACAACTTATTGCTCATTCCAACATGCTCATCATCTGTGCTGTGATCGGGCTATATGGTAGGTTTTGGGGTGAACAGCTTGTTTATAAATATAAGACACTATAATTGTAAGCTCGTGTCACTAAATATGCAACTTGTAATCTATCGTCAGTTCTGTAACAGTACACCAGACTTTGTGTAAGTAACTTGAGATTTAGAATAGCTATGTCAGCTTAACTTGAACTTAACTTCTCATTATTCACCTTAGCTAGCTAAATTACAACTCAAGATGAACACAGTTATGATAGTGATCTTTCAGCAAGCACCGCGCTAGCCTCTCTCCCCATTTGTTCAAAGTGTCCAGCAGCTGGTAAATTTTTTAAACTTAACAAAAACATCAACGTCAACAAGTGATCACGCAACAAATTCCAGGACACTGGTCAAGGTGGGAAGACTATACGAGCTGTACAGGCACGTGTGGTTTATTCGGAAGAAAAGTTCAAAAGAGGACGTGTCTCACATGGAAATGGGGATGTCCATGCCAGTGAGTAACTGAACAATACAAAATTGTTTCAGTACCTTTAAAAAACAACCATTCAAATCTTTCCAGGGGACCATATTCTCGAACAAGACCATGTGCTCCGAAGCCATGTCCTGATGACTCGAATGCCTGTGCTGAGGGATATTCACTCGTAAGTTTTTCGTTTATTGGCTAAAGTTCTACCAGACAGCTAAAAAGACAGAATTTACCATTTCAGTACCACAACTCCAAACTCGAGGAAGTTCTCTGTGGAAACGTGACTCTGCCGAGTGACTATGTGATGCCAAAGTGTCGAATCACAAGTAATACATTGAAGATAGATCTGAAAGAAATGGTTTCAGAAGTCCTCGCACACTGTGCTTTCCCAAATCTTGGCATTTGGAGTGGCTGGAAATCGACGGCACCATGCACGGCAACCTGTGGACTCAACGGAATGGTCACTCAGAATAGAACTTGCTTGTCGGAAAGCAAAGGCCACAAATGCACGTGAGTTTTTAAGTCGCTTTTGTACACACATAAACTTTGAATCGAACAGAAGAAATTTGAGCTCTAAAAGTGAAGTGTGTTTAAATTGTCTACCACGCCGACTCTAACATCCACCAATATCTCCATTCATTTAGCGGCTCCTCAACAAGAACGATTCATTGTCCCAAACTCGCCTGTCCAGGAGATGTGTGTGCATTGGATACGAAAGCGGTTAGAGCCTTATGTTAAGAGCCAATCACTTTTTGGATTAGGTGACGAATCTTGTGACTGGCAAAAGGGTTTGCGGTGTCGGCCTGCCACAGGATCCCGTTTTGCAAATGCCCTTATGCACGGTTTGTCGGAAGAGTTAGGGAAACATTTGAAAGCATCCGAGTTCTATGGTTACACATACTTACAACTTACAAGTACACTGTTTACTAGAGTACAGTGTTTACTTTTCCCCATTAAACTAACCTACACTATTTTGTAGCTAATGAACTATTTAAGACAACAACCAAAAAGGCTACCACAAAGCCCACAACGAAGACAACGAAGAAGCCGACCACAACGACAACGACAAAGAAAACGACAACGACAAAGAAAACGACGACATCGACAACAACCACAACTACGACCACAACGACACCAGCGCTACCATGTGTCACAACTTCGGTAAACGTTGAGAACATAGGCAATTAGGTTTTTATGTTTGACACAATAAATGAGGTTGCTTAAGTAGCTTCTCAAGAATGGTTCTAGCCTATTTTAAAGCAAAAGGATCAACATCTCCAGGTACCCACCACAACCTATGCCGATTGTGCAGCTGTTGGTGGTGGCTTCATTGATGTCGGTGGATCGTGTTATCAAGCAATCTTCATCAATGACTCTTACATTGGTGGAGCTAGAGCCAAATGTCAGGCATTGAATCCCAATGCTGACTTGGGCACGATTCGATGTGATTCGGAGAATACAGGAGTTGCCAGTTAGTGATTGAGTGGTGATTGTTTTCAAAATAGGTCTTAGATCTTGTACCAGCTGATTTGAAGACTCAATGTTCAACGTTTGGAAATTTCTTCTATAGTGTGAGTTGTGCTGAAAATTTCTTTTTAACTTTGAGCTTTAGCAAATGTTATTGGGGATTAACAATGTGACAACGACGAGTGGGATTGCCTGGTCAAATGGTGCCAACTCAACTTATCGGTTTTGTACATTTTCCGTGTTTTTATCCGGCGTTTTCAGAAACTGGGCCCCAGGAGAGCCAAACGGAAACAGTCCAGCAGAAACAGATGCAGCCAGCAGTGCAACGGTATTGTTAGATCCGAATTGAGAGCACGCATAAAACTGTGACTAACTAAGAATTTGTAAACGTGAATGTAGAACATAAAAAATAAGCTCTTAAAATATAAAAGAACTTGCATTGATTTGAACTTATTGGTGAAGGGTTGCGGGCAAACAATAGGTCCAAGTTTTGTATTTGCTCTGCTCTGATCAAAATCTTTCTTTCAGTTCTACATTGCGTCCACAGATCCAGCTGGTGGCACGTATCCGCTGGGACAATGGGAAAACATGCTACCAACTTGGGTGGTTTGTGCGACTCTCTGTGAAGTGATCACGGTAAGTTCTTGAAAAGAGAAAGAAAGAGAAAAACTGCCCGTTGACAACTGCATTGAAAAGCTGTTGATTCTAGGCAAAAACCGGAAATGGTTGTGGCTTCTCACCGTGCCAGAATGGTCCGTAAGATCCAATAATAAACTCTTCTTAAATATGTGCTAATAAATTGTTTTTCGACTTTTTCTTTACAAGTTTTTGCGCATTGATTGGAGAGATTAATTTAAACCTTTATACACTTTAACGACGCACACTTATTGAGATCTAGTTTTCTCTCTGTTGGAAGGTAATATTTTCATCTAATTCGATCCCATTGAATTGTCCAGCCACGAAAGCTGAAAACAAAAGGGTTCAAGAATAAAACACTCTAGTGGTAGCTTGAAGCTACGGTACTGGGAACAGAATTAGCAATCTAAAATCTGGAATGCATTTCTCATCTCACTCATAAATCTCACTTTTTCTTATGAACCCCAGTCCGTAAGCGTTGTTTGGCACTTGTATCATGTCCAATCGGAACGAACTCCGAAATCAGTTCCAAGTTTTGCTTCTTTTCATTCAAATCTGAAAACAACTCGCAAAAGTCTTTGTAACTTTTGAATTCATGAAGTCTCTTGGATCACAGTACTTTGAAACGCTGATTAGTTCCTCATCACTTACCTAGAGGCTTCTGCTCTCGTTGTCGTGATTCACTTGATCCTCCTTTTCGCCCAGAGTACTTGTGAGCTTTCTGAAATTTCGATTGGTTGCTGCACTAGATTCTTCTTTTCTGAGAAATGAAGAAATGATTGATGCACCAGAAAGCAAATACTCTTTAAACGTCTAAGCAACGATCAAAGATTTACAAATACCAAGTTTTTAAACTTGAAATTTACCTGAAGGTCAATTCTTGATACAGTCTCCTCATAGTCCCCAAATTCGACCTTCGAATCTTTACTTTGGGCCTCTTTGTGACTAGGCTTTTCCTTTTTCTAAAATCCTTCCTGATCAACCATCAAAGATTTCATTCACCTTTAAATCCATTTTTGAAATTGTGTCTTCATAGTCTCCAAATGTTCGCTGTTTTTCTTTCTTCTTTGGATTATATTGCATCTTTTTCTGAAAGCTTTTTATTAATCTTTGTGGAAATCTCATTTGAAAGCAGGGTTATCGTTTTTCCGCTTTCCCCTTTTTCCACCAAATTGCCGAAAAACGGCAGAGAAGTTTGGGTGTCAAAACTCAGCAACTTGGAATAGGGTAGAGCAAAATTACGGTACAATTTTTTGATGATTTTTCAATAGTAGAATGATCTTGGCCCCAGCGACAGTAGCACTAGCCAAGGGGCAGCAAATTCTCTCCATAGTCTGGTTTAAGGCGCTGATACCCAATCCAAGCTCGTCTGCTCGAGTCCCAAGCCGAAATTTCTCTTTTGCTTTTTTGTTTTATCTGCTTTTTGCTTGTTTCGATCATTTGAGAGTATAAAGTAACAATATAACGTATTCGAGTACAAAAAAGTGAAAGCATCCGCGTTTTTTAGCGTTCCAGAACTTTTTTAGCCTACTTGGGTGTCACTTTTCGATACCGTATCCTCATAGTCTCCAAATCGAGCCTTTGCTTTCATCTTTTTATTCTCCCGTGTCTCCGAGTTTCCGCTAACGAATTCATCACTGAAATTGATTAACTTTCAGCCAAAAAAATAGACAATATAGAATTCAATAGTTAAATTATTTCTCACCTCTTTACAGCATGCTTTCCTTCGGCGTTTGAATGTGTTTTGAATGGTATTTTAGTGGTCATTCGTGATTTTCCCTGAAAATTTAGGCCGCTGATTAGGCCTTCATGAATACACGACATGCAGGTACACAGACTAACCATCAAAATTTCCGGATTGATCACTGGATTATTCTTCTCGAAAGTAGCGCCATATCCTTTCAAAGTAGCATTAGTTAACTGCTCGATTTTGCTCCCGAAACGGTTTTTCCATGCCCAATGCTGTCGATCTGAAAAATAGAATTCAATGGGCAATGAAGATTTCTAAATGTTTTACTATGAAAATCAGGTACTGTAGCACATTGTAAGGTTCGAATTCTACAATGATACGATTTTTCACTATTCAAGGCAATACCTGAGTAACTATTCGGCCATTTACCGTAGAAAGCGTTCGATTGTCGATAAATTGAATTCTCTGGTCGTCTGTATTTCCATTGTGAATCCCTAAAGAACTGATAATACTAAATAGAAGGAAATTTGTCTCACGAATTGTAGTTGTACCCCCAATTTCCATAGAACTGCCTGCTGGAATCTTGTCGTGGATAGGTGTAATCTGAAATGTTTAAACTCAAATTAGACGGAAACGGGAATTCCCCGACCACCCTTCTTTGCGCGTAATCGCTCTCGATCTGGCACACGTCTTTTGGTTAAGTCTCTCCCGCGGCCCGCTCATAAACTTACCTGGCTGGGGGGCTTTCGTGATCACAAAGACGGAACCCCCATGGTGAGACGCGGTCATTGCACTTCTTGACCACGTTGACCCGTGTGGCAGCTCCGAGTTGGGGTTCGCTAACAGCTAAATTTTTGCGTGAGGGGCCGCGTTTGCGCGGCTCTGCCAATAGATTGATGTAAGCGAGAAAAACCGCGACGAAGCGACAAAACGATCGTGAAATCTGGAGGGCGCTAGTTAGGAAGGCACGACCAACAAGGAGAGGGGCATTCCACATTCATCTCATCCCACCGCTCAAATGCTAGAGAAGAAGTGGTGCGACAAAAAGGAGTCGATCTTCGTTTTCCCTGGTCGTCACAAAGGAAAACATTTGGACAAACAAACGGCTGCTAGATCGATCGACGATCTTTTCAAAAAGTTGGGATTTCAAAGCTTCTCTTCACATTCGCTTCACTTTGTGCTGGAGCCGCAACTAATAGAGCAGTTGATGGTGTACCTCTGGAAGCCCTTCAACGTCGTGGTCGCTGGAAGTCATTGGCCGGATGCATCCCAACGTGCACGAATCGATTGGCGCTCAAATAGCAATAACCAAAACAACCAAATTGGATTAAGAATTGTTTTTTTTGGTTAATTTGTCAATCGACCGTTGTATTGCTGTTGCTTATTGTTTTTCGGTCATTTATTGTTGTTGATGTAAACGTGACAAATGTTGTGATAAAATTTGTTCGTTATTTTCGTACTACTACCAATAAAGACATTCCTTTTCTGAAAAAAGTACAAAATGAGATTTTGTGGATTTGGACCGAGGAAAGTTGAATGAAATTAAAGTTTTTGGAGTGAGAACTCAAAAGTTGTCTTAGAAAGTACATCGGTTGAGAGGGGATTTACTCTATTGAGGACACCTCTCTTGAGGATAGCCTTACAGCTGTATCGGTAGGGCCGCGCGAACGCAGCCCCTCACGCAAAAATTTAGCTGTTAGCGAACCCCAACTCGGAGCTGCCAAACAGGTCAACGCAGTCAAGAAGTGCAATGACCGCGTCTCACCATGGGGGTTCCGTCTTTGTGATCACGAAAGCCCGCCAGCCAGGTAAGTTTATGAGGACGTTGAGTGAGGGTGTTAAGCAAAAAATGTTCGCCAGATCGAGAGCGATTACGCTGCCGCACAAAGAACACCGCGGTGGTCTGGAGAAGACACTTTGCATTTGCATTTGTTTTGGGAAAATTGTTGGTTTGTCTATGTTGGTTTGTAAGGGTTCAAGAAGAAGAGCAAAAGTAGGTATATTAGATGAAAACTAGGGGTAAAACTACGGCAGCTTTCGAAAGCTGTCACATTTTAGAAAGCACATTATTTGAGAGGAAAACAAGTGGATTCAACATAGACTTACTCACCAAAATTATAATTCCGATAGTTACCCATCGGGGAAACGCGATTCACACCATCACAATTCCTCTGACCACTCAACACCCCAAACCAGTGATTATTTTGATAGGGTGCAGGTTCAAAATTTCGAAAGCGTGATTGCCATGGAACTAAAGATTGAGTGAGTGAGCACTTCAAGCACACAAACAAAAATGAAAGGTTAGAAATTAAATTAAATGACTCTTGAGTACCTCGAAGTTGACGAAATATGAGGTCAAATGTTGAAGTGACGGGGGAAATCAGTGATCCGAAAAGAATAATAATAATCCGAGCGTTGATCCACATTCAATCAAAAGATTGATCTGAACTTTGAAAATGAACAAGATTTCAATATTCAAAAGTTCCGCTTCAAGTGTTGTTTACTGGAAAAGTTGAAGAGGTTTGAAGTAAATGTTTTCAAAACTCGTTTATTCTGCCAGAACAGTTTATTCAATAACCATAAATTTCCTACGTCCATGCAAAATTGCGAAAACTGACCATAAACTGGGGAAAGCCGATTTGAGGACCGTTTTCATCTCTTCTTTTTCAGGATAAGTGTGCTGGTGACCTTGGGCTTTACCCAGGTGAAGGAAAAACTGAATATTTTTTGATTGAGAAAAGGAAGTTTTTGAAATGAATCGAGAGATAGACTCGATTTCTCGGCGGAGACTCGAGTCTGGGTATTTTGCTCTCCTCTAATCCTTTTCTTTTTTTTTCTCGTCAATAAAATAACAATCAAAGCAAATAATCCTATTATTTGTGTTCAAAGAAGATGAAAACTTTAATGTTACAATCCTAGTCATAGCAGGTCCAGTCATAGCAAGTCCAGTCCTAGCAGGTTCAGTTCTAGCAGGTTCAGTTCTAGCAGGTTCAGTTCTAGCAGGTTCAGTTCTAGCAAGTAATGATCTGAATTGAAAAGTATCAACAGTGTATGTGATGATCGATGATTCATTTTACATTTCTATTTCTTTTTTGCAAATGTAAAAAATACAAATTTCATATGATAGAGATTTCAAAAATGAAATCCAGATTGATCGAAACAGTAAAACGACTTGCTAATCACAAACAATAGCTTCGTAGTCAAGTGTCAATCATCAAGGTGCCACAGTCATGGTTGAAGTGCTTCAAGACTGGCCATGAGAACATTAGTGCTATAGTGGGGGGATTTTTTTGCACCTAGGAGTTTTTAACAGACAAAACGTTGTAAACCCTGTCACTGGGGTTCGTACTCAAGCAATTGAGAGTGCGTAGAGTCAGCTGAAAAGACAAATCAGGATAAGAAACGGTATCAAGGGTGAGCACTTTAAAGTAATGGTCATCTCTGGGATGACCATTACTTTAAAGTGCTTTGAAAGTGGCAACACAATACTGAAAACCAAATGTACGTATGAATGGATGAAGTGGCCAAAAAGTACCCGTTGTTTTGAGTCATGTCCTCGCTGGTAACTTGTTGATATTTTGTTGTTGTTATTTTTGTTGCTATTTGTTATAAACGTTGTTAAAAGTTGTGAAATGTTGTGTGAAACGATCACCAATTGATTCAGCATAATCAAAAACCCCTGGGTACAAAAAATGAGCTCATTTGACGAAAAAAACTTGCTTCCCGCTAACTACTATAACCCCAGAGCATTGGAAATTTGAAGAATCTCTAGTATTAAGCATAAAAATCAAAAGTTTAACTACATTTTTTCTACCAAAAGTTAGGAATCTAATTTCATCGTAACACAAAAACTTACCAACAAAACATTTCGAAGAATTGTGTGTCATTTGTAGAAGTCCCTTTCTTGTTTCGAGGTCTTTTCCTTCAAATTCCCCTTTCTTTTTCTTCTTTTTCTTCTTCTTCTTTTTCTTCTTCTTCTTCTCACTTCTTTCTTCTTCTTTTTTTCTTCTCACTTGCATGAGGGCGCCCATTCAAAATCACATCCCCTTGCCCAGTTATAGCCCCTTCCCTCTCTTTTCCTCTTTTTCTTCTCACCACCACAAATCCCCCAATATCCTTTAACCTCTTTTCTTTTTATCCCTTTTCTCTGCTCTTCTTTGTTTCTCTTCTCATCGCACCATCAAACAACATTCACGCAATTCAACCCCTCGGGAATTAGCTTTAGTGAGAAAATTATGTTTGATCGGTGAATGAATTTGAAACTTACCATCAAGTACATAAAATGCTCACTAGTCAAATGGAACTAGTCAAATGGAACTAGTCAAATGGAACTAGTCAAATGGAACTAGTCAAATGGAACTAGTCAAATGGAACTAGTCAAATGGAACTAGTCAAATTGAACTAATCAAATTGAACTAGTCAAATTGAACTAATCAAATTGAACTAATCAAATTGAACTAGTCAAATGAAACTAGTCAAATGGAACTAGTCAAATTGAACTAGTCAAATTGAACTAATCAAATTGAACTAATCAAATGGAACTAGTCAAATGGAACTAATCAAATTGAACTAGTCAAATGAAACTAGTCAAATGGAACTAGTCAAATGGAACTAGTCAAATTGAACTAGTCAAATGGAACTAGTCAAATGGAACTAGTCAAATGGAACTAGTCAAATTGAACTAGTCAAATGGAACTAGTCAAATTGAAAACACGCATTGAAAACTGCAAGAATCAAAATGTCCAATCAAAAATGTTGCAACGACTTACTGTTCTTGGTATATAGCCTGCGTGGCTAGATTCGTTCATTGCGCCGCCATGACCGACTGGCTAAGAGCCCTGTATCTTAGTCAGGAGATCAAGGGTTCAATCTCGCAGATTCGATCCTATATTTAGATCACTAGTACACCAAGTCTTCAAATAAACCTCAAGCAGATTTACGGATAGTCCCCCAAATCATTACAGAGAATTCGACCCCTTTCCAAATCTGGCTGTGGATGTCAAGAGAGAGATGGCCGTGTCCATCTGTGGCGACTCGAGAGGCCATCACCAACGGCACTCCTCCCATCCTAAACCCTTTCTCTCTAATAAGTCCTCTCGCTTCTTTTCTTTTCTCCCTTATTGGACTTGGGAAGAGAATTTGGGCGAAGAGTCGGTGTCGGTTTGTGGGAGCGGATGGGTTGTGTGTGGCTGGTTGACTCCTCCGGGGCACCGACATGCATTCATCACTCTTCCCCTCTCTTTCCCTCTCTCCATCCAGCCCTATAATGGTTTGGCGCGCACATTGCTCTCCCCTTCTTTCAAGAAGGACAAGATCATGGGAATTTTCAAGCCAGAGAGCCCATTTCTTTACCCCATCTCAATGGGAACTAATAGCAAGCGGTTTTTAGGAAAAAAAAAAATGCTATTCATAGTTTTTGTCTCCGTGACACAAAAAGGACCTCTGGGAATCGGGGTTTTTAAAACAATTGTCGACTAATAAAGATGAAAAACTGAAGGAGTGCTATTCTGAATTGAAAACCGATTAGGATTCGATTTTGAGGTTCTGAATGGAAAATGGTCGGAGAGGAATGGTTGTCAAAAGTTCAAAACACAAATGTTTTCGATTAGAATATTTGAAACAATAGCTATTTTTCAGAAGAACAGACGACAGATGGACGATACGGATCACAGAGTGGCTACCACGAGACCAGAAGAGGCCCATCGGAAGACCAGCGACGAGGTGGAGCACAAGAGTGGCAGAGACGGTCAGAGAAAGGATGGCTAGAGTGCAACCACCACCAGCACCAGCAAGTCGAAGACTTCGAACCAGGAACAATCAAGCTAGGAAACACTGGATGACAATAGCAAGGGATAGAGAAATGTGGAAGCAGGTTGTGATCTGCGAAAATAGGAACACCTGAGTGCGAAAACAGATTAAAAAAAATGGCAAAACAAGCTATTATTCACGTAAAAAGCAACCAGTTACAAGGCCAGACCTGGCCCTGATACTGTACAATAAAATTTTCAGGTGTCAGGTTGGGTTGAAAACCAGAGTCGTTATATAAGTATGCTCTGGACCTGAGCCCTGACTCTTGAGTGTTTTTGAGTGACATATAGTTCGGTGTTTGCCTAGAACTATAGCTAAAATAAAATTCATCTTTAAATTATCTTTTTTAAGTATTAGGGTTTACCATTTTTTCAAAATCCCCTTAATGTCGGTTTCAAATCGAAGCGATAGGGCAACGCACACAAAAAAAGATAGTGGCCCCATGGGAGACAAAAGAGAATCAAATGGGAAAAGAAAGGAAAAGAAAAAAAGGAAAAGAAGAGTGAGAACGGCTCGGATTTCAAGCTTTCCCATCACATCTCATCACAGAGCGAATCACTATATGAGTCGTTTCATTTCTTTGAACAATCAATCAACACTCAACAATCAACAACAATCAACTCTTGAGTTTCATCTTTGATTCACAAATAATTGAATAGCTTGAAATTAACCTCCTTTGACAATTTCCCACCTTTGTAACAGGGAAATATGTGTGACTGTTTGACTGCTACCATGAGAACCATTGAGCTGAATTTTGTCTCTAACGGTAACTTTTGATCCTCTTTCAGAATATACCACTGAGCAGCAAAATGTGGGAAATTGTTAGAAAGAGAAATATTATTCGAGAAGTAACAATCAATTCATTATTGGCAGGGCCGCGCGAACGCAGCCCCTCACGCAAAAATTTAGCTGTTAGCGAACCCCAACTCGGAGCTGCCACACAGGTCAACAAAGTCAAAAGTGCAATGACCATGTCTCACCATGGGGGTCCCGTCTTGATGATCACGAGAAACCCCCCAGCCAGGTAAGTTTATGAGAGGATCGAGGGAGGGGGTTAAGCAAAAGACGTGCGCCAGATCGAGAGCGATTACGCTGCCGCACAAAGAACACCTTGGTGGTCTGGGGAAGACAAATTGCGATTTGCATTTGTTTTGAGAAAATTTTTTTTTTTTGGGCATTTTCGGGCATTTTCTGAGAAATGTTTTTTTCTGTTAAAGGTCATAATCTCAAATTTCTAGGCTACAGCATGTAGTTTACTTGCTAAAAATATAAAAGGTCGGCACGATCAGCCTGGAATCAGTCACTTACAGAAACCCTGGTACAGTTTAACTGTCGCCACTTACAGCAATCACCATTTGTGTACAATAAAACTGTTAATTGAATATCACTTAATTCAAGAGTTCATTAAAAATCCCCTTCCTACACTTAAAGTTAAAAGAATAGCGGTGAAATCTCCTTTCAAAAGCTAGTCCCTCTTTCCGCATTTCCCCCAATAAATCTACGGGTTCACTATCCGAAAAATTCGCATCTAATTCCTTTCTCAAAAGTGGCAAATCGGGGGGGACAGATTTGGGAGGAGAAAAGGCTTTTTTAGGGCAAAAGGGGAAATCTCTGCCCTTTTCTCCCTTTGAATCTTTTCTTCTCTCATCCTCTTTTCACCTCTTTTCCCGTTTCCCCATTTTTCTTCCCGTCTTCACATATCATCTTGAAAAAAAATGCTTTCTAAATTGAGTTTTGTTTTGAACTTCGTGAATTAATGAATTAATGAATGAATGAAAAGTAAGACTCTTCTGTGTATCGTTGAATGATAACTTTTTCATATCTTTTTCATATCTCTGCTATTTTCAGCTGCTCTTGTTTCGATTTTTGGTCTGCTTTTGATCATAATCTCAAATTAGTGAACTGCTAATGAACTTTGGAAAATAATATTCATTTGATTATTACTAAAAAATTGTAGATTCAGATTCAAAATGCGTGTCAAACTCTTACAAATTGTAAGTACTCTAATATTGGTAGACTCTAATATTGGTATCATACCGTAAGGTAGACTGGCTATAGGAGAAGCTGTTAAATCAAAAACTTCACGTGTAATGACTAAAATTTCAATAGTCAACAAAAATAAAGTAAAAGATTGTAGACTTGTGCCAAATCCGGTCGATTGGATCCGGTCAATTCGATTTGTTTTGAACCTAGTCAATCGCTCGGCCTCGTCCATTTTTTTGAATTCTGATCAATCAATCGGGACCGATCAGTCCAGTTATAAACCCAAGACCGTTTAAGAATTGCTCAATCCTTTTCATTTCATATGTGTGGTGACTATTCTCGGACTATAATATCAATCTACCGATCGATCTCTTTCTTTTCCTCTTTTCCCAATTCCAAACAGCAACATACCGGATTTCTTTCATTTATCCCCTCTCTTTTTTCACTCGATTTGCTCGTTTGCCCTATTAGGATTTACGTCAAAAATTTATATAAAAAATCCTTTTATCTGATTTTTATCAGAAAATTGACTCTATTTTGTCGAACTGCTTGAATTTTATAATTGCAAAAATATTCGTTCAACAAAAATTACAAGATTAATTAATCTTATGATTGACTTTGTTTTCTTTCCCTTTCCCTTGCTCTTTTCTTTTTTTTTTATTTCTACCTGATGTCTTTTCCTACCAAGAATTGATCCTTTCAAGAAAAACAAAAAACTTTTTTGGAGAAACGGTGTGATCAACTTTACTGCTACACTACAATTTTATACTTTTTTGGTTGTGTACAATGACTCAGAATGCGTGTCAAGCTCTGCGTGTCAAACTCTGACAAATTGTAAGTACTCTAATATTGGTATCATACCGTAAGGTCAACCCCGCATACCTTGGTGACCTTGTGGTGACTTCATTGGTAAATGCCCGTGGAAACGAGAATTCCCCGACCACCCTTCTTTGTGCCCGCTCGTAATAGCTCTCGATCTGGCACACATCTTTTGGTTAACCCCCTCCTTCAGTCTGCACATAAACTTACCTGGCTGGGGGGCTTTCTTGATCACAAAGACGGAACCCCCATGGTGAGACGCGGTCATTGCACTTCTTGACTGCGGTGACCTGTGTGGCAGCTCCGAGTTGGGGTTCGCTAACAGCTAAATTTTTACGTGAGGGGCTGCGTTCGCGCGGCCCTGCCAATAATCCTTTTATAAAAATCAAAATTGAGAATCGTCCAAAGCAGCAAACGTTCCCAGGAGACGTTTAAATTGTACTTAAAAAGTCATAGTTTTTTGTTCGTTTGATTTTGATCTTTTTGGACGATTGCTTGTTTTTCGTTGTTTGTTGATCGTTGTTCGTGAATCAAATGTTGTTTTTAACTACCGGTGCTATGTATAGATTGCAATTTTTACAATGAATGGGTTGAGTTTTTAGATTGGGACAAATTTTGCAAGTCTCAGATCAAGTAGCTTTGAAGAGACATCCAAATTTTGAATCTCATCAGCTTATCCAAAGCCCTATCCATAGATAAACTTAAACATTAAGAAATTCGATGTAAACTGACCCAATATCTGATGAGCCATAGGACTTTCAAAGCTCAAAAGATCCAGAATTCGTATGTCTCTTCAAAGCTACCCTTGTCCTCAAGACTCGACACATTTATTGCACATATCTTAATCTACAGATAGCTCGAGTAGTTTAAAAACAACGTATAAACGTTAACTTAATTAGCTTAACTTCAACGAAAGATCGAAAGAAAGAGATGATGAGCGGGGAATTGGGGTGAAGGGGGGAAAAGAGGAAAGGGGAGACAAGGGAGAGCCATATGTCGCATATGTTGTGAGAAGGGGTTAAGGGGTGGCTATTAATTCTTGTTCCCATTCTTTTTTTTCATCTTTCCCCTTCTTTCTCAAAATGAAACCATCAATTTGGCTTCAAAAAGCGGGTGGAAAATTAGCAATTATCATCTTTTTTGCTTTGTCGTTGAGATTGGGAACAATTACAGAAAAAAGAGATTCCGATTCTAACATAATACACTAATAGAATTTGGAGGTTAAACAAGATTAGATGAATGATTGGATAGTCTTGGATTTGGACAGTCAAGTCCTGGGTTGGTGCTTGGAACGCAAAAACATAGACGTAGAGATTCTTATTTGTGAATCTTAGCTTATCAATCGAACGCTTTACTAATAAACTATCTACTTGCAAGTCTAATTACGTATATTGCGCTTGATCACATAAAAAAAATGGTACCTATGAAGAGGTTTGATCGGCAGCTGACCCATCAATACCTACACTCATTGTCAGCCTCTCATCCCCCAATGGGTTAGAGAGGGTGACAATTTCTTGGGGGTTATTGTTGTTCACGCTCTTTTCCCCTCCTCGCCTTCTCCATTCCCCATCCTTCAACACGAGAAGAGGCGCTGTTTGAGCACTTTGAGCCGATTATTTCCCTCTCCTCTCTTTTACTCTTTTACCCTTTTCCCTTTTTCTCAATCTTTCTCCGTTCATTTAGCACACATACACAGAGCAGACCACGAAAGAGACGGCCACACACCGGTAGCCGGCACACACCCCACAAAAAACACGAAGCGCTCGCTTGTGACTGCTCTCTTCTTGTCTTTTTCGCACTATTGCCCAGACCGACCATGTGTTATTAGAAAAAGATTGAACTAACTCAATTTTACTGGATTCAGACCGCAATCTTTACTATTGAATGGATATTAGATCTTAATTCCTGCTAAAAGTCGATATAGAGCTTATAGTTAATGCTTAAAATTGATTTAACAGTACCACTTACAAGAGAATGGATCCAACTCAAGTTCGAGATCGATTCGAAATCGATTCCAGATCGATTCGAGATCGATTTAAGATCGATTCGAGATCGATTCAAGATCGATTCGAGATCGATTTCCTGTTAGAGCGTGTTCCTGTCAACTGCGGCATTTTCTAAAAGACAAGACACCTGTATTCGAAACTACTAAACTACTAAACTACTAAACTACCAAATAATCATTTAATTAAATTCAATCAGCCGAATTTTGGTATCATTCGACGAGGAATCACAAGGCTGGCAATGACTCTCAAATTGGGCTGATCAAATGGTCTATTGACGGTTTGACTATGGTAGTTTTCGAAAATAGATGTCTTTTAGGAACTGGATTGACCAGTACAATCTCCAATCAAACCTCACTTTCTTTACCCCTCAAAGTCACCGTTGTTCCTTGTGAAATTCACCTGTTTCCCCCATTTCCGATCTCTTCATTTCATATTTAACATCAACAGGTGTTTCCTCTCCTTCTCTCACTCTCTGCAATGTATTCCAAATGTTGAAAAGTCTATTCAGCTTTATCCACTTGTTTTTCTCCTTTCCGGGAAAATGGCTTTTATGGCTTTCTTATCAAGCTAAAAATTGGAGAATGTCTGTCGCTTCTTGAACGCTTTTTTTTCGCCTTTAATACACTTTCTCTTTGTGGAAAGTTCGAGTTCGTACATATTGTTAAAGGATCGCTGAGTTGTGCCACATTAATCTTGTTTTTCAATGATTGATTTCTGTTGTTTCATTGATTTCACTGAGTTTCAAAGTTTTCAAATCATTCTGAATAGTTTTTTTTTTGCATGAGCTGAACCTTTTTCTTTTCCCCGAATGAATCCGCTAATCCGATAGTCACGAAACTCAATCGTTTCAAAGCAATAATCCAATCTGAGCAACTATTCCGGTGTCCAAGATTTTCTTCTCCAAAAGTTGCCAATCAAAATTGTGAAGATAAGTAAAAAGTGAGTAATCGAATTTGAAAGTAGATAGATTTTTAAGAGAAAGGCGTTGATTTGAAATTATTTGATTTGATTTTTGATTCCGTATGCTTTAGTAAGCTTTACCCTATCTTTGCAATATCTTTAGAGTACAGTCCATACAGAGTACAGTCCACAGGGTGCGGAAAAAGCATTTGCTGCCTTTCATGTAAAAGTGCCAAAAGTTCAAGCGATATTTGCAATTTGATAATAACAATCTACATTACATTTCGACTTTCAAAATAAAATTTCGTAGTCGGCTTTGGTAAAAAAAAACTACATTTTCTGGAACATAAACAAAATATTTTTCTCTCATTTAGTCCCGCAGGTCATTTTAAGTGTCGATTTTCCATAAAACTCAAAACTTTTTGCAAGTAAAAGATCTCAATAAGTCAAATAATTTGAAAACTGAATGTTTTTCTTATATATAAAATAATAGTAATAGTCATTGGAAAATCACTACTTGAAAAGTTTTTAGATTTTTCTACCACCCTCGATCAATTAGTCAGAATCAGTTGTTATTTGGACTTGCTGTTTTCAAGAGCTTACAAAATCAGTTATTCTCTACAGGTGTTCATGAAATTTTGCTAAGATCATCAGAAATATATGTAGAATTTGATTATCAACAAGAATTAATCGTTGCACATGCATTTCGCGTAAATTTTACTAGTTATCAAAGCAAATAGCAAATATCTTTTTCCGCACCCTGTACTCAATAAAGTATCCGGATAGTATTCAAAAACGTTAAGCTTGATTACTTTTACAACTTAAAAACATTTAAATGTCGAGGCTGGATACCTTTATAAATTTGGCTAGAGTAAAATTTGCAAATGAGCAATGATTTCGCAACGAAATTTGCAAAGCGATGATTTCCTTGAGTTTGCATTTAAGAGCTGCTATTTGGTGCAATTTGCTCAAGTATTTTAGCCGAGTGGTTAGCAGTCTTGATCTAATTGTAAGATTCCAAGGGTTCGATTCAATGAAATGAGATTTTACGGCATCTTAGACTGCTAATTATATATAGTTTGTCTAACATTAAGCACCAGCAGTACTAGGAAAAGAAAGTGTTAGCCAAAGCACACATAAACCATCTATCCAAAGAGAGGTGAAGGGGGAGACTAGCCTTCCTTTCCATCGACCCCTCCCCCTTTCACTCTCATCCCTTCCATTCACCCCTTTTTCTTTTCCATCCGATTATTCCCAATTCGGCGTTTATGAACCCGATTATGTGAATAAATCTCCTTCACTAATTAATCTCTCTCCACAAATCTTATGTTGAGTCCACTGATTGCAAAAAGAAACATCCATTTTAAAAAAAGATTCAGGCGCCATTTCAAGAATCTGACATTGTTCATTGTTACGTTTCAAAGTTAAAGATATTTCTGATTGTTTCCGATAACTTACCTTACTGAACTTAACCAGAGTAGAGTGAGCTCGGGCTAGTTTAGGCAGGTTTAGGCTCTGGTTCAGACTTAAATTCGTCTCCCTGTTTTGAACTATTTTGCCATTTGGGCCGGGCATTAGGGCTTGTAAGGTAAAGTCAAAGCCAGTCCAGATCTGGCAAGACCAGAAGTCAGACCAGGTAAGGCAAATCAGAGTCGGAAATTGACCTGGCTCTACTTCAAACTATCAACTTGTTGAAATACGATGCTTAGTTTTATAACTAAGCGAAACTTTAAGATTCACTTAAACCGTTCAACTCTTTAAAAAGCTGTATTTTGATCGGAAATTACCTCGACCTTTAATTGCTCGCTTTCTAGCGCAAAAACAGCAACCCGATTACCCAGAATCGCGTGTAATTTCCCCGAAATGACCTCAATGTCAAATCTTTTCTCGTATTTTTAGTTCTTTTGATCTTGCAGTGAATATTTGTTTATCTCAAGAGGAACGTTTTTTTTCATAGATCACTAGAGTCTTTTCGAGAAAAGATGGTTTAATTTAAATTTCCGTGATTTTCGTGGCAAGTTTTGAAGATATCATTCTTATTGTATTGGTTAGATAATGCAAAGCAAAATCTCCAGCCAATTTGCTTAAGCCAGTACGTTCGATTCCTATTGACGGGCGGTTTTAAGGAACTGGCGTGGAAACGGCGTGGCGCGCTTTCTAAAGCGTGGATGCGCTACTGTACCCCGCACAAAAGTTCCCCTTTTGCCATTCTTTTCATTTTTCTTCATTTCATGATAGAATCGGGTATTTTCCCTGGCTTTGATGCTAGGTTTTCTTCACCATTCGTAAAATCTATTGTTTTTGTAGCGCGTTTTTAAAGTACTCTCTTTCCCCATTCCTTCCCCTCCTTTTTATATTGTTTGCCCATAGTTTGTTGTTTAAAACTCTAATACGGTTTTCTTTTCGGCTTCTTCTACTCCATTTTTTTGAATTCGTTTACACATGCCGTATAAACTCAACTTAACCAATTCTTTTTAACTAAAACGCAAATCTAAATATTCTTGTTATTTTGTTTTGGGTTTCGGGTCAAATCACTTTAGAAAGGGGTTAAGAAGTCTAAGGATGTTAGGTAAGGAAGTTAGTTACTAACTAGTCTTTTGCTACGATACTATATATTTTTTTGCTTTCCAAATCTGTCACCCTTTTTCCATCGCTTCCCGATAACGATCAATCAACGAAATATCTAAGATTTCAAACTTTTAATGTAAATGACTCAATCGTTTATCTTTGGCAGAATGGGGGGAAAAGGGGGAAACCGGTCCTTTCCCTTGATTAGAGAATGGACAGGGTTATGGGGGAAAAAGGAGAGGCCAATTGGCACACCACATTTATCTGGGGGGCACCCTCTTTTCCTCTTCTTTTCTTTTTTCTTACTCAAACATTTGATCAAATCACCTCTGAATGTTTTTGCTTTACTTTCATTACTTAACTTTTTGTTTTGCTAAGCTTATAAAATGAAGCCTTGTCTTTAGGTTTGTTTTTTTGTTCACCAACAATTTAGAACCAAAATCCGATTCAAAAAAAAAACTTGTTTCATGTTCGCTGACATTACCTTGCTTCGTTCATCTCCTTTTCTTTTTTCCCCTCAACTTCTGTACTTTTGTTGATTCCCTGTTCTTTTTCCATTCTTTTTTTGTATAATTGCCTATCACTCAGGCTGATCAGGTGCTTTTCAAATACTAAAAGTTACCACTTTCGAAAAAGTTCTTAATTTGTTGATTTCTCCAGTCTTTTCCACTGATCTGGCTTTTCTATAGCCGATGTTGAGCTTTCCAGTCCTGACAATGAGATGATTTCAGCTTCAAAGTATCTTCAAAGGTCATATTGTTAAGTTTAAGTCAAATATTTCGATTCTACCTTACAGTTATTTTCATTCACAGTGAGTTCAATTAGGTTCGATCCGGCCCGGTCCGGTTCAGTTCATTTGCAGGCGTCCGGTCAAGTCCTTATCCTACCCAGTCTGGTTGGAACTACCTTAGCCCAAATTCACCATATTAATTCTAGTTCTTAAATTTTTTTCTCCTAATTAAGGCCCTCAAAAGTTGCGACTCGTTTCCAAAAATCCCATAGAAAGAGAAAGGTGGGGGACCCAAAGAAAAGCAAAAGAAGAAGACATCTCGTTGAGCGGGAATGGCTCGTCGCTTCCATTGAAAGACCACCAAAATTCTCGGGGCGTCTCCCTTCCCCATCTCTCGTCTCTCCTCGAAATGGAGGCTCTCCCCTTTTCCCCGCATGGTGGTGCCAGTGGGGGCAATGTCTCTCTCTTTTCATTCTCTTTCTCTTCTCATATCTTTTCTTTCTTCGGCTAAGAGACCTCTCGCACACACAACCAAAGTGTTTTCTTCTCGCGTGCTTCCTGCTTTCTTCGTCTTGTGTCTCAATGTTTCCTCTCAATAAAGATGGGTTTTTTTGGGGAAATTTGACTTGTCGTTCTGATTGCTTTGATGTTCATAACCTCATTGTCAGCTTCAGGATTTCAGATTTAGGATGGTCTGTAACGAAGTATACGTGCAAGTTAACTCTCTATTCCAAGTTAGGCTAATTGCTTTGATGCTTGGGATTTCAGATCATTTTGTACCAATAACCAAGCTCAAGGTCTCCTAAAAGTCTCTGAACCAAATAAACTTGTCACCAAAGGTATCTTTTCATTACTCGGGTTTCTATTTTTGACCTAATCCTGATCAACTCACCCATTCACATTTCAATTTTTTGAACTCTTACCGACGAAATCTTCCCTTCTTTTCCAAATTTAAATTCATCTCTTGTTATCCCTTTTTTTCCCTCTTTTCATCCCAGTAATCGCCTCCTCGATTCCCAGGAGGGTAATTCCGAGCAAAAAAAATAAGTTCTTTTGAAAATAAATATCGAAAATCATGAATCGGTATCTAGAGGATTCTTTTTGATGAAGAGTTTACAACCATATCCAACTAGGTTAAGATTTGTAGGCGTATAGTTTGTTCAAATTTTTTCGATAATTCGATTCGATCAAAACCCGTGACCTTTCGCTTGCCGATTGAGCGATCTACAAATGAGCTACACCGACGCGTATCCCAATCCCAAATGCCTTACTTTTATCCAGAGTAATCATTGTAGAGGTATCCAAACCCATCCAATCGCTCGATTCTAATCCACTATTCTCTCAAGGCTTACCCAGAGTGATCCCATAAATGGCATGCTGCTGTAGTTAAAGTTTCCATTTATTTCAAAATGTTTTCAATCCGTTTCATAATCCGTTTCAACTCTTTCAAGGCTTAAGCACATCCTACAAACCTATAAACTGTTGTAGTTGTCTTTCAATTCCGGTTTATCTCAAAAGCTTGCTCCAAAAGCGATTTCTTATGAGCACTTCAAAAGAATCCCCCTATTTGATGGGTATCCGGGGGGAGGTCGGCTATAAGAAGACCGAGGTCTTTGTCAACAATTACTCCTCAAACCCCCCGAATGGATGAAGAGGCCAAGATGTGCTAAGCCATTGGGGAACAAATCTGTCCTTTCTCTCTCTTTCCATCCCTTGGGGGCACCAATATGTGTGCGGTGGATTGAACGGAGACCGGGGTGTTTTTGTGTCGATCTTTTCTGCGCTCAGTCTTTCCCTCCTTTGTCATTTCTCTGCACTCTCTCCGAATTCTCCAATCTTTTCCCTCCCATACTTCCCCCTTTTTCATTCACTCATTCACTCAACTCACTCTCGTCTTTTCTTTTCTTTTCCCAGCAGTCACAGCCACACACAAATGATATGTGAACTTCATCCCTCTTTTTCTTCTCATTTCCCCACTTTTCTTTGATTATTGCTTGTTTTTAGGCAATTACTTTGACTCATTAATCTCTTTTGAAACAATCGATAGCCAGATTTAGAGACTTAAGACTTTAGATCCATGACAAGAATCTCACTTGAGTCATACAGCACTAGTGTCCTACACAGGTCAAGCGTCAGTTTATCAAACTGATTTGATCACAAAACTGTGGCTAACCTGTCCACAAACTGGATTTTTTTTTTCTAGTACGAATAAATTTTTTGTTTTGCGAACTCTTGGATTTTCCGGTTCTGACCTTGGTCATCAGTTTTCAGATTCGACAATCGTGGTGGCCAATCGTCTTTCTCAAAGCGTCTTTCTAGCCTCTAAAAGGCAAACTTTATTCATTCAAAAGACAACGAAAACCCACTCGAAAGGATATCAAAAAAATTCAATACTAATTCCATAAACAACAATTTAACTGGAATCGTCTCGAGGTGTCATTTCTTGTACGGGTGTGGTGGGTGAAATCGCAAGGATTCCGCCGGACGAGTTTCCCACTCCTCGGTGCTTTTCTTTTCCCGTCAAAGCCTCTTCGGCTCTTCGCTTCATCGCCGATTCGATGAGCGCTCCAGGTGAACAAAAAAAAGAAAGTGATTTGAGGTTATAGCAAATGGCAAAAGCGGATTATTTATAGTTTTTAGACTTTTTGGTACTGATGGACAATCTTTGTACTTGTTAAGCAAATGAATTTTCTAAAAAGCATCCATTTTATCATTTTAAATTATCATTACCCTATTCAAACTATCAGTTTTCATTGAATCAACCCAATTTTGACTGAGCCTTATGGTTTGAATAATACAAAGTTTGGACTGATTCAATTGAATTTGACTATTTGAGTAAAGTCTTCCCTTTTAGGGAAGCGATTAGTCAAGAGGAAACATTGTTGCAATTCTCATTTTGCAGGCTCATCATCGGCCTCGTGTTCGGATGACGAGAATTCCCGATGTCCCGAGGAAAGCACGAAACTCGGCATTTGGGAGTGCGAGCCGATCTACTACTCGTTGCCCGGTCGAAATGACAAATCGCGCCGGGGAAAGGTTCGTCAAATCTAAAAATTTTAAAAATCTATTCTTTATCTCTTTATTCAAAGGTTATTGAATTCATTTTTTTGCCTTTTTCCACCCCAATTCTTTTCAAATCATTGAAAACTGAAAATTGATGCCAAAAAAGACCGTAACTTAAAATTTTTGAAATCTAAATCCGAATTAAAGCCGATTTTTGCCTCAAACTTACAAAATCTCTAGTTTCACATTTTCAAACCTTAAAATTCAATTAGAATTTCAATCTATATTTTCATTTCTTGCAAGCTTTTCAAAATGAATAGTAAAATCTGGCTAAGATAGTTTTCCCAAACCCAAACTTCACAAACTCTTCCTTTCCCCCGTTTCCCCCTTCTTTCCGTTCCTTCTTTGTGTGTCACCTTCACCATTTTTAACGCGCCATTCCCTGTTTGACCATATTCAATCAATTTTCCCTTCTTTTCTTTTTCTTCTTCTTTTCCTCTCACCCACTCGACCAGCTGCCCTTCTTCTCTTTCCCCCCTTTTCTCCAACGATCACTTGGTTGGTGTGTGCTACTGCTTTATACAGACCGCCTTTCTTTCTTTTTTTTCCTTTTATGGGTGACCTTTTTTCTTTTCTCCAACTCATGAAGGGTCTCTAAAAGAAAAGCAAAATGAAAACTACGCCTCAAAAACGGATTACCAATTAATTCGGAATTCGAAAAAAAGCCTTCAAAACAATTAGAATAAAATTAGATCACTTGGGATTTTGATTAACTTATTATTACAGTATTAAAATACTGCAATAGTACGCCATTTAGCTTATTATTACAATATTAAAATACTGCAATAGTACGCCTAATTAAAAACGTTTTTCGATTTCAAGATTTACTGATCACTTGAGATCAAACAGTTTCACTTATTAGTACAGTATTCAAATACCGTACAGTTTCACTAGTTTTCTAGAGATTACGGTCATTAAAAAGTGCTTCGGTTTGAAGATTTAATGATGAGAACAATCTTGAGTTGAATAATAAAATTAGAGCACTAGCTTATTATCGATCTTGTAGCAACTTTTTGATATGATCATTTTGGGTGTTTTGGTGTAAAGATGACACCTTCTCTATTCTTATTCTCTATGTGACGATTTCCCAAGAGAGTTCCTTTCTCTTACCCCTTTTCCATATATTTTCCCCTCTTTTCGATAACGTAAACCCCTCCCCGTATAAGAAAGCTTATTGGGGTGGAGAAGATTAGTGTATGGAGATGTCAATTGAGGATTGGGGAAAGTGAAGAAGCTGGGGTAAGTGAAGAAGCTGGGGTAAGTGAAGAAGCTGGGGTAAGTGAAGAAGCTGGGGTAAGTGAAGAAGCTGGGGTAAGTGAAGAAGCTGGGGTAAGTGAAGAAGCTGGGGTAAGTGAAGAAGCTGGGGTAAATGATCAGCTCATTGTTGGTAGTTTGTTCTTGGTAGCAATTTGGTAGCAATTATCCAATTTAACAATTATAGGTTTTTAAGGAATAGATCTTGAATCTTGAAGTAATCTTGTAATCTTGAAGATAGCTAACTTTTTAAAGAGCCAGTCAAATGTAAGCTTTCGATAGAGCAAGCTAAATCCTCGCTAAACTATGCCAGCAATGTACACGATCGACACATAACTCTCGCTTTTTTTGATAGATAGAGACAAGCATTGACACACACGCATTCAACCACCCTCAAGGACAAAGAATGAAAAGAGGAAAGAGGGGAAAGAGGGGAAAGAGGGAAAGAGACGTCTGTTTGCACATAGAAGAGTACTCGATTGGACGGGGGAGATCATTGGAGTGAGAGGAGGGAACGATCCATCCATCCACATATGCACAGACACACACCCGACAACGGGACTCCAGCCAAGCGTAAAGAAGAAAAGCGAACCGCTTTTCCTCTTTGCGAAACCATTTGCTAGCTATGTTTGGACGGAAAGTTAAGACATAAGTTTTGGGCATTGGAAAGCTCTTTTAGAGCTGATCATTGAGCTCTTTTAGAGCTGATCATTTGTAGTCTCAGCTTTAAGCCCTAAAAGGATTTGGCTTGTTCAATTTTATCTCAAAGGGTTAGTCCGTTTTTCAAGAAATGCGAAGAACAAAGAACGAAGAATCGAGTTCAATGGAGTTGAAGCTTCAAAGTTCAAGAGTTTGATCAGCCATATTCAAACGATACATTTATCAACAGGCCACTCAACTAACCCTAGGATTGGATCTCTTTAAGTCGAGTAAACTTTTTGATTCTCATTATCAGAATAGTTTTTCAAACCTACACCATTCACTTGAGTTCTTCTCCTCATTCTTTATATCGACTTGGCGCAATTTGTTCCCGGTTTTGGGTTGTCTTTCACTCACTCTTTCCATTTCTTTTCATTTTATTGTTCTTTTCTTTTCCTCCACTCGTTCACCCATTCGTTGTTTTCCGTTCGAACACAAGACTAAAAGAGGGAAAAAGGAAATTGGCCCCTTGGAAAAGAGACGATGTCCGCCCATTTCTCGTAATTGTAATGACTCTTTTTGAACCAATCCTCTCAATTTTCAAACTCATTTATATATAAGTAAGCTAATTTTGAGTGATTCATTGATTCATAATAGTTTTAGATTAAAATCAAATCAGTCCATTCGTTTTTTAAAAAAGTGTCAACATTACTTATGTAATACAACATTACAAGAATCACTCATTTATTAGATATTATGATTTTGGTGAAATGAAAGAAGAATCCCGGCTTTTTAAGAGCAACAGATCAAAGGCGGGCAATTGAGAAGGGCGGTGTTCGCTTGAAGGGATCTCCTTCTCCCACTTGTTTCATCAAAAAAGAGGCAAAGGTCAAGAGAAACACCCCTATCCCGTTCACTTTTCCTTTATCTATTTCTTTTTCTTTCTCTATTTTTTCCTTTTTCTACTCCCCTCTGGGTAATCCATCCCCTCGATTGGCTGGGTAAGCCTTTTGTTTTCTCACTCATAAGAGTCTCTCCTTTTCTCGTAGACAGGTGACCAGGGGGTAATTTATGACCATCCTCTTTCCTACAAACTATCAAATATTGCGGAAAAGTGCAAAAACATAACAGCTTATTTAGAAGTGTTTTGAATTGAAATTGGAAATGAATTGAGGTACTGGAGAGACGAAGTTATTGTTATTGTAGTTATTGTAGCTTGTTTTAACTACAGTATCACTACTTTTTAAGCTTGAAGGTCCTAGGGATAGCAGAATTTTTAAGCTTGAAGGTCCTAGGGATAGCAGATTTCGATTTAGCAGATTTCGACAAATTGGCAATAAGGCAAGAAGATGAACGTTGAGCTCTCTCAGCTTTCATTTAAGCCCTGGGAATTCACGTTTCATATTTCCATGCATTAAATGAGATGGAAAGAAAGGGGAAAAGAGAAATGAGGATATGAGTGAAGGCGACAAACCGGGAAAGAAAAGAATGGAACGGATGGGTGAAAAGAGAAAGGAAAAGAGAAACGAAAAGAGAGAGGGATCCCCATTTGCATAGTGATTGGATTGGGGGTTGGAAAGTGAAGTGAATGAGAAGAAAAGAAGTCATTGGGGGAAAGCGAACAAGATAAATCAAAAGATTAAGCAAACGTTAATCAATATGTATTTCCAGGCCTACCGAAGCACGGGCGGCGGCGAGTGGCGATGCTTTGAGGCGCACGATGGGACGGTGTATCGAAAAGGGGACATCGTCTACGTGGAGACGACCGCCGCCGAACCGTATCTCATCGGATCGATTCAACACTTCAAAACGGTTAGTGGGAAATGAATGAAAGAATGAACAAGGGCTATGCTTACAGTACAAAATAATATTTTAAGTTGAGTACTAAGTCTTGCACCCTTCATTTCTAAATAAACAAGTTTCTAAAGTTTCAAACTACGAAATACCAACGAATTTCTTTCATTAGAAATGTTTATTGTTTACCTTTTTGTCATTTTAAAACAATTTTTAGTATTCTATAATAATTTGCGAGAAAGAAAACTGATATTTTTAAAAATATTGAAAAATGAGCAATTCGTTAAACAATTTATTCTGTATTTTGGTTGTAAACCTAACTTTTTGAGCACTATCTTTTTTCTTTTGACATTAAAATAGGTTTCATTGAAAGAAACGATCGAAATCGCATCATCGAATGTCGTTCTCGTTTCGTTTCGTTTTTGAATACTCAGCTTTTTGAAATTAAATCTATAATGAAATCTTCAAATCTTTTCAGAAACTTTAAAAAGTCATTTGTACTTTAAAAAGTCATTGAAAAAGTCTATCTAAATATCTATCGATTAGGCTATTTAATGAAAAAAAAACCCGTATTTCATTTGATAGCTTGAGACTTATTCAATTAGAAAATGAAAGACTGAAAGACTGAAAGGTGAAAGACTTAATACTTAACCTAATAGTACCTTTTTACTGGTGTGAGTAGTAATTAAATTGAGGTCAAGGCAAAGTTAAGCTAGAAAAAAAACTAGTCAACTTAAAGCAGTCAATTTCAGTCAATTTATCAAAAAAGCACTCAATTTCAGTCAATTTGTCAAAAAAGCACTCAATTTCAAGTCAATTTGAGTCAAAGTCAAAGAGCAAAATATAAAATTTGACTCTAAACACTTCTTTTAAGTTGATAGCTACCAAATTTTGCTTAAACACTTTTGCACCTTTAAACCTTTAAATCTAAGCCTCAAAAATTCAAAACCCAGATTGGCTTTTAACTGGCTTTTAACTGGCTTTTAACTGGCTTTTAACTGGCTTTTAACTGGCTTTTATCTGGCTTTTAACTGGCTTTTATCTGGCTTTTAACTGGCTTTTATCTGGCTTTTATCTGGCTTTTATCTGGCTTTTATCTGGCTTTTAACTTGGCTTTAATTTGGCAAGTCATCTTTTTTGACTTTTTTGTCAATTCACCTATTGTAAAAACTTTAAAAGAACCATTTCGCCTATTGCCTGGATTAGGCAATATTAATTGGATTAATCAAGTTCTTAAATCTCATAAAAACGTATTCAACAAACTTTCGCATTTCTACCCACCGTTTCCCATTATTCCCACCATCGTCATTGTGTTTTAGTCTTATTTTTTTTCCTTTTTCCTCCCTTTAAGACCGATAATAAGTTCCCGTTGCCTCAGGGAATGAACAAGAGAAATTGGGGGTTCTTTTTTGACCCGATTCCCGAATATATTTCTTTTCACACACAGGGAAGACTCTTAGCCGATAAATGTGTACATGAGCAAAAGCAAATAAACTTTTTCTCGTCTCCCCTTTCCTTCAATCCAAACACAAACATTCGATAGGCAAATAATATGAGAGACGCGTTTTTTTTTGGTTTCCTTTTTGATTTTGACTAACAAAATAATGATTTGATTGAAGTTGAGAGTAGTATGGAAAGGAAACAAGAAATGTTTGAGTTCTACAAAGTCATCCTCTTCGCTCATCACAATATTTCTAACTAAACTTTTATTATGGTACTGTAATGAGATTGGGAAGCAATATTGAGTCTAAGCAATTGAGTCTTTTTTTCAAAAGCAATATTGAGTCCTTAAAACAGGAATGTTCTGATAGACAATCTGGCCATAAGAAATCGCTTATCTATTCTCTAAAGTTCTCAATTTCTCGCCAATTCTCTCAAAATCCATCATCTTCTAATTAGTCATGCCGAATTTTGATGTGTGTCGATGCGCTCGAAGATATTGGCCGAGAATTGCATGTGAGCAAAGAAAAGAGAACAGAGAGATGTCCATTGTGTGCTCAAGGGTTAATGGGTTGTGGAGAAGAAAAGGGGAAAGAGGGAAGAGGGAAAGAAGGAAAGGGGGAAAGAGGGAAAGAGTGCCCCCGAAAAGGACAGCCTGATATACCCGATTGGCCGTGCGGAGTATACCCGATTGACAATGCGGACGGGAGAGACGCCAACAAGCGCCTCTTTCACTCATCCATTGCACCCCCCATTCACTCTTCCCACTTTTTGAAAAACCCCCGACACCAATATATTTCTTCACAGATATTTCTGGGGAAATGAATGAAAAGTGATAAGAAAAGGAGACAGTCCATTTAAAGGGAAATCAATGGGGAAATGGAGAACACGAGTTTCCCGGGAGGGATCGGCAATTCTAAAGGAGTATGACTAAGCCTTAGATGAGCAATAAAACCAGTCAAAATCTGAACAAAGCTCAAATACGTAGCTAAATAGCTAAGTAATTCACCACAATTCAAGGTGATACGATAGACTTTTTGAATCCCAGCTAAAGGGTTTAAACTCTGGTTTATTGTTCATCGTTTACAAAATACCCCTTGCTATCTAGTGCTTTCAAAAGCCAAGACCAAGGCTAGAACAAGACTAGAGCCAGACCCAGGCCAGGGCCAGATCTAGGTCAGCTCTGGGCAAGTAAGCTTAGAGACCTGGATCCGACGACCAAGCTCTAATCTTGCCTTACCTGGATTGGCTTGGCTTGGCCCTAACCCGGTTGAAACATCGCTGTTAATATCTGAAGCTATACAAGACGTAGAACTTCTTTACCTACACCTTGGTACAAAAAGGAACCTTCCTCAGATCTCACAATCAGCTTTTTACCAACCTTTGACTTTGTTTACAAATCAAGTGCATTAGCAAGGTGCTGTTCCCATTTCCGACACATTTCCGACACCAAGGTATACCCCAGTCAGTCGATTCTCCCACATTGATCACATTTTCACATTCAATGACCAACAATAACTAATAGTAGATCGATGAGCCATCGGATAGGGCTAGCTGGTCTTTTTTTCCCTTCTTTTTCTTTGGCTTTCCCAGTCGTTAGACCCTTTTTGGAAGAAAAAAAAGGGGAAAAGCAATAGAGTGTGCGTTCGTTTCCCGTGTGAAGGGGAGGGGACATTGAGCAGAAAAAGAACTCCTCACAGCCTCGATTTCCTCCTTTTTTCCTTTTTTCCTTTTTCCCCTTTGCCCCCCAAATGCGGGAGAATGGAATGTCGCTATGGGTGGGGGGACATTGAAAATCATTCTTGGAGTTGGAAATTAAGAATGAGACTTTAGAAAGTTGCGTAACTTGTCAGTAGTCAGTTATTAGGATTGAGCTGTTAGATTGAGTTGATCCTGGACCTGCAGGGATTTTGCCTTAAAGTCAATCTCATAATCAACAACCATTAGCATCAATGGGTAAAGGAGTGAAAAGGGTCACCAGATGGTCTCTTTTTCCTCAAAATGATGAGAATGAATGGAAGAAATTGGATAGGGGATTGAGAAGAAATGGCTACTTATCTAAACAATCGATGTTGAAGATTTTGGAAATGATATAGACTTGGTCACCAAGCATTTAATGTCTAGTACGATAATCCAGTGTTAGTTTTAGAGTTTTACTTGTGTCAAGAATACTCTAGAACTTAACAAGTCTAGTAATAGTCCTATGATCAAGCTACACTACTGGACAATGAAATATCATATTTGAAAAACGATCGTCACTTTCGCGCGTCTGTAACTCCCTTGTCTTTACCGTATTTCTAAATATTAATATTACCTATTTAATATTAATATTAGAGTTTAAACTATTAGTGTTATACATTCTCTGAAAGCTCTTTTCAAGGGCTACACGATGGTAATATTAATATTTAGAAATACGGTAAAGACAAGGGAGTTACAGACGCGCAAAAGTGGCGATCGTTTTTCAAATATGATATTTCATTGTCCAGTACTGTATATAGGTCAAGTACCATAGTACCTAGCTCTAGCACAGTAGTCTATTGAATTTAATTTGTATTTGGATTTAGCTTGTAGATTTGTTTTGTAAGGGCATTTATTAAACCAGCTTAAGCCATTGGCTTTATTGAAGCTTTCTAGTTAGTCAAATTTTTGAACTACAGGTTTTGGACAAAGGGTCAAAGGGTGGAGCCTGGTCAAAGCAGGATTTGTCTAGCTTTCATATGAAGATATAATTCTAAAGATATTATTATATTATTATATATAATTCTGAAGATATTTGATAATCAGATTTCACACCTCTAAACAAGCAGTTTTCTGAAAAGAGGGAGTGGGTGCGCACTCCGCTCGGTCTATCAAGTATGCGGTGACCCATTGTGCGGTTTCTGTCGATCGTTTTTTTTGGGAAAGGGGAAAAGAGGAATGGATGGGTGAGGGATCCACTAGAGAAGAGAAAAGAATCATCCCTGACCATTCCTCTTTTTTGCCGTCTTATGGAACAACTCGTCTCCAAGAGATCCAACAGAAAGAGAGGGACTAATCGCTTATTCAACCGCGTCAATCCCCTTTTCGGTGACTCTACACACCCAGAAATACCCCAAGGGATGATTTTGAGATTAATGAAAATAGAAGGGTGAACAAGATTGCAAGATTTAAAAAGAGCCAGAGAAAAACTAGAGAAAAACTAGAGAAAAAAAACTGGATGGCTAGGTCTTTGTTCAAGTGCTTAGAAACAGAGCAGTGAAAGTTTATAAGTAATGCAATGCAAAACAATGCAATCTACTCACTTTAATTCAATCTCCCATTGTAGTTTAACGTTGTAGTAGTTTAACGTTAAGACCAGTGCTGCTATTAGACCAAAATTTCCAGGCCAAGTCAGGCTAAGCCAAAGCCAGCTGGGATACTGTAGAGAGACTGATAGATAGTCAGATTTCTTTAGTTTCATCAGATTCTACTTTTCTCGTAATATTTCCCAATCACTAATACTTTCTATTTTCTAGTCTATCCCTCTTTCAAGTTTTTTTCTCGAAACAATGAGCGCTCATGATTCCGCATGGTTATTCGGGTTTACTCCGCACGGCAATCGGGTATATGAAGGAAAGGATTTCGAGGGGGAAATGGGAAAGGAAGAGAGGGGAAGAGAAGGGAAGAGAAAGGAAGAGAAGGGAAGAGAAGGGAAGAGAAGAGACAGAGTGTGGCGCCGTCTTGTTTATGGCCTATCAAGTTGCGTGTTGCTCTTTCTTTCCCCCTTTCTTTCTCATGTTCTCTCCTTTTTTCAGTGTCTCTTTCACCCTCGAATCGCCACTCTTTTCCCCCCTTCTATCCTCTTTTCAATGTTTGTCAACGGAAATCGAAAAAGGGGGACTGTCGACTAAATGGTCTACGCTGACTAGGATAACATTTGCGTATAGTTAGACTAGGTAGAGAACAGTATTATTACAGTACAAATTCAGTATTGCATATGCAGTAACAGCAGTAATTCATACACTCGTTCCGTTGAAACGAAAACTATCCACTCTTGATGTTTAAACAATTCTAAAGAGTCTATACCGATAAATCGCCTAAAGTTGCTGTACTTTTTAGGAGCAGTTACGGTGTAGTGATTAGCGTCGCCATTCATAAGTGTTGATCAGTTCATAAGCCTTGCAGTTCATAAGCCTTCATTCGACTCCGGCTTCGGATTTCCAAGCTAGAGTGCTGAAATCTGCTACAGATAAGCATCATAGCTATTCAGCCATAGTTTATGCACTCTATAATGATGACGATAGCTTCTCTTGAAATGTTCCTTTATGTGAGCCTAATCATAGCATCAAACCCGATCGATTCTTTTTCTAAAGTCTCCCCTTCATACACCCCAAGAAATGGTGGGTAATTAGCGTAGAGAAGAGATGAACTGAAGACTCTCTCAAGACTCAAGAGATCCCCTTGTCACCCACTATTTCTTTCTTTCTTTTTCAAGAGATCCTTTCTCTTTTTCCAATCGGCAGATCATAAAGGATTATCCGTTGATGCTCTCCAAAAGCGGCTTACCACTTTTTTTCCAACCGATATGAATCTATCGAAATGAAAATACACACATTAGAGTTAAAGTAGCGATCTTAAAAACGAATAAGCTAATTGTTAGCTATATTTTGAGATAAATTATTGAAGATTTTAGAACTAGACAATTGCAACATTGTCTAACAATTGCTAGCTAGCTGTCTTTTTAAGTACAATACAAACAGAAGTAGCGAATCCCGACCTAGCTTATATTATTCCCAGTCAAACTTTTCCAGTTTTCCTTGTATAAATTGTTGGGTATAATACCAAGTACAGTAGAAAAGCAAAACAGCAAAGCAAAGAAAAGAAAAGAAATACAGTAGAAAAGCAAAACTCTATATGAATCTCGAAAATTTCAGACGAAACGCGACCAGCTGAGCGTAAAGTTGCACCGATTTTATCGCGCCGATGATGTGCCTGAGGTGAGTGAAGGAGGGTTTCGTTTTCGATTTCGATAGCTATTCAGCTATAGCTTTTCTTGAGGGGTCAATAAATTTGAGAAATTTATTGAATTTCCCTTTTTTCACAATCTTTTGAACACAATTGTGCGAGATGAGTCAGTGCTTTTGTGATTCGGCAGATTGATTGTTTTGATTTGAGCATTTGGAAAAACGATTTGAACCACGTTCTCTTGCAAGTTTGAAACAAATATTGTAGAGTTGCATATAAAATTTTTTGATAGGACTTATAGCTAGATAGGAAAGGATCAAGTTTAGGAAGTATTTCGTATTTTTTCAGGATTCTCTCTCGTTGATTCTTCAAGAACGGGGCGAGCTCGAATTAGAACAAGAGCAACAGGATCAATTGGAACAAGTAAATTTCTTTAATTGATTTGATTTAGCTTACTATCTTTAGCTTCTTTAGCTTCTTTAGCTTATTTAGCTTCTTCAGCTTATTTAGCTTCTTTAGCTTATTTAGCATCTTTAGCTTCTTTAGCTTATTTAGCTTATTTAGCTTACTATCTATTTCTTACTAGAAAAAGATACTACGTCAAGGTGAAACTTTGAAATGAAAGCTATGAAAGCTATGAAAGCTATGAAACTATGAAACTATAAAAGCTATTAAAGCTATCAAAGCTATCAAAGCTATCAAAGCTGATACTTTATAGAATCAGCCATACTGTTTCCAAGCTTGGTTTTAATTTTTAAAAAGGATAACTCTTATATCAAAAGGGCATAGTTTCTTTCCTTGATTTAAATAATTTTTTGAAATGAATGCAAAATCATTTCCAGGCTCATCAACGAGAAGTTTTCTCGTCAGAGAACGCGCAAACCTACTCGATCGCTGCTCTCAGGTTTATCAATTTTCGAAATATTTTAAATTACATCTTTTCATCTTTTTCAAATCTTTTCCTCTTAATTTTAGCTTTGATTTTCTTAAACAAGTTCTTTTTTTCTTTGAATTTTATTTGAACATTCATCGAATCATTTAACAAAATCATTTTGACAATTCAACTGATCAAAAGCCTGTCAATTTCTGAAAGATAATTGATCAACTCGAACTTTTTAGACAGATGCTTATAGGGCTTTGAAATCTCATCTGCCTTTCACTACCTCTTTTTCTTTTCTGAACAACTTTATTAATCTCATCAACACTGCCAAATCCTTGTTCCATGACTTTCCAACAGGGTAATTTCATCACTGTCAGCTTTAGAAATATCTGACGAATCTCTTTTCTACAAAGTACAAGCTAGATCAATGAGTTCAACAGCTAACTCTAGATTTCGTGATGTTTTGAAAAAGAGAAACGGAGAGAATTGACACTATTGCAATATCTTTGAAAAGGGGAGAAGCGGCGAGAAAATGAAATCAGATAGGGAAGAGGTGGAAATGAAAAGAGAACGAGGAAAAGAGAAAGATGAAAAGAGAAAGATGAAAAGAAGAGAGCAAAACGATTCTCTTGTATACTTTGCACGTGGGTTGGCTGTGGGCCAGAAAGGGGGAAAGGGAATTGAACGAGTGATGGGGAGTTGTTGAGAGGGTCAGAGATGGAAAGGGAAAGGTTGACCACTGAGAGAGAGGGAACATGCCACATCTACACTCACTCTCTTTCCTTATTCTTGTTTTCTGGTTGCCAATGGCTATTCGTGTACTAAGCCGACTCCAATTAGCTGCCCACTCTGTAATTGTTTCGACTCCCTTTCTCGAATGATCTCAGCAGAATTTTTCTGCCACCCTATAAAGCTATTTTCATTCTAGTTTGTTCTTAATGACTTGTTTTTTGTTATCTTAGTATTATATTATTATATTATTATACTATTATATTATTATATTATTATATTATGATATTATTATATTACTAGTACTAGTGCACTTTCTAAACTTTATATTAATATCGTCATCTCAGTCTTATCTAAAGCTAAATTCACATAATAATCTAGAGAAATTAGAAGTATTTGAGAAGCTTTGAAGTTAGAAGTATTTGAGAAGCTTTGGAATTAGAAGTATTTGATAAGCTTTATTTGTACATCTCTATCAGATCTATTTAAGTGTTTACTAAGACGCTTTTTTGAACTTCCTAAACTAAAGTTTTTGAAAACAATCATAAACTTACCAAATATTATTCCTTTATACCTATCACTTTCTAATTTTGGACTGATCTCTATTTAGCATTTAAACTTTTTATTAATAAACCTCTCAAAAACAGTATTTTATTGAGTAGTTTACCTTATCTTTATCAATTTGAATAAATCGAAAATATTAGCTAAACTTTACCTTCCCATATCTAGCTTTGCCATTCCATACCTAGCTTTGCCATTCCATATTATTTCAAATAATTGCAGCACTGTGATCTTGTACTTTTCTTAGTTTCTTTTGTTGTTATCACAGTTTCACAGTTTGCTATTTATAAAATCCCTATATGTTTAGTAATTGATTTATATAGCAAAGGCAAAAAATCGTAATATTCAGTGTAAACGGCGGGGTGAATCGGCAGTGTCCCTTTCACCCCAATGTCCTCTCCCTAGTGGTTGTCGATCAATGGAAGGCCGTCGTCCATCCATCCCCCTTCTTTCCCTTTTTTCCCCTTTTCCCCATTCTCCCCGCCATCCCTCACACAAACTGCAATCCCCATTTTCCCCCATTCACTTGTTTTTGTTTCAAATTTTGAGTTTTTGAAAAAAGCCAAGACATTCCAAACAACTTGATCCTACGTTCTTTTCTTGTTCTTACTTTTATAACTCGGCATTTGGTTATCTGTTCGTGTAGCTCATTGGTCAAGCTTTTAATCGATAAGCCAGAGGTTGCTGGTCCAAATTTTCCAGACCACATTTCGACCACAGACTTCTCCAGCTCAGAAGCGCAAAAAGACTTGCCAAGTTCAACTTTGTTCGTGAATTTAGCACAGCAATAGCACTTTTAACTATTTAGAAAAATTTCCCAAACGCAAACAATTACACAAGCTCATTTACACTCATTAGTGGGCAAAACTAGCCACACAATTCAGAATTTTCTTGTAATCTTTAGGACTTGTCTTAGAAAGGGAAATTTTTGAAACTAAACAAAGCCTTCCTTGAAATGTAGTCATTTTCGCGCATTTCGATGTCTATTTTCGAGTCCGTTGCTAAGATATCGAAAAAAGGGAATAAAAATGGCATTACTTTTTAAATGACCATTCTCTTTTTTTTTTCTTTTTTTTCTACAAAACAAACATTTGCTGAATTTTGATCAACAATTTCTTTTGCCACCAAACATTTCTTGATTTTTAATCGATAAGCTAGAGGTTGCTGGTCCAAATTTGCCAGACCATATTTCGTATCCCCAGCTCAGAAGCGCAAAAAGACTTTTTGTCAGTCAATTTTCGCCTTTTTTTTCTATTGACTTGAGATTTCATAATCAAATCTTTAAGCACAATTTTTGATGGTTCGTTGAATAATAATTTAATCCAAAAGTTTTACATTTAACATTTCAGAGGCAAGTGCAAAGTGTCATTTGTGAGGGATCTCCGATCATTGGGCGATACCGATTTGACACAAGAATCCGTCTTTGCTTGTTGTTTATCCTATAATCAAGTGAGTTGATAAAACAAATGAAATTAATTAGTAACTGAATTGAATTAGATACTGTAGCAGAATATACCTTGAATGGCTACTTTAAGTAAACTCCTTGATTAACTATTGAGACTGGACCAAGGCCAGGAAATGCTATTGGCTTTGCTATTGGCTTTGCTTTGGCTTTGCTTTGGCTTTTCTTTGGCTTTGCTTTGGCCTGCTTTAGCTTTGCTTTGGCCTGCTTTGGCCTGCTTTGGCTTTGCTTTGGCCTGCTTTGGCCTGCTTTGGCTTTGCTTTGGCCTGCTTTGGCCTGCTTTGGCCTGCTTTGGCCTGCTTTGGCCTGCTTCGGCCTGCTTCGGCTTTATCTTTTACGTCCAGCTCTTCAAAGAACTGTCTCGTGTAGTTTTGGCAACTGACAAAAAGAGCTATCAACTTGTGTTCAATTTTCTTTATCATTATGATTTCAGGAATCAAGAAGACTGGCACCTGTGCAAGGCGAGATCCGAGTCGGTGCAGCCTATCAGGTTTTTGAAAAATAAATCTCTAAACTAAAAACGAGATAAAAACTTGAGCTAAAAAGTTTAATATGCAGTGTTTTATCTTAAATTTCTCCGCTTTTCTCTTCTTTATCCCGATTCAAAATAAGCTCAATGTTTTTGTTTGACCAGATGCTCCGAAATGCAAATTTAGAGCAAATCGGTCGTATTCCATATACAAATTATTCATGAATAGAGATCTAAAGCTTTTTCTTTATTTGCAATAATGTTTACACAAAAAAAAAAAGAGAAAATTGTTTACATTTAGGCTTCTCCTTCCTCCCTTTTCCTTTCTTTAGTTTTCCCTTTAGTTTTCCTTAAAAGACTCATCAAAATCTTCTTTGAGCTTATACAAAAATAGAAAATTTCTTGTTTATTTTTTAGAACTTTATGATTTTTGAAGATTTTTAAGGGAAATTTTTGGTTCTTTCAAAACTTAATCCCTTGAGAATAATGCTTGTGAGACAAAGATTAATGGATGCGATGGGTATTTGAAAGAACAAAGATTCTAGAAAAGAAATTAAACATTATCAAATAAGGAACTTCTGCCGAACGCATCCAGGGCTGGGTTAAGACCAAATTTCTGTTTTAAAATCATTTGAAAACTCTATAAAGTGGTCGCGATAAGATTCAAAACTCATAACAAGTACGAGCGCTATGCGTAGCGCTCTTGGTTTGTATGAGAAGCTGAAAAGTCACAATGTTTAGCACCAAATTGTAATAGTAGAAATGAATTAAACAAAAATCTTTAGGCAAAGCTACCGGCCGAGCCGACATGCAGTTTGTCCGAGGATCCTGATCGAGATGAGCTACTTTATGTGCCCGGGCAAATCGAAAAGGAACGAGAAACGCATTATGTGAATCTGACAAGGTGGGAAGCAAAATAAAGTCTTACGGAGTAAAGTCCTATCCTGATGACAATGGGATAAGTGCCGGTTTAGCTCAGGTAGAGTCTGGTAGAGTGCTTGGCTGGTAAGCGAGAGTTTAGTTAGCTCGGTTTAGCTCAGTTTCAAATCCCGGCGCCGATCGTGTTTTGTATTCTAAGATAATAAAAGGACCGCCGTGTCCCAGCTACGGAATTTTTGTGTTTTTGAAAGATTACAAGTACTGTAAAGATACTGTACTGTGAAATTCGACTAATTTAGACTTTTGTCACACCCAAGGATACTTTGCAAACAAAATTTAAGACTTCAGGTTAAAGTCAAGTAAAATAATATTCCATTTTCCAGAACTTTCCGCCGCTTCACTCTGTACGCATGCAAAATGACTGAAACAGAGCACAGCGCTCGAGTCAGCGATCGATTATTGGACGATGCGATTGTTGCTTTGCATAGGAATGGATACGATATCAAGAAAGCTATCAATGAAATGAATGCAAATGATCAGTTCGTTTTAAAGTTGTTAGTTAGTTGTTGAAGTTAAAGTTGAAAAGCCTTTTTTCTAACATTTCCATTCCAGACTACTCTCTTCGGATGTCTCATACTTGACGCAAGAAGATGTGAAGAAATTCGGGAAAGGGATTCGCACATACGGGAAAAATTTCGTGAAAATCTCCCGAGAATGTCTTCCAATGTACAAAAGAGTTCGTTTATTCGATTTCATTTTACTCGAATCTTATTAGAAGAATCTTATTTGATTCCCTTTGCGAATAGTTGAGAGAAAAGAAACGGGGAAATGGGCGACCGCAAATTTGATTTCCTGTCCAATCCCTGGGCTTCTCTTTTGGTTGAAAATTTGATTGAAAACTCGATGAAAACCCATTTTCTCTGGATTCTAGCAAAGGGATTCATTTTTGCAAAGTATTATGTGAATTAGAGAAATTTTAGGATCAATTGGTCAGTTTCTACTATTTGTGGAAAAAGTCACAGGATGCGACGAAACCGAAAGCCATTGGCAGAATGAGAAATCAGACAGCGATCACGAGGAAACCAAAGGTTTTTTTGTCAGCTTTTGGAACAAGATAGAAAACATTTTATGGACTACTAGAGTGCTTTAAGCAATAGCTACAGGCTAAAAGCTACAGGCTAAAAGCTACAGGCTAAAAGCTACAAGCTAAAAGCTAAAATAAAAAAGCATCTATTTTAAGCTATTGAGCGAAGAGGAATTCTTGGAGCAAACGATTAAAACTCTAAAATTAAACTAAACTTTAACTAAACTCTTTCAGAACTCTTTGAAAACGTCTCGTCCTGGATCGACAGAGTTGCACGATTATGCGAGTGCGAGCGAGAGTGAAGTGGAAACGGGAGAAATTGAGGGACGACCATTGAGATATGCTTGCCATCATTGTTATGAATCGAGTGAGTTCAATTCATTTAAATAAAACTGAGAAAATGATTCGCAAGACAGCAAATAAAACCATCAAAAATCTTCTCTAAAGTCTCGTTTCTTCATTTAAACGTTTTAAGACTGTCTAGAGATTACGGTAGCTTTTTTGCACTTTAAAAAGTCGCTAGAAACCAAGACTAAAAGCTTTGAACCATTGAAGAGTTTAATGCAAGAAACCTTTGAAGGCTGGTGTTTGTTGAAATCAATGTCCCTTTCCTCTTTCCTTTGATCAGATGCTTTATTGATAAGCAATCTGAAATCATTCCCTCTCATCTTTTACGAGTCATTGAGTCGCTTTTTCCTATCATCAGAAAACCGTTTGAAATCGATAATTTCAGAATCGCGCGATTGGCATCACGCCGGCAGAGAGAATCTACTTTTATGCACGAATTGTCGGCTATTCTATAAGAAATACGGACAATTGAGACCTGTTGAGAGACCAGCCACAGTCCCTCCTGAGTTGTTCAAGAGTGGAGACGACGAGGTTTGTTTCTGTTTGATTTTTCTGTTGATTACCCCTAGTCAGTTAGAATTGGGGAAACTTTAGAATCACATTAAATGCTTTACATTAGAAAATTGAGCTTTTACTAGCTTCTCAATATTCGAACACAGTCATTTTAACCGTTTACATTGAAGTGAATGAGTAGGTGAGTGTTGGAAAGGATATGGATCAAATTTCGAGCACTCCTATCTCTAAACTCACATATCCGATTTCACATCGACTCTAAAAATACATAGTCAAGTGCTAGTGAATTGGAAAGCAAAAGATACCTAGATTAGGCAATAATTCGAAATCGATTTATGCAGATTTACTCATTAATTTCCAGGAGGAATCAGGCGTTCGAACGCGAGCTGGACGCAAAGAAAGACAGAGAACGCCGAGTATGGGAGATGAAAGAAGAAGCCCGTCACAGGCACAATCAATTCATGAATTCGATCTCGAGAAGAAGCCACTCCATCACAAAAATGGGAAACGAAAGCGAAGTGCCGTGCCACATGTGAATGGGAATTCGGCAAAAAAGAAACCAAAAGAAGAGGATGAGGACGAGAAGATGGATATCGAGATGCATGGAATATCGGTGAAAAAGGAGATCAAAGACGAGCATGATGAGGTTGGGGACAAGCTTCGTTTCAGTAGACTTATATTTACTTTAGACTTGAACTTAGAGCTTTAGAGCCAAAAAACAAATTATTTTCCAGAAGCCATCCCCTTCATCGTCGACTCTTTCCTCTTGTTCTGCCACTCCATCATCAAGTTCTTCACTTCTTCAACCCCCAAATGTCCCCTCTCCGTCAACTGCAGCCGTTGCCCCGAGAACGGGTGTTGATGGCACTTCTGTGCCTGCCATTTCACACAAAACTGATGTAAGTGTTTTAATGAAAACTTTATTCTTATAATTATTTCAAATTTTATTTTCAGTTGGAGCGAAAGTTGGCCTCATCGCCAAAATCGGGAACTCCAGTGAACAACGGACTTGATGGATATTCGACAATCATAGCCGACGCAAATCTCGGAGGAGAACCGATTGAGCCATACGTTGAAGAAGAGAAAGAAATCCCGATTATAACAGAAGACATTGTTCATTCGTCGAAGAATTGTGAATTCATTCTTGCTATGAAATGGAAAGATGGACAACGAAGTGCGAGAACGGATTTGAGATTTAGAAATAAGGTAGGTTTAAGTTAACGAGTTAAGTTTAAGTTTGTTTAAGTTAAGTTTAAGTTTGAATGGTTTAAGTTAACGAATTTAACTGATTCTTTCAGCCTGGATCTGCTTGGGATCAAGGAAAAAAAGAGAAAGCACGCGAAGAAAAGGAGAAGACCAAATCACATTCGAATTCCGCTGGGCAACCGAAAAAGGTACTTTCAAAAAGAATTTAAGACTTTCAAAACTAAAATTTGGCTCAGTATAGCGATAAATATTCATTCTTAAGATCTTTAATACTTTCTTTACTTTGCTATAATACTAAAAACAAGTTTCAGGAATCGAACCCGATCGCTCAACAACAATCTTTCTCGGAACTCCTTGGAGGAGTGGCAAGAGTTGCGTCTGGAATGGTACCCGTTTCAATGCCTACTCAGATGTCTGCTCAGATGTCCGGTCTGCCGCCTGGGATCGCAAATTTACAAGCTGGTTTCCCACCTGGATCTATTCATCCTCATCTCTTACAACAAATGGTTGCTCTTCAACAAGCCGCCGCTCTCGAACAACAGCAACAAGCCGCTGCACAAGCCGCTCATCAACAAGCACAAGCACAAGCACAAGCCGCCGCTGTACAAGCCCAACAACAGGCTCAGCAACAACATCAACAACATCAACAACATCAACAACAGCAGCAACAGCAGGTATCATGAGCAAGACTAATAAAGTTATACAAAGCCAATTCTAGGTAATGCAAGCGAGAATCCAACAAGAGGCTCTTCGTTTTATGCAAATGGGTCGAGGAGGGCCACCATTTGGTGGAATGGCTCCACCACCTCCACCAACGTCTTCCGCACAAGGTGGTCATCCCATTGGAATGCCCCATTTCGATATGAATGCTCTTGTCGCTGCCGCTGCTCAAGATCCAGCCGCTATGCAACGCTTGCAAATGGAAATATTACTGGTAAGCCGATTCTAGATCCATTTTAAACACGTACAACAAGGCAAAGGCTTAGAAATTTGCTTTGAACTCACCATTTCTAGCAACAACAAGCCCAGCACCAACAGCAGCAACAACAGGCTCAACAAATGGCGGCCGCATCGATGGCAATGGGTGTCCCGCCTGGGATGGCTGTTACACCAGAAATGCAAATGATGTTAATGCAGGGATTGAGGGGATTTGAGGTGAGAATTGCTATTCTTTAGCTAAAATTTAATAAAATTGTTCTAGGCAGCTGCACAGCAACAAGCCGCTCAACAACAAGCGGCTGCGTTGGCTGGAATGGGAATTCATCCACAAATGCTGGCAATGGCTCAATTGAGTAAGTAGAGAAATTAGAGTTGATTTGCTATTGGGTTTGAGAAACAGCACTAGATATATCTTAGGGATTTTGGAAAATTGGGGCTTGGAGTAGAGAATTTTTCGCATCAGCCGACAAGATAAATGCAAATTTCCCAATATCTTTCTTTTATCTTAATTCTAATCAAAATTATATAAAATCTAGGACTAAAAGAAGCAAAAATTTGATGATAAAGTAAGATATTAAAGGTAAATTTCTATATTAACTCGGGCGAAAGTACTGCTCAAAGATCCTGAGGTCTCTTATTGGGGTAGGCTAGTTTCCGCCATTTTATTTCGCCAGGGTCATTTGCGCAACTGGGTCGTTTACGCAACTCCCCATAACTTTCTTCTAAGTGGATCAATCTTTATGATTTTGGTGTCATTTTGTAGATCTCAATAAGTGCAACAAAATGACACCAAAATCATAAAGATTGGCTGACTTAGAAGAAAGTTATGCCGAGTTGCGTAAACGACCCTGTTGCGCGCAAAAAAAGTTGCGGAAACTAGCCTACCCCTGAAGTGCTAGGCTCTTATTTCCCCTACCGTAACCAGAATAAGACAACTGAATATCTTTTTAACAATTTACAATGAAAACTTGTACTCACTTCTTGTCATTTGCAGATGGAATGGGCGGCCATCAACTCCCGTCTTCCGATATGATGCGTCGATTGCAAGGCGAGGGTTTCCGACAATAATGACCTTCAACCATCATTCTTAGAGAATATTTTCAAATCCAAATGCAAATGCAAATCCAAGTCTAAATCCAAATCTAAATCCAAAATCTTTTTCTCCTTTTACCGATGTGCACTTTGTTTTCATTTTGCTCAGTTTTCCCGATTTCTTTGTGCGTTTCTCCGTGTTCTCAATGATCATGATCATCTCATTCCCATTTTTTTCATTTCGGGTGTCATTTTTTCTCTTTTTCAAATGATATTCTTAAACCTCAATATATAGTTATCCTTTTTTTTGGGAAATATTCAACCGGCAAGTCACAACTAGTCGACAAATTATTTTAAAGGTTGATCGTTTTAGAGTTTAATGAGTGTGGATCGCTGTTTCATTTCGCTGATCGCTGATCGCTTTAAAAACCTTACAGAAATGATTTCTTTCTTATCATAAAACCGTTTCAACTATGGCTGAAAGCGTTAAAGAGATACTGAGCTTTCTAAAGCGTATCAACGCTTAAAACCTACCGTAACCCTATCGTAAACATGTAAACTTACGTTTCTAACGTATCTAACTTAATTCTAGTAGTAAAATTAACAGTTTTTTTTAAAAGACACTAAAAGCTATTGTAGATCGATCATCTTTAAATCTAGATTCGTTATCTTTTAAAATTTTGTCCAGGGTTTAAAACTATTGAACACTGAATACCCTAATCTTGACTAAATACCGTGATCACTAAATACCATTTCGCTGATACCTATCCTAGGTTTAATACCGTAATCCAGACAGTCTAGACTGAATACTAAATATTCTAGGCTGAATATCCTATTCTAGATTGAATACCGTAATCCAGACAGTCTAGACTGAATACTCTAATCTAGACTGAATACTCTACTCTAGACTAAATACCCTAATCTAGACTGAATACCGTAACCTAGCTATTCTAGACTGAATATCCTATCCTAGGTTTAATACCGTAATCCAGACAGTCTAGACTGAATACTCTAATTTGGCTAATTCTACAAGAAGCACCGTATCCCATAAGACTTCTTGAAATGAAATGACTTCCATGTTTGAAAGCACTACAAAATCGACTCTGCTGTAACTTCTAATCGATCAACCTCTTCAAACACTCCAATTTTTCTGTTTTTCATCTCAGGAAATCCCCATCAACTTCTCATAAACCCTCCATGTTATAAAGTACCTTATTTTTTAAGAACTTAAACTTTTAAAAACGCACAAACTCACCGTATTTTCGAGTCTATTCGGGTAATTCTTGATTTTCCTCAAATTTTTGCACCCTTTGATTCCCCCAAAATTTCACCGCCTGTATTCTTTGGCCTTTTTTTTTCTGTGTGCGCGAAAAAAACAGTGAACAATGTGATTTTGAAATTCGGCTCTCAACAAGAATTCTGCTCTCTCCGATATTGTTTTGTTAAAGTTTTTAGAATTTTCCCATTTCTTTTTTCTTCTTTCCAAGAATCCTCAGCTTTTTTTTTGTTGCCAATTTTGTTGAATAAAATTTTAGAATTTTTATCGAAAATTTGACAATGACAATGTAAAATTTGCTCACAGTTTTTTCGAAATTCGAAAAACTCAATTTTTGATCCGTAAACCAAGCAGCTGCGTGGATTTTATGTTTTCCATTTTCCCTGAGATTTGTAAACATTTGCCGAAAAAATGGGGAGTGATTCATCACCCGAAACGGCGTCACTTATCTCTCTGACATCAGAGTCGAGGCACGAAAAAGAAATTGAGAGAAAAAGCTCACCACGTTTTTTTGGATAAAAATCAATTTTGTATTCTCAGTCCAAAAACTTTCATTTCATTGAACTTTTCTCTCTTCGAATCCACAAAATTTCATTTTGTACAAAAAAATGGCTTTATTGGTAGCAGTTTACTAAAAGTTTACTAACAACAATAGGGGATGGCTACTTTGCGCCAAATTTTTTGCGCAACTCGCCATAACTTTCTTCTAAGTCGGCCAATCTTTGTGATTTTGGTATCATTTTGTAGATCTCAACAAGTATAACAAAATGACACCAAAATCATAAAGATTGACCGATTTGGAAGAAAGTTATGGCGAGTTGCGCAAAAGAACTAGTTGCGCAAAAAATTTGGCGCAAAGCCACCCCCACAACAATGATTTAAATGAAATTTTTGTCTAAAAATTCTAGTTTTATACCCCCGGAATACAGTAATCTAAAATACGACGTGACTAAGATATTCAGTTTAGCTCACAAAATCGAAAACATAAAGTCTACAAAATCCTATTTTGCTTGATCGAAGTGTTACATTTTTTAGTACTATGTGTACCTTGGTACTTTTTTTGATAGTATTACATTTTTTTCCCTGCGTATTACATTTTTATTACGTATTTTTTTCCCTAGTATTACGTTTTTTGTATATCTCCCCGGGGGGTGGGACAAATGCGACCTTTTTTTTGCGCACCTGGACATTTGCGCACCTTTTTTTTGCTGGAAAAGGCCTTAGGAAAGACCGTAGAGCTTCGAAAATATTTCGAAAATTTTTCCATATAAGGGAATCGTATGCGTAGATTCCGAATTTCGACAAATCAGACCTCGCTGATACGTCAAATTTGGGCTAAAAGGCAAAAACTGCGGAAAAGCGTTAAGTTGCGTAGTTTTTGCCTTTTAGCCCAAATTTGACGTGTCAGCGAGGTCTGATTTGTCGAAATTCGGAATCTACGCATACGATTCCCTTCTATGAAAACATTTTTGAAGCTCTACGACCTTTCCTAAGGCCTTTTCCAGCAAAAAAAAAGGTGCGCAAATGTCCAGGTGCGCAAAAAAAAGGTCGCATTTGTCCCACCCCCATCTCCCCGTGCGTTTTTGTCATATTTAAACCGTTATAAAACAATAGTATGAGTAAAATATGGTTGCCGTAAATACTGTAATAGTACCCCACCCCCATAATGATGGTGCAGATTGTTGCGTAGTCTAGCTTTGAACGAGTTTTTCTCGACACTAGTTTATGCTACAATGCGCGCTTAGGTATCAAAAAATAGCCCTGAATTTCAGCTATTTTTTGATACCAAAGGCGCATTTTTTGAAAGTACGGGCGCTTTGCAAAAAATGAAATACTAAAAAAACTTTTGCGACTACGCGACTGTACGAGGGGGGTGAGGTACTATTACAGTATTTACGGTAGATATTTTTACGATTTCTTTCATTCGTTCGTTTTCAGAGGGTACTTTTGAAATCAGAGACACGCTTGAATTTTTGGCTTTGAATTGAAAAGAAACGTCCAAAAGATCACACAATGGCTCCAAATATCGAAACTCGTCCGTAGCTAAATCGGTGGCGCTAAAAAGGAGATTTTTTGAGGCTCACCGCAAAAAGGCTTTATGTATGTGGGAAGAAACGTTTTTTTGTTGCTCTATGAATGGGGTGGGGAGGCCTATAGCAGTAGAGGCAAGGAGTAGAGAACGTGGCTTCCCTTGCCCTGCTTCGCCCCACCCCCACCCCTACGTAATATTGACACAAACTGCTGCCCTCTTCACCCCCTCCCTTTCATACCTTTATACTCAAATGATCCACCTTCATCCCTTTTTCCATTTTGGATCAAATTCCGAATTCCATTTGATCTCATTTTTCCGACTTATTTTGTTTGCCTGAATATTTAGAATTTTGGCTATTGGCACTATTTTCATTTCAAGTTTAGATATAAAAATTTCTGAAAGTCTTGAAAACGTCTGAACTTTGATGAACGAACAATGCGCTCTCCATTTTACTGGCCCTCCTGGAAGGTTTGAAACTTTATTCATATCCATCTTTGAAAAGAAAACCCTTGGTTTAGATCTAAATAACATCAATTTCCATTTAGTGAAGTAGACGATCTTGGTTTTCGACGTCCATGGGATGTAAAACTTGACGAAAACTGTGAGGTTTTTTGAGTTTAAGTCGCCAAATCGATCAAGCCAAGATCGAAATCTGATTGTAATCATTATTGGAGCATTAGCTGAATGCTAAAGTCTAAAGAAAACTATTTCCAGCCACTTACTTCAAAGCAGCAAATGCCTACTCGGAATTTTGGACCCAGTACTTGCCGACGTTGGTGAGGAGGCGAAAGAGATGGGAGAAAGTCGATCCAAGAACACATCCTTTGCTGAGTTTGTGGTTTTGAATGAAATCTTATTTTAAGTTGAAAGAATAATGTTTCGAATCAAAGGCTTTGACAATTTTTATATTATAATCATACTTATCAATATTTTCAGTGCAACGTTTCATTCACAAGGGCGTACCATCGACGTTCCGGAAAGAGGTTTGGGTTTGGGCTTTGTGCAAGAGCACATCAAGGCTTTTTTACAATAAAATTGAAAGCTTTTAGATTTGGCTGCGTAATTGTCCGCCTCGTGGTGAGATCCCGTCAACTTCAGTACCGAATTTAGTGGCTGAAGAGATTCGACTTGATCTACCGCGAACATTTCCCGATAATATTCGATTACGGTAAGAGAATTGGGTAAAATTTGTGATGTAACAGTTTGTATCTGGACGTTAAAACGAGATCTAGAGATCAAAAGATATTCAGCTTTGTCAGCTTTCTCAGCAAAGGTGGATATATATTTCTTAGACTGTAGTGAGACAAGAAACCGGGAACTTTAAGTGTTTTTAGAAACACAAAAGCCCAAAACACGGTGGGAAGGATTTTGTATGAGTTGGCCCGGTTTGTTCCATCGATCGGCTATTGTCAAGTGGGTATTTTTGTGCTAGCTTTATTAGAATTAGATCTTGTATTCAAGATAAATTTGTCCAGGGTCTCAACTTCATCGCCGCTCTTTTGTGGCTGCTTTTGGAGAATGAGGAACGGACGAAAGATCTTCTTATATTTTTGGTTTGTCAGAGAAAAAGACCATGCAATCTTTCAATTAGATAAAACCCCGAAGCTCTTGGTATGGAATGGATATGAGTGGATTGCGCAGAGATATGCGAGTATTGTATGAGTTGTTACGGTGAGTGGGAAAATGGTTATTTTGCAATGACTATTCAGATTTATTGCAGTACATTGCTACACTAGTTAACATTGAATTCAACTAGCCGTTTTCTCTAAAATGAACTCGACAATCAGCCGACAATTCAGTCAAGAAGTACCGGTGATTTGTTCGACATTGGTTCGTCTCGATGTCGGTTTGGATCTCCTACTCGGAAAATGGTTCCTTTGCTGGTTTCTGGAAGTTCTTCCGATGGAGGTGAAGAAAAAGACAATAATAAGAAATTTTCTTGTTCAGACGGTTCTCCGAATTTGGGATTGTTTCATTTACGAGGGCGATGTTTGGTTCTTTCGAGTTGCGATACGGTAAGAAATAAAAATGACATAAACACTACTTTCATTGCTTGTTTCAGATTGCTACGAATAAATTCCATAAAAATTGCCGCCTGCAAGACGATGGATCAACTATTGACAACGATTCAATCAATCGGACCGAGTAAACCCTCACTTAAATGTCATCTGCTTATACAGGTAGATGAGGCTAAAGTTTCTAAAGAATGATTAAAATTGTTTTGATAATTGCAGGGCGAATTAAAAAAACAAAATAGATTTCCTCTAGGCTTTCTAAAAGTTCGAAAGGCTTCTTTCGGAAGTTCGAAAGGCTAAAAAAAAGGCTTCAGAAAAGTTACCGTAATCCCACAATGAGCCAAGTTACTGAAAAGCTAACCCAGGTACGGTAACTTTTTATAAGTACGCCTTTATCCACGCATTAGAGCAAGACCATAAATGAGATTATTTAACCGAACAAAAATTTGCATAAAGCTGAATTTCAGAATGCGATGAGCGAAAAGATCACTCAAGATCAAGTCGACGCGTTGAGAGATCGATTCTCGAAAGAATTCTAATCACTCATGTGTACAAATGATTCGGGTCCTAATAAATAATTTCTATAATCAATTTTTTTTTCATAAACAGATTTTTTCATCTGTTAAAAACACGTCAATTTACAAAAATGACAAATTTACATACGACTGTCGTCATGACAAAATGACAAATTTACATACGACTGAAAAATGACTGTCGTCATTTTTCTTCTCGCAAAGAATTTCATTTATTAGCCAACTTTCTTTGAATTTCCTTCCTTAGTTGAAACTGTAAGTTTTTCTACTTTTTTCGTTCAGAAATGTTTTTCCTAGTAAGTCAAAATGAGATCAAGCAGAAAATCGAAAATTGATGATCAACTAGACATGGAACGGCTACTATCAAGTGAGTGATTCGTGTTTTTGTTGTTGCTGGATGATTGTTGGAGCACTAGGAGTGGTTAGAGTAGATGTTTTATCCGTAAATGTGTTTTATCAACCACGTAAATTTATATGGATTGTTCCGAAAATGTTGTCAATCAATTTAGCTCACTTTTTACTCTAGGAAAAGTTTAAAAACTCATGACTGGAACACTAGTTATGGTCACCAGAGTTGCAAATGTTTTATCCAATAAAATAAACATTATCTTTTTCTCCTTTTAGAACCTGAGACGGCGGCTACGAGAAAGCTCATCGTTTGGAAGGAACTCTATGCAACTGTGCCCGTTGAAAAGCAGAAATGCTTCAAATTTTGGCAAAAAGACAAAAAGAACATGACCGGAACGAAAGCAGTACTCCAAAATGGTCAGTTGAGGCTTAAACAAGCAAAGTTTGTTGTTTAGTTTCTGGATTTGCATTACCGGGTGAAATTTTGGCCATCATGGGCGGCTCTGGTGCCGGAAAAACAACTCTACTCAATATTCTCACGAACAATAAACAAGAAGGAGTCAGGGTTGTTTTGTCATGGTTTTAATGTAAATCTTTCTTTAGCAATCTGGCATGGTTCTTGTGAATGGTGATGAAGTGGATGAAACAACTCTGCGACGAATGGCCACCTTTGTACAACAAGTGTGTTTAATATTTTAACATATGTCTTACTTTTTTAGGTGGACGTATTTTGTGGCACTTTGACGGTGAAAGAACAATTGCTTTTCTCGGCAAGTCTTCGGATGGAAAGAGGATATACAAGAGCTCAACGGCGTCAACGAGTTGAAGAGGTCATCACTGAGGTGGCTTTTGTTGTACTGCGATAATGCACTTATTACACTAAAGAAAACTTACAACTTGACATTGTATACTTTGAATTTTTAGATGAATTTGGTTGATTGCCAAACAACATTGATTGGGATCCCAAACCGAACCAAAGGAATTTCTGTTGGTGAAAAGAAGCGTTTAGCGTTTGCATGTGAGGTATGAATTCAAAATTTTTTTGAAACAATTGCCGAGTCTTTAGGCAATCTTATCAATTTTGTATGCATTTTTAGTTTATGTTCAGGTGCTCACTGATCCTTCAATTCTTTTCTGTGATGAGCCAACAAGTGGTCTTGACTCGTTCATGGCACAACAAGTTGTTACTTGTCTTCTTCGCTTGGCCGCTCAAGGGAAAACTATTGTCACTGCCATTCATCAACCGTCAGCTGAAGTCTTTCAAATGTTTCACAAGTGAGTTTTGCAGTTCCTACTTTTCTTTCTTAGTTTTTCTTTAATTCTAATTTGATTAATATTCTAAACTTTTAGAGTATGTTTTATGGCTAATGGTCGATCCGCGTTTCATGGACGAGCCTCTGAAATTTTATCCTTTTTGGAAGCAATCAATGACGATCATATTGAGCGAGTTTATTTATAAGTTTCTATCATAAAGAATATTTTAGGGTTCCGTTTGATTGCGCTCCAGCCGACCACATGATTAAACTACTCTCAGTGGAACCGGAAACCCAGGAATATGATTGTCGACGGATTGAAGTAGGTGAATTGATACACGCTAAATAAATTCTATTGTCTAGCGAATCGTTGAAGCATTTGAAAGAAGTGACCAGGGCGAGTTTTTGCAGCGAGTCGTGCACGGGGATTTGAGTGGCAGTGTGCGTAGTCTGCAAGAAAGTGGAAACCGTGAATTGCAGAAGATCCCTTGGTGAGTTTTAGTTAAATTTCTAATTGTTAACTGCGGCTAATCCTTAAATATCCTTAAAGTTTTCACTTCATAATCTTATGAAAAACGTTTAAATTAGTTATGTTTGTTTAGTTATGCAGCAAAAACTTGTTTAGTTATGCAGCGTCGTATTTTTCTCAATTCTGGGCTCTTCTCAAGCGATCATTTCTTGCATCTATTCGTGATCCACTACTCGTCAAAGTAAAACTCTTTCAAACAATTGTGAGTTAATTTGGTTTAGATTTAGATTCGATAATGTTTAGCTTTTTATTTCATGCCACATTCTCATTTAGATTACCGCTGTAGTGATTGGCCTAGTCAACTTGCAAGTGCAAATAACTGGGGATACCATTCAAAACATCGAAGGAGTACTCTACAATACAATTCGTGATATGAACTACCTCTTCCTTTACCCTGCTATTAATGTGGGTTTGGTTATTACAGGTTTCTAATTGCCCAGTTTTTAGGTGATCACCGCTGAGTTGCCTCTTTTCTTAAGAGAACACAGAGCACAAATTTACTCCGCTGACAGGTATGATTTATTTTTGGGTTAAATACTTATTTTGCTTTTAGCTATTACTGGGCAAAATCTGTCGCTGAGTTGCCACAATACACAATTCTGCCAATTATCTACGCTTTAATCGTTTATTGGATGACAGGTAAATTGATTTGAGCTTTGACATATATCTGATTGATCGTTTTAGGTCTCTATGCGAGTGCTGGTGTGTTCTTCAAATATCTTTTTGTGTGTATTCTCCAAGCATACGTGGCAGTTTCAATAGGTTTGTTTAGTTTTTTTCCTAAATTGCCTAGCTTACAATTAGCTTTTTACAGCTAACACCAATATCTGTTGTCAGAAACTTCTTATTTTTAATATACATCATTTTAGCGATGTTTGGCGCTTGTGTATTTGGTGAAGAGGGAGCTGCAATTACTTTTATGCCCCTTTATGTGCTACCGATGCGAATCTTTGGTGGCTTCTATATCAACTATGACGATGTGCCACCATACTTTCAGGTAAATGTTTTGCACTGTCACTTAGAATGTTTACTTATCATTTAGTGGGCTACATTTCTTTCATGGTTCCGCTTTGGTTTTGAGGCACTAGAGAATAACCAATGGTTGGCGCATGGGACTATTGAAAGTAAAGTGTTTTTTATTTATTTTGGAATTTAGTTAAATCCGAACTTATGAAGAGGATGTCAATTTTACTTTCAGACTGTACCGCCCCTTGTCCAGCGAAGAATGGCGCAGAAGTGATGCTGAATCGCGATATGAAGCCCGTAGGATGGCACTTTTGGATAGATAGCGGTCAGTTTGGGTTTAAAATGTTATTTTTTTTATGAAGTTTCTTTTAGGAATACTCGTGGCAATGTTTTTGATTGGACGTATCTTTGGATTAATAGCGTTAAAATTACGGACTCGATTTGCGAAATGACACAGCTTTACTAGCAAGTTCTTTAAATAAATAAAATTATGCGCTTGTATAATAAAATTACGTGCAATTTTTGGTGATTAGAGTATAAAATTCGGCACATAGAACAATTGGTTTTAATGTAAGTATTTTTTTATTAGCTCATATGAAACCCATACCCATTTGAAACTATCACAGAAAACGTTTTTTTGGAGCCGGCACTTCCTGATCCATATAAGGCACGCAATAGAAAAGACAATTTTGCGAAAAGGCCAAAAATAAATAAAATTGAAATTTGAGTTCATAAGCTCATCAAATTGCGACGGTAATAAAAAACCTAAAATGGACTTTTGTTTCAAAGCATTATCTGTTCGACAAAGAAAGCGATATCTACAATATAACTTAAAATAAATTAACTTATTTTTGGTGTTCAAAAATGGAAACATTTTTTTAGTTCACTCAATTTCTTCACCATTCTCTCAAAATAATGAGAAGAATTAAGTGTGCTAGAAAGAATGTGTTTATATTTCATGCACAAAGTAAAAGCTGAAAATAATGTGAAACCTAACACCCAGGAATCCACCAGTAATAAAAGAGCACAATGTGGGTGAACAGGGCATAAAAGAGCACAAAATAGCGAACAAGCGGAAGAAGGGCACGGCGAGCCCCGCGAGCACGCAATGATCTCAACAAACGACCGAATCTCAATGGAAATGAGTTTCCGCGATTTGGAGGAATCAATTGAAGTCTCGAACTTGTTGTGGTCTAAATTTATCTCGTTTTACTTTGTCCTATCTGTTTTGAGCAAAACTGTAAACCGTCGAAGGCCTGGAGTTCAATCAACTCCAGAATCGACACTTTCACAACTTTCCTCATTCTGAGAGATCTAACAAAAAAAAACCAAGCACTTTGCTCACAAGTGTCACGTTTTAAGCAAGTTTCTTTTCATAGCATAAATGAGCATTCTAGTGACACGTGTAAGCGAAAAGCGCCGAAAATCAAAAGCCATGCTTTTAATCGGGTAATCGCAAAAAATAGAAAACCAATGTTAGGATAGAAAAAAAAAGTGTTTTAGTATCGTGCATGACACTCGAAAGCAAATCGCTCTTGTGATTGTTGAACCTCAAAAATCTGGATTGTTGAAACACCACGGTGACCGCAATTTGTGCGGATTCAACTCTTGGTCGTTGTCGATTTCGTCGTTTTGGTCGAGTTGAGACTGGGTTTCTCCCGATTCACTTTCCTGACAGAGAGTCGGTCTTTTTTTTTTTAGCAAGAAACACTTTATTCGGGATAAGACAGTATTTAGGAGTTGACTCAGGAGTAACTTGTATTCGTCTCAAATTATGCATCGTGTCAACTTTGAAAAACTACCGGAAGCTTGCCTTTTGGCTACTTATTATCCAATTTATTTGATAGTTTTTGTATTCTAACCCTAACAAAATCAAATGAAACGTAGATTAATTGGATAAAAATAGAGACGAAATTACGGTAGCTTTTGAAAGTTGCCACGTTTTAGAAAAGACTTTGTTTAAAACGAACACGGTTTAGGTTGAAGACAAATCTTAGGCTTATTCACTACATCATAAAGGTTGAAACTATTTTCTTTTTCATTCCTAGCTTATATCCAAAATTTACCCTCTCCAAATGTGTCTCGATTCCGTCAACCAAATTCCCATCTTCAAGCGATCGATCCAATAAACTTGCAGAGAGAAATTCGATTTCATGATCGTCTTCTATCGCTTCATCATCGGGATTACTTGAGATAATCTCCGGGTTTTCCAGCTAAAATTGTTTAACGTTTGACGATTGCTTTGTCTATTGTCTACTTTAAATGCTAACATTTGATCAAATCACCTCTCTAATCCGCGCCTCAGCCGCCGTCAGTCGTTCTATCAGCTCCTCCCTGCTCGGCTGTGGTGAATCCTAAACATTTTTGAATGTCGTTAAAGAATCTCTTTATACATTTTCTCCAATCTCCACCGATGAATCTGGTTCGCCCTCGAGAGGCTAAATTGAAATTTGAAATGAAATTTGCATTTCGTTACCGTGTTCTGACATCGCCTTTGCTCAGCCACTGTCAAACGAGATGCATTCAAACGGGACTCCAATTCAACCAAGCTTAAAATTATTAAATAATTTACAAATTTGATCATTTGACCATTTCAATAATCTTTTAAAGAAAAACTTTAGAATTTACATACCGTAAATACTGTAATAGTACCCCACCCTCCTCGTACAGTCGCGTAGTCGCAAAAATTTTTTAGTATTTCATTTTTTTCAAAGCGCCCGTACTTTCAAAAAATGCGTCTTTGGTATCAAAAAATAGCTGAAATTCAGGGCTATTTTTTGATACCTAAGCGCGCATTGTAGCATAAACTAGTGTCGAGAAAAACTCGTTCAAAACTAGACTACGTGATGCTCCGTCTTTTGATATCGGAAAATAGCCCTGAATTTCAGCTATTTTTTGATACCTAAGCGCGCATTGCAGCATAAACCAGTGTCGAGAAAAACTCGTTCAAAGCTAGACTACGCAACACTCCGCACCGTCATTATGGGGGTGGGGTACTATTACAGTATTTACGATATAGATTTTCTTTACCGTAACACATTATGCATTTTTGTCTCGGCGGCTTTTCGGAGTCTTTCCGTTCGATCGTCGAGTTGTTGCGAGACAATTGTTAACTGAATAAAGAAATATTGAGTGAACAATTTGTTTGTTTGTTTATAAAATAAAAAACTATTTTTAAGATCTTCAGACTCAATCAACTCAATCAAATCTCACTTGTGCATGTAAAGCGTCTTTTTCCTGCTGAGCTCGTTTCGCCGTTTGTTCGGATTCCTCCAATTGTCGCACCAAATCCATTTGATCGGATCGACTCTGTAATTTATTACCTTTCGAATACGATTTTTTAGTTTCATAAGCTAAAAGCCTTCACTAATTTTATTAAAGTTCTGCAAGTATTGATAAAATGATTGCACAAACCCTCTCGAGAGCATTCCCCAATCGAGCCGTCTCCTCCGCGCATCTCCTCAACGCTTCCATCTCTTGCATAGCCGTTTCGCATTTCAATTGCCACTCTTCTGCCTGAATTTTTAAAATTTACGCTCGCTTTAAGCTCCTATTTTATTTCCACTTAAATCACTTACCACTTCGGCGATTTTCTCTGCGTTTTTCAACGCCTCTTGTTCACGTTGCGACTTGATCTCAAGTTGTTGCTCCGTTGTGCGCAAGTCCTCCATTAACTAAACGGAATTTTCAATTGTAAACCTCAACTTTTTTAATATTATGGCTTTAATTTTCAAACTTACAGCATCATTTCGATTCTGCAGTCGAGTCTTTATTTCAGTTACTTCACGTTCCATAGCAATGATTCGCTCGGCTGGGTCTCGATTTGACATCGAGCGTCTGAAAACGATTTTTTGAATGAGAAATATTACATGGGCCTTACAATCTAAGAACTCAATTAGAGCCCAATCCGAAACCAGTTCAGAGACAGAATCAGACTTGGCTTTTAGCCTGTTATTGCTAAGGTTTGGCTTTTAGCCTGTTATTGCCAGGTCAGGTCTGTAATACTGCCCTTAAAATAACCCTAAATTATATTTACCTCAACTGTTCGTTCTCGAACTGCAAATGCTGAAGCTGTTGTCGGAAAGAGGAGAGCTCATTTCGCAAATCGACAATATTTCGATCACGACATTCCACTCGTTGTTGTTGAGAAAAGATCTCTTTCTGGAAGAAATTGATTTTGAAATGTCTTTTTTCGGAATTTCTGTCAACCTGTAGATCAAGAATCCGATCGTGAGCCGTTCTCAGTTGTGACTCGAGGCGAACACAATCACTTCTCAAGTCTTGCACTTCTTCGTTGGCGGCGCCACCCAATGGAAGAGAAATCTCTTGTTTCGCTCTGCCAGACTCGACCAGTTCCATGGTTTGCTCCGACAGCTGGAAATTGTTTGTAGCCTTTTTGTTGAATATTCTAAGTTAAGAGTTAGCTCACCTTTTGTTGCAAGTCTTGAATCTCGTTGTTCAGAAGCTCAATCTGTTCGCCGTGCGCTTCTTCGGCTTTCTGTTGTTGTTGAAGAGAAATTGTCGATGTTTCCAACTCGGTAGTGAGCATTTCTCGTTCGGATAATAGATAGGAAATCTAAAAATTCCTTATGAAGCTATCAGGTTTTCTTTCACTAACCTGTACTTGAAGCTTTTCGATCTCCCCTTCACCCTCTCGAGCCGTCGACTCAAGAATCAAAACTTGAGCAACTTTTTCCCGTAAATCCGACTGAATTCTCGCGAAATCTTCCGATAAAGTTACAATCTAGAAATATTTTAGTTAACACTTGAAAAGGTGACTGAATAGATTGCACCTGTTCCCTTTGATTTCTCGTTTCTTCTTTCCTTTCTTCAATCTCTTTTCCCAATTTCGCAATCTCTTCATCTTTTTCTTTTTCTGATTGCAAATGTTTTGATTGAAGATCGCCAATCTTTGCCTCAATCCTTTTCAGTTTTTCCTTGTTTTCTTCGGAATCTTTTTTGAGAGTCTCATTTTCGAATGTTAGTGCAGAAATTTGAGGCTGAAAGGAATTTATGAAATGGGGATTTGATTTGTTTTGTAAAAATGGGTAATTTATCCAGAATATTGGCTGGAAATTTGAAATTTCTGAAATAAAATCCAAATTACCCCAGTCAAATCACTCGATGAACGAAGGGCTTCCGATTCTACTGAAATACTTTCAAGAGACGCCTCCAGAAAAGCGATTTTTGATAGAGATTCATCGAATTGTGACTGAAAAATGGGTTTCCAACAAATGTAGAGCTAAATATCACCTGAAGATCTTGAAGTTGAATCTCTTTTTGCTTGATTTCTGAAGAGTTTATCGTCTCTAGGCCAGAGATTCTTGTCTAAATAGAGTTGGACCCGTTGAACTTTCTCCAATCGTTACCTCAAGTGTCTCATTGATTTGTTCAGCTTGGTGAAGTTTCTCTTGAAGTTCTTCAATTCTCGCTTCTTCATTCTAAAGTTGAATGAGAATGATAGAATCAGTCTGGAAATTTCGGCAGAGTTATCTGTGCTCTCACCTCAGATCGTTCGTTTGTTGTCACTCGTTGTCTTTCCATTTCCAACTCTTCCCTAATGACGCTCAACTGATTTTGCAGGGTCTAATATTTAAAAATAATTTGCTCAAATATTTTAAAAACTTGATTCTTTTGGTCTTTTTCCTCTGATTCGGTTTTGTGTTGAGAAATTTTATTCTCTTGACAAGCAAGTGCGGTTCTCGATCGTTCCAGATTTAGCTTCAACTCATCGATCTCGTCTTTCTGAAATCCTCAACATTAAAGTGGGCTTGATCTTTCTTTTATTTCATTCGATTTCTATTTCTTTTATTTCTACTAAGTTCAAACTATTCTAAGCTACATTTTACTATCCATCGACTAGTTTTGGCACTCTACCTGATCTTGAATAATCCGATTCGACTCATCCTGGATCTTTTCCATCTCTTCTTTCAAGCGTCTCTCTTTTTCCTGAAGTAAAACGTTGAAAATATATAGCTAATTAGGTACAAATTCAAATTTAACTGCATTATGGGATTAATTTGTGAGGGTATGCGTGTAAAACTAGAATAAAGTTAAATGCAGATCTTTAAAATTTTATGTGGGGTTTAACAGTGACAGCTAAAACACTGCACTGTGTTTACTGCACTGTTAAACCTCCCATAAAATTTTAAAGATCTGCATTTAACTTTATTCTAGTTTTACGCGCATACCCTCACAAATTAATCCCATAATGCAGTTAAATTTGAATTTGTGTGTAGAAGATAAGGCCATATTACAGATACATTTCATGTTTTAGTGCTAAACTTGGGTTATAAGCATGCTTATGCCTTATTAGGTGCCTTATAAGTTCTTTCCAATCTTCAAACATAAATTTCTCAAAAAGTATCAAGGCTTAGTTTATGAAAATTTACCAATATAATTGCTATACTTTTGTTAAATATTAGACAAAATTTCATCCCGACCTGTTAGTTCAATCAAGAGAACGACACATATACAACTAGCAGCATTTTTAGGCTTAAATTGAGGTAAATTTTCACAGATTTTTAGCAGAAAAATTAAATAGAAAAGAAAGAGAAAACCCGTATTTTATTTAGATACTAGGTTAGTAATTTCTCTAAAAAATTCTTGCTTTTTAGGGTTTCAGTAGAGCAGAAAAAGCAGGTTCCGTTCTCGTGATTGAATTAACAAATCGGGATGAAACTTTGTCTAATATTTGACAAAAATATAGCAATTATAATGGTAAATTTTCATAAAAGAAGCCTTAATACTTTTTGAGAAATTTATGTTTGAAGATTGGGAAGAACTTATAAGGCACCTAATAAGGCATAAGCATGCTTATAACCCAAGTTTAGCACTAAAGCCTTGATACTTTTTTCAAGAAATTGAGAAAACTTATGCCTAAATCTAATATCACAGTATTGCAAATTCTCCTCACCTTCATCTCTTCTCCTTGACTCGCCTCTTCGTCTTTAACACTTTGAAGTAAATCCTTCAGTTGCATATTTTCTTCCTCAATCCGTTGAGCTTTTTCTAAAAAGTAAACATATTGAAAATCAGCTTAATCAGCTTAATTAAGCTTACCGCCAGCTTCCACCAATTCTTGTTGGATTTTCTGGGTCACTTCTGCAAGATCCTCTTCTTCAGTGGCTAAATTTACCCTAATTTATTTAATACTCAATGAGTTTACTTGCCTCTTTTCTCTGAATTCTCCAATTTTTCTCGTAACCTCTCGTTTTTTGCATCGATTTCACTAACGCGTATTGTGATTGTTTCAATTTCTTCTCTCATAGAATCCTTCTCATCTTCCAAAGTCTTTTGCTGAGCTGAAAATTTGATGTAAGTCTATTAGATTTGCCAAAGGTGATTTCTTACAATTTAAATCTTTTTCAAAAGCAAAAGCCTCACCTTTTGCCTCTTCAAGAAGCTCTCCCAAACGCTCCATTTCGACAGTTTTTTCTTGCAAATCCCTTTCGAAATTCACCTTTTCTGCTTGAAGTTTCTTTTCTAAAAGCAGATTTTAAAAATTTTCTTTTTTCTATCTACCACTTTCTTTGTAAAGCTGCCCATTTTCCAATTGAAGTTCCGTATTCTTTACTACAAGCGCATCTCTTTCATCTTTCAATTCTTCTCGCTCATTTTCCAAGATTCTTTGGAGATCTGAAATTGAAGAATTAATTATAAGTATACCCCAGGGATTTATTTCCGACAATCAACTGGATTACCCAACTACTAGAAACCGTGAAAGCTTAGCTCACCCCTTGTCTCTTCAAAAAGCTTCTGCAAATCTTTCAGCTCTTCCATTTTTTCTTGAAGTTCACCATGAATCCTTGTTGTCTCTTCGCGAAACTCGTTTTCTGAATATTCGTACTGGAACTCGAATTATTCGAATAATATATCTCCAGAAGTCAAGGTCAAAAATTGCTTCTGGCTTTTGGCCTAACCCTAAAAATGTAGATTTGAAACATTTTGCTCAAGAGATGGGATGCTAATCACCTCGGTCACGCCCTACCTCCCATATAACGCCGAGGGAAAAGAGGCCGTTTTTTTAGAATTTTATAGGCAGTTGAGCGGCTTTTTTGACTTTTAAAAAAGTATACGATGAAAGTTTTTAATTTTTTGTGGGCGCCGTTAGCATAATATTACCAATATAACAAAAAAAAAGCGCATCCCGGAATTCGATCTGGACGCTGAGAAAAACGCGTGTGACGGACGGACGGACACTTGCATTTTATATATAGTTTATTCTATGAGTACATACATTATTCACCAGTTATCTATCCCAGTCTTGAAAGTGATAAATGCAATAACGGTATCTAACCACTTTGTCCCCTCTGCACCAACCTTTCCCATTCAATATTTCTTCCAGTTGTGTATATTTTTCCTTTTCTCGTTTTATCAGAGAATCAAGATTTTCTAAAAAAAAGTTCGTTAAATAGCTTTAACCATCAAAACCCACGGGTTTGTGCCCGAAACTCGAGATTTTCGATCTCTTTCTCTTTCAATTCATCTCTCAATCGATCAACCTCATTTCCCAATTCATCAACTAGAGTTCAGTGCTTATTATTTTAATAATCGAATTAAATCCTACTCAAATTTTGTCTTTCTATCATTCTCTCGAGTATTTCATCTCCATTTCCACTTGATTCCGTCGTTTTCTTTTCAGTTAGTGTCTTGAAAGTCGTTCGAATCTCATCTAAAACATACTGAGCTTGTTACCCGGTTCAAAATAAAGAAATTTCGAGATGGTTGTATAAAAAAACTAAGGTTAAAGGACAATAAATTGTATATCTGATATATCCTCACAAGTTTTTAGAATTTTTGGTTAAGCCATTAACGAGAAACTGGATATGGTACTTCGCTGTTTCAATGTGGAAAAAGCTTTGCGATAGCGCTTTAACACGTTGACGACATTGTCACCTGATGCTGTCTGACACATATTCGTTCGCCTGGGACATTGTCACCTGATGTCAGGTGACATTTTTTGTCGAAAAAAACCACGTTGTCCCATGCGATTGTTTGTGCAAAAACGCCATTGTCGTCAACATCTTAAAAGTGTAGACTGATTGTGAGCTTTTGCTGTTCTCTGGCGCTTTTCATTTTCAGCTGCAAGCTTTCAAAAATTCATAAAAAAACAAAAGAAATATTTTAATTTTATGCAAAAAAAACTGCTACTAAAGCAGCCTGAGTACGCTAGCGGGCAATCCATTCCCAGGAAAACTTCCAATTCACATGTTATTCACATGATGGTATCCATTTCATGTTTTCTAACCTGATTCAAATTTCAAATGCCTTTAATTCAATCAAAAAAAAATTCGCTCACCGATATATTCATGATGTACGTTGAAAATCTCTCCCAATTCCTCCAAAAACGCCTCGAATTTCACGGCCAACTCGCCCAATGCCCCATCCAATGGATACTAAATATGGGAGGGGAAAAAAAATTTTTTTTTTTTCCCCCCCTTTATTTTCCTATTTTTTTTAAATTCTATAATAAAAAAAAAAATTTTTTTTATAAAAAAAAAAAAAAAAAAAAAAAAAAAAAAAAAAAAAAAAAAAAAAAAAAAAAATTAAAAAAAAATTAAAAAAGAAAAAAAAAAAAAAATAAAAAAAAAAAAAAAAAAAAAAAAAAAAAAAAAAAAAAAAAAAAAATTTAAAAATTTTTAAAAAAAATATAAAAAAAAAAAAAAAAAAAAAAAAAAAAAAAAAAAAAATAAAAAAAAAAAAAAAAAAAAAAATAAAAAAAAAAGAAAAAAAAAAAAAAAATAAAAAAAAATAAAAAAAGGAGGGAAGGGGGGGGGGGGGGAGGGGGGGGAAAGGGGGGGGGGCGCGGGGGGGCCCCCCCCACCCCCCCCCCCACTAAATATGGTATTTCTAAAAACAAAAATCTTTTAAACCTTTTCCATTGTTTGCATTTTTATCGTATTTTTCTTGCCCAAAAATATCATTTATTCACCTCGACTTTGGTTTTGACGAAAAAACATTCAATAAATATACCCATTAATAAAAAGTTTAGAGAGAGAAAATCACAGGATCTCACAAGAAATTTCGAGTTCTACCTTGAAAATAATCAAAAAAGAAAAAAATGTTTCTAGTAAAACTTTTAAGCAATAAATAAGGCACAATTTGATACGAGTTACCTATGGGGAAATAATGAGCATTTAGGGTTGAAATTGGCTTTCTGGGACATCTAAAAGACATCTATTTTTCTATTTTTAGAAAACTACCGTCCTCAAACGTCAGTTTTGGGATAGGCTACTTTGCGCCAAATTTTTTGCGCAACTGGGTCATTTGCGCAACTAGGTCTTTTGCGCAACTCGCCATAACTTTCTTCTAAGTCGGTCAATCTTTATGATTTTGGTGTCATTCTGTTACACTTATTGAGATCTACAAAATGAAACCAAAATCATAAAGATTGGCTGACTTAGAAGAAAGTTATGGCGAGTTGCGCAAATGGCCCAGTTGCGCAAATAAAATGGCGAAAATTAGCCTACCCCTCAGTTTTCATTCGATCAGCCCAATTTTCATATTATTCAATGAGGAATCACAATATTTAGTCAATAAAACAAAAATTGATCTGATCAAGTGAAAAATGCCGGTTTTAGTATGATAGTTTTCGCAAAATGAATGCTTTTTAGAAAGTGCAACTGGAATTATCGTATCCAATTTTTCTTCTATCTTCTGATAAGTTCAATAACTCAAACTTTCTGCACAGTTTTAGCTATTTTAGACTGCTACAGGAAATACGCAAATATCAGCTCTAGTTGGATCAATTATTGAAAATGGATACGGTAAAAAGGAACTTAAAATCTAGCATCTAGCTTCGAAATATATAATTTTTCTATAAATATCGTGAAATCTGAATTATCAATGCCAAATATATTTCAGTCATTTCTCTTTGCGCCCCGTCGCCGAAAAGCCTCTTGAGTGGCGATACCCTGAAACAAAAAAGAAAAGATCGAATCGGGCACTCTTTAAAATATCAAAAGTGATTTCATTTTTCTGAATTGACTTGGGAAGGAGGTGTTCACAAAAAGGGGATTCGATTCGGTTCAAAAAAAAAGTGCCCAACTCGATCAGAGCCCCAATTTTTTCGCCACTCTCGAGGACGGGAATTTTTTTATGAAAAAGAAATAAAATGAAAAACAAATGCAAACAATGGAAACTCTTTTGCTCTAAAAAAATCTCTCAACCTCTCCTTCCCAGTCTTCTTGTGTTTAACTGTTCGAAAATTGCTCTTTTTAAACACAAACCTGACTCGTTGTTGAGTCTACGGAAGAGTCGAATCGTGGTGAATGTTGGGTGAGTTGAGCCACAAAAGTCGGTTCCTGAAAATGTTAATGAAACTTTTGATCAAAAGATTTTCCTGGAGCAAGGTGATTTATAAATGAATCTTCGACTCACTTCCGGAATCTCGTGCTCCAATGGGGCACTCGTTGATGCAATCGATGATCGTCTTGAGGATTGAGATGTCTTCGTTGCCGCAGCTTTTCTTTTTGCCGCCAAAAGCTTTGCCCGGAGTTCATCATAAAGACGTTTAGCCGTATCTCTTTCCTGGAAAATTTTCATTTATAATCGGTTTTGGTGACTTTAACATCTCAAGCTGGCAACGAGTAAAGTTGGCCTTTTGACTTGAGACCAAATCCATCTTATTAAGTCGGTCATGGGGATTTCGAATCCGTTTTTAGTTTTTGCAGAACGCTTCGCAAACGCGTGATATTTGGCATAGAAGATCATCTTGAATTATGACTATTAGGCCAGACTATGCCAAGACTCAAAGTCTTGCCTAGCCTGGCCTTAAGTACGATCTCCTGAATATAGAAAACTTAACAATCCTGTATACAGGGTTACAGTATCATCAACCAATATCATAATTGACTGATTTGCATGTTTGTTAACACTTCACCCGACTCAATTCACCTGTTCCACAGCTTGCAATCTCTTTTGTGCTTCTCCCATCCGTTTCTCCGTTTCTTGTTTCCCAACGATCAACACCTCAATCTTCTCCTCCTAAAAAAAACATAAACCAACCACTCTCAACAAAAACCTTTTTCTGCAACTTCTTCTTCAATTCCTCTAATTCTTTTGCTTGTTCTTGTGCAGCAGATGATTCAACCGATCTATAAGTAATTTAAACTGGAATCGAAATCTATCCCAAACCGATCATTTTGTTCTTCCAATTTCTTCTCCATTTCTTTGATCTTCTCCCTTGACTCTTCTTGATCTAATATCTGGGCTTCCAGCTGGTTGATCACTTTTTGTAAACGTTCGGCTTCCTGAAAGGCATTGGATAGATTAGATATGTCTTTCTGGAATGATCCTTGTCGAGTAATGCATTTCCTAAAAAGCATCTATTTTAGAAAATCTGTCGCCAGTTTACATTCGATCAGCCCAATTTTGGTATCATTGACTGAGTCTTGTGTTTTCTCATCAAATGATACCAAAATTGTGCTGATTGAATGCTGAAACTGACGACTAGATTACGGTAGTTTTCTAAAATAGGTGCCTTTTAGGAAATGCATTACTCGGAATGCCTTCGAAACTGACTTCTCTTTGTAGATCGGCTTGTGCTCCATACTCGTCCACTTGTTCCAACAATCGACTCTCACTGTCCTGAATTATTCGGTCTACTTTATAAATTTCTTAGTCAATCATTTTTCTATAAGATTTCCACCAACCATCAACAGCGAACATTTCTTGTGAGCTGCTTTCAGTTGTGAGCGAAGTTCTTCCATTTCTCCAATCTCATTTCTCTCACTTTGTTCAGCTTGTTCAGTCAACTCTTTCGCTAATCGGTCCTAGAAAATTAACAGTTCAATTTTTGCACAATCAATTACTTCTTGTTGCTTTGAATGTTCAAGACATTGTTGAAGTTCATTTCTCTCGTTTTTCTCCTTCCCCAACTCTTGTTTTGTCTCTTGCAATTGATGCAACAATTCGTTCACTTCTCCTTGCAGAGTTTCCTGAATAAATATGAAAGTTCAGTTAAGTATTTGTTCCAGGAAAGTATAAGACTAACTTGCAACTCCAAAGCTTCAACCGCATCGGTCTCCTTTTGATGAATCTCGAGTTTCAGGTTCTCAATCGATCTCGACGCGATCTCAACTTCTGCTTTGAGTTCTTCGATTTTCGTCTGCAACTCGGCATTCTATAACGAATTATTGGAAATATTGTTTTCTTACAAAATCAGTTTTTATGGCTATAGTTAGTCAAGTTCTCAACTCTTGTCCATCCCATAAAATGAATAGTCAGATTTTTAAAGTCTTTAGCTTTGTTTAGAAATAATATTATTGCTAACTAAGTTTTACAGAAAAAAACTTCAGGCTTTCGAATGATACAAAATAGAGCTTGATTAGATTATCAAAATCCTAATTGGGTCGATCTCGTTTGTTCAAGTTGGCTTTGATTTTCACTTTGACTTTATTTTGTATCATTCGAAAGCCTGAATTGTTTCCTATAAAGTCTTCTTTATAGAAGTCTTCTTCAAGTGTGATTACGTATTCAAAAGCCCAGGATAACGAACAAAATCAAAAGTTATCTTTAGTTTATTAAACCTTACCACTCCTTGCCCGTTCTCTTCTTTGTCTCCCCATCCCCATTCTTCTTCTTCTTGTGGTTTCTTCTGTGCTTCGAGCATTTCCAAATTCTTTTCCATTTCCTTTCTCTCAACTTTCAATCGATTCAATTCTTCTCTCAAATTATCCATTTCTGATTGCACTCCGTCAACTTGTTCCAATTGAGCCATTTTCTCGGCGAGCTAAAACTTGATTGATTTTATTTTTATTTTAAAGTCACCTCTCGTGAAATTCTTTCAATTGTCGTTCTCAGTTCATTCATCTCAATTTCCATCTGTTCATTGTCTTCTTTCATTTCACCAAATCTCATCTCTTTCTCTTCGATCTGTCGTTCGGCTATCGTCAATTTCAGTGAGAGTTCTTCGAGACGAGCCTCGAGTGTTGTGATTTGGGCGTTTGTCTAAAAATAAGATATGGTCTTATTAGTTGAAAAATCATCACTTTGCAAACTGTAAGCATTTTGTAAGCTTAAGAGGTATTAAGCTGACCCTAGAGGCTATAAGGTTAGCCAGGTCAGGCCAGTTCATGATCACTGATATGGTCTGGTTCTGGCTGGCCTACAAGGCTGATGTCAAAAGGCAAAAGTCAAAAGTCAAAAGCCATAGTCAAAAGCCATAAAAAGCCAGGTCAGACCCGGCCAGGCCAAAAGCCAGGCCACAAGTATTTGGCCTTGGATCACTCCTAGTATTAACTAGCGAAAATCCTAAGAAGCTGGCTGACTACAAGAAGAAAATTTTGGTCTGTTTTTGCTCATGTCTCCCACCTGTGTTGGCCCATTCTCATCATCTCCCCATCCCCATTCTTCATTCCTTTCATCTTTTGCCATCTCCGGTTCACTCCTCTCCAACTGTTCTCTCAACGCTCCGATCTCATTATTCGATTGTTCTAATTTCTCTCGTAACACCGTCACTTCCACTCTCAATTCTTCCAAAATCTCCTCATAATTCCCCTCAGTCTCATCCAATTTTTTCGACAAAGTCTCAATCTAAATCAGTTTTAGCAAAGATTTCTTCCCTGATTTACCTCTTTCTCAAGTTTTCCAATCTCTTTCTGTAGCTGCTCTTTTTCATCGATGAGTTGAGCGTTTGTTGTGATTTCATTTCCCGCATTCCATTCTTCCCCCCAGCCATCGTCGGTCTTTTGATTCTGCAAAGAGATTTGTATGATTTTAGCTGTAAGTTTTGTGTAACCTCAAACTGTTGCAAATGCTCTGCAAGTTGTTGTCTTTCTCTTTCGACTTGATCAAGTTGTGATTGAAGGATCTCGGCTTTTTTCTTCGTATCAGCAAGAGATTCCTCTTTCGCATCCAATTCAGCACGAAGCGTCAAAATTTGTGTCTCAGCCTGAACATGTCGCAATTGTACTTTTGAATACTTAGTATTGCTATGAGCAAAGTGCGTTCCTCTTGGCTAATGTGTTTTAGGGGTTATTTAAAGGTAATGATGGCAAATTAGCAGCATAGAAAACTTCGCTAGCGCCGTAAAGATCCCGTTAGTTTTCTAAAATAGGTGTCTTTTAGAAAATGTATTAAGCGCATTATTAGAAAAGAAAATGTATTAATGTAATATATGTAATGTATTAAGCGAGAGGAAGACACTCGAGTTAGAAATGATACAAACCCACCTCAGCCATTTTCTCTCCATTTTCATCGTTCTCATTATTCTCTTTCCATTCATCATCTCCCCAACCCGCATCGCCTTTTCCTTCATCCATTTTCATCTCCAGCTCCATTTTTTCTTTTTCCACGGTCTCAATCTTTTCCCTCAACTCGTTCTCGATCGAATCTTTCTCCTCGATTTTCTCCATGAACTCATTCTCAAGGCAATCGATCTAAACGAGACAATTTTTTTGTATAAATTTTGAGCAAACTTTTTCAAGAAGTGACTGAACTTTTGCCTTGAGAAGTTCTTTCTGTTCTTCCGCATCAGCTCGTTGTTTCTTCTCAACTGCAAGTGATTCAGCTAGTTGATCGTCTTGTTTTTCCTCTTTCCACGATTCACCCCAACCATCTCTGAAATTTGAAATTTTGACTAAGCTAATTGTAAGACAAAATTCGAATTAATAATTGCATCAAGAACTCACTCTTCTTTCTGTTGTTCTCCCTCTTCCAATCGTCTCTGCAACTCTTCCTTCTCCAACCTATCCCTCGTCAATTCATTCTCCATTTCCTCAATCTTCTTTCTCCATTCCATTTGTTCTACTCTCAATTGTGTGATTGTCTCAACCAATCCATCATATTCTCCTCTCATTTCCTCCATTTCCTTCTCCATCCATTCTGCTTTTTCTTCAGCTTCTGAGCGTTTCTTCTCTGCTTCTTTCAGCTCGTTTTGGAGAGTTTCCGATTGGTTCGGGGTTTGCTCAAGAGTTGGCATCTAAAAAGGCATCTTATTTGAATCCACAACTTCTCAATTTACCTCTTTTCTCTCAACGTTCACCTCTTCTTCATCACCCCAACCCCAACCCTCATTCGAATCTCTTTTCGTCACTTGAGTGCTTCCTTGCTTCTCCTGAATTATTTTGTATTAGATTAGACTTCATAAATCAAACCTTTGCCTCATCAATTTCAATCTCCAACTCATGAATCCTCTCCTCGGCTTCCATCAATTTCTCCTCAAAGCCGTTGATTGTCTGATTGAGTAACTTTTCGACGTCACGAAGTCGAGCCAACTAAAAAAAATTCCTTGGTTAGACTATGCTAGGTAGCTGTATAAGTGCCTCTTATTTCCTCCATTTCTTTTTCCATCCAATATTTTCTTCTCTTTCCCCTTATATTCTCTCTTTCTTCTCTGGCAAGAAGATGCCGGATAGCTCAGTGGTTAGAGCATCTGCCCAGAAAGTAAAAAGGTCGAAGGTTCAATCCCCTCTCCGGAGATCATTCTTTGCCATTACTTTATTAATCAAATCCTCGAATCGATGCTTTAAAAACTCTACCTCATCAATCATTTCTTCATCAACTGGTGGTGATTGTTGATTGTTGAGAAGTTCTTGCTGCGTGTGGAGTTGAGTCTCGAAGATTGAGGCCTAATTCTTTTCATAATTTGTTTTTTCATACCAAATACGAACCCGATTCCTAGCTTCTTCCAGCTGTCTCTCTAAATCCGCAACTTTTCGTCGATCATCAAGAATCTGCCGATCGAGTGCCGCCAATTGGGTATTCAACGTCGTTTCCACTTCACGTAACCGCTCAATTTCGTCCTAGAACAAGAGATGGTTGCATAGTTTTAGGCAGCATAAAGATTTTCTCAATCTTACATTACTGGTGACTGCTGTTTTGGTCATCCACTCTCAGTCCTTGGTTATGAATTTTGACAAAAGGTCGACTGACCGTCAAATGGCTGTTGTGAGTTAAAAATGAAAAATACTGAGGCAAAGTTGTGGCTTGGCTTGGCTTGGCTTGGCTTGGCTTGGCTTGGCTTGGCTTGGCTTAGCCTAGCCTGGCCTGGCCTGGTCTGAACTAGAGATTTTGGTCTAGGAGCAGCACTAATCCTAGCGCTGCCTATTTTGCTTTACTCAATGAGCTACAAGCTACCTGTTGCTCATCCCGATCTCCGCGAATTTCCCTCCTTTCATCCATCTCATTTTGTAATCTCACATTCGTATGCGCCAAATCGGCATTTGCCCGAAACAGCGAATCCACGTCGGCTTGTCGTGTCGCGAGACGAGCGGCTAAAATGGCGACCTCAGTACGAAGATCCCTCTCTTCATCGGATCGACTCGCTGCAAATGGGCAACTCTACTTACTTTTTCATATATATTTCGTAAACCCCAAAACATTTTCAAAAGGAAACGGCCAAAATAGTGAAATGAAAGCTTTTAAGAGGGTTAGTTGGGCATGCGTTAGAACCCAGAAATTTCGAGCTACAGAAATAATTTGATTTCCTAAAATTTGAACCAAAACTAGAAATTTCAAAGTATTCAGTAGACTTTTAACTGAAGGTACTTGTCGGTTATGCTCCCCGAAATTTGCATTTTGTGAAATTAGTATTGAAAAACTACTATTAAATTAGTCATAACTCTTCCAAAATCTGCAAAAAAAGTAAATCAATCGGGGGTGGGACAAATGCGACCTTTTTTTTGCGCACCTGGACATTTGCGCACCTTTTTTTTGCTGGAAAAGGCCTTAGGAAAGGTCGTAGGGCTTCAAAAATGTTTTCGTAGAAGGGAATCGTATGCGTAGATTCCGAATTTCGACAAATCAGACCTCGCTGACACGTCAAATTTGGGCTAAAAGGCAAAAGCTGCGGAAAAGCGTTAAGTTGCGTAGTTTTTGCCTTTTAGCCCAAATTTGACGTGTCAGCGAGGTCTGATTTGTCGAAATTCGGAATCTACGCATACGATTCCCTTCTACGAAAACATTTTTGAAGCCCTACGACCTTTCCTAAGGCCTTTTCCAGCAAAAAAAAAGGTGCGCAAATGTCCAGGTGCGCAAAAAAAGGTAGCATTTGTCCCACCCCCGTCATAACTTCAAAATCTGCAAAAAAAGTAAATCAATCAATTTGGGGGAACATAACCGACTTGCAATGAGGAATTCAGGCTTTTTTGTAATGCTAATTTTTCAAAAAAATGTAAATTTGGGGGACATAACCGACTTGATTCAATGGCGATATAATCGACAAATATCAAATGTTCATTTATAGCTCTTTATAGTTAAGCTGTTGTATTATAAAGTATCCTATCCATCTAAACATCTACAGTCTAGAGTTAATTCAAAGTACGCCCCAAAACAAATTCCACCTTCGTTTTCTCGGCCGTCTCTTGACCGATTGCTCTGAAATTTTATCCACTTATTAACCACCGATTAAACATTATTTAACAACCAGCGGAAAACGGTCACTAACGTTCGCGTTTTCCACTGGGAAGGTCCACACTTTCCATACAATCTAAGCCCCACTCCTTTTTGCCAATGGCTGCGCACAGACAGACAGACAGACAGACAGACAGACGTCTCTTCTGCTTTATATATAGTAGATAGACGTTAGTGTAATTTTAGAAAAGCCGAGAAAACGAAGGTGGAATTTTTTTCGAAGCGTATTTCGAACTATCAGTTATATTTTTAATAAACCGTAAATAGTCTAATAGAAGACTCCCTATAGGAGCGTCGCGTCTAAGTTTACCCTCAAACAAACGCTCATATCTCAGCACTAGTACGTTTGTGCTGAGACATGAGCGTTTGTTTGAGAGTAAACTTAGACGCGACGCTCCTATAGGGGGTCTTCTATTAGACTATTTACGGTAGGTAAAGTTTGAAGAGCTTTATCTGTGCTAGTGCTTTTTTTAAAAACAAGGTTAAGACAAAAAGCCATTCGAGAAGTGCCAAAAATTTGGGAGTATTTTTCGGGTTAGATTTGATAGAAGAAAAATGTCAAACACACGCGGACTGTAGAAGCCAAAGAATGAGGTGAGTGATTTATTTTGGAAAAATAAAACCTAAACTCTAATACAATTTTGCCCATTTGCAGCGACCGTCCAGAGACCCTACAATCAACATTTACGAAGAAAAAAAAATGAAACATTTGGAACAAAACAAAAAAAAGATGATCAGAGTTTTCATGCATAGGTGAGGCGGGGACAGAAGAGAAAAAAAGCCGGGAAAATTTCTGGCAGAAAGTTATTGACAGGTTTTTTTTTTGAGATTTGAAAAAAAAAGTGGTCATCGGTTTGAGTCTGGAAAAATTTTCTCGTTGATTTTTCAACGCTCATCGTGGTGTCAGAATTGGTTTTGCCTCAGGATAGTCCAACAGTTCAACAGTCAACAAGATAAAGTTCATTTTTTTTGTTGATTTTGTGGTCGTGCATCGGCCGGGGAGCTCAAAATCCATCAAAATCGTATAAGGTATACATGAAAAAGACACTTTTGAATTCCTCTTGAAAATATGCTTAATTTTTGAACAAGAAAACTCTCTTGCTGCTTTCCCAGGACCGACTTTTTGGGGGTCTCTTATTTTCAAGTTCCTAATATCAAAACAAATTTATAGAAAGAAAAAGTAGAAAGATTTGTGGTGAAATAACTATTGATTCCTCAATCAATAGTGTCTTTTTCATGTATACCTATACCTATACGTGGATTTTGAGCTCCCCGGCCCATGCATGACCGATGGAGGATTCACAAAATCATCAAAAAAATGAACTTTATCTTGTTGTGTGGTGCCTGAGGCAAAACCAATTCTGACACCACGATGAGCCATGAAAAATCAACGAGAAAAATTTTCCAGACTTTTCCAGACTCAAACCGATGACCACTTTTTTTCGGACACCCTGTAGATAAAGAAAAGATATGCAGTCATTCAATAACTTTCCTCCATTTTAAATAAAGTTTTTCCTCACCCTGTTCATTTTCGCGAGAAGTGCTTAACTCGGTAACCGCCTCTTTCAACTCTTCAACTCGCGCTTGAAGTTCGGAGATCTGAAAAGTTTTGGGTTCTATTATTGAAATGTCCTTCTTTTGGAATCAGCTGTCGTATCTTTGGGTGAACTTTGGTTTACTCGTCACATTACCAGGATCACTTGACTCTAGACTCAGGGCTCAGTACTTACACTTAAACAATTACCCCAAGATCAGTGTCCTAGGCTCGAAGCTCTGGGCTCTGGCGTAAGAAAAGGAATTTCCAGATCCACAAGTCATTCCATTCACATTTATATAGGCTTACTTGTGTAACAGATCGGGGTAACCTCTCTACAGTAATCTTACAGTTTTGCTGATCTCGGTCCGTTGCACAAGCAAGTCTATTAATGTGAATAGACTGCCTACTAGACATGGAAAAATTCCAACGCGAACCTAATTCCATCTTTGTTTTTTCCACCGTTTCTTGACCAATTGCTCTGAAATTTTGTCTACAGATAGAAATCGACATTTTCAGCTTTTAGACAAAATCGGCCAAGAATCGACCGAGAAAACGAAGGTGAAATTAGGTTCGGCTGGGAATTTCCCCAATTTCCGCCTACGAACCGGACTGGTCGACCGACATACTTACGTGATCGTTTATTTCTAAAATACGATCAAATATCAAATGTACGGGTCTTTAAATATAGATCAACAAAATATCTTTAAAAAAATCACTTCATAGTTTTTCTGCCGAAGCATCATTTGTGTGACAGCGAGTTCTTGTCGCGTGTCGCCATCTGGTCCCGAGTTTTCTTCGGCTTTCGACAATCGATCCTCTAACGCCGAACAGATTCGTTGCTGTTGGAGAACCGCCTGAAAACAAATTTGCTTAAAAAGAAAGAATTTCCAGATTTTTCCACCTTTCTCGTTTCTTCGATTTCCCGAATTTTCGATTGGAGAAGAGTGGCCACTTCGTCGACTTTTGCGATCAAATCGGCCTCGAGAGAGATTTCCAAGCCACAGTCCTAAAAAAAAAATGTATGTAAAGTTCAATTTTCCAGTATACCTGAATAAGTGAGTCGATCACTTCCCCAATTTCCTCATCACGATGAGATGTTCCGGGATTCGCGAGATTTTGTCGAATCTCATTTACTCTCCTCGAAGCGGTCTCGATTCTCGCGAGTTCGGTGCCAATTGATGACTCCAAACTTGTTAAATCCGTTCGGGTTAGGTCCTAAAGGTATATTTTAAAATTTGACAAAAGAAATAAGGGATATTTGTGAAATCTAGTAAAAGTAATAATTTCTTTATTTCACCTGAGCGAAATCACGAAACGCTTCACGCAATGAGGTGGTTTGCTCGCGAATGAGTGTGAACTGGTGACGGTATTCCCCATAAAGTCGTAAAGCTTCCTGAAAAAGTTTATTATTAAAAAGACTAAGCTCTTAAAACAGATCGTTGAAGAATTCTTTCGGATTTCTTCATTTGCTTACCTGTCCCCTTGTCACATCGGATGTCGAGAGATCGGTCTCTGTTGCACCATCTTGTTTCGCAGAATTCACTGACGTGTATAGAGCATTATAGGAGGCATGCAATTGAGTGTAATACTCCATCAGTTGGGCATACGATTTCTCAAGTTCTTCTCTGAAAATACTCAGAATAGGATTTGTTTCTCATGAAACTCATGAAACTGTTTCTCATGTTTCTCATCTTTCTTTCTTCTTTTTCTAAAAGATGGTATCATAAATCTTTCAGTTGGACACGTACGTAATCTAATCTTTCAGTTTTTTGTCTACTTTTTCTAAAAGCTAATCTTTCAGTCTTATGAATTGAGACTGGGTATACAAAACATTGTCGGCACGGAGATTCGAACCTCGCTTTCGCTTACCGCTCTACCAATAAGCTAAACCGACACATATCCCATTGCAACCAGGATAGAACCGTATCCCTCAATTTTTCTTCTTATCTTATTTAATTTATTATGATCTCATTCGATGACTAGGAATCAAATGGGATAAGAAATTAAGTAGAAAGGATAAAATCTTAAGGAAAGCAGGTAGTTTTCGAAATTATTCACCTTTTAGGTGTTAGGAAGAAAAGCTAACGTTCGTTTATCTTTCAAATCTCACCTTCTATTCTCCATTTCCAGACATTCAGCCAATCGCCGATTGCTTTCATTTTCCGATTCGGCCGCTTGTCGTTGAGCTTTTTCCGTGAGTTCAACCTAAATCTTTTCGTAAAACAAAAATTTCCAATTTTCTAACCTGTTCTGACAATTCTTGATCAATTTGATCGGCTCTCCTTTTCTCAACAATCAATTGCGAGTCAAGATCGGCTACTCGATCCGATAAATTCTCTCGATCCAACACTGACTGAAACATTTTTTTTGATTCCAGATCTAGAACTCGAGTTTCTTTACCGCTTTCAATTGTCCATTCAATGACCAAATCTCTGCCTGTAATGCCTCAATAGCTGTCTCGAGTTCGGCTCTCAATTCTTGCAATCGTTCCACATCGGTACCGAGTGAGTCATGCATTCGACTGGTTTCATTCACGCATTCTCTGCAAAAAAAACTGTGTAACTTAGATACTTGAAAATGCCTAATGGTAGATGCAAGCATTGGCTATAACAGGCTTGTCTTAGCCCTACTCACTAGCCTCTATTTTGTTGTTAATGCTGGGCCCAGGTCTAAGATTTCTTTACAGTCAAAACCTCATTGTCAGTGCAGAGCAAGGCTATAAGCAGGTAAAAAGTCAAATAGGGATTCGAAGTGGTTTGAAACAGTTTTGCCTGGGTTTTCCTAATAAAGATCAATTTTTTTCTCACCAACCTCAGCAACTGATTCTCAGCAAAGAGATCCTTTTCGGTGTTGGTGTTCAGCTGGGGAACCGGGACAGAGAAAGAAGGCGATGATTGAAAATTCGATTTCTCTGCGTTATCTCGCGGTGTTGGGACAGGAGTTGACGCCAAAACGGGCTGAAATAAGGAATTTGTTTTTAAAAGAAAATGAGATCACCGTTTCTTGATTCTCTGGATCGACTTGAAGGATTTGTGGGGGTTGACCGTGATTATAATACTGATGCTCTTGTTGGTGCACTGATGGGAATTGCGAATGATGGTGCTGTTGAGGTGAATGACTTTGATAAGCATAATATTGCTGTTGTTGAGCTTGTGGCCAATCAGAGGAGACAAAGCCCGGTTGGTGATTTGGTTGTTGCTGTTGTTGTTGAGTCCAATAGTTCTGCTGATCCATTTGCGCAACGTGATGAACCAAAGGGAAGTGATGTTGAGCCTGTGAATCGATTTGAGCATTCTCTTGAGTATTCAACGGTGATCGAGGCGCTGTCGTCAATAGGCTATTCACTGCATTCGAAGTGGCGGCTGTCGCACGGAGAAGTGATTCGTGCTGAAAATTCGGGAGATAAATAAGTTTTTAGTTTGGCCTACACTTTTACTTTCAGCTCTTGTTCTTTAATTTCTCCATAAAGTTTCACCGTAAAAGCCTTTAGACCTTGTCTCACTACAGTAACTAAAGATCAGGGCTGGTCCTATTGCCAAATTTCCAGGCCTAAGCCTTCACCGTAAAGCCTTTAGACCTTGTCTCCTAAGCCTAAGCCAGGTCAAGCCAAGTCAGACTTATATAATAGTTTTGCATGGTTTTAATCTAGCTGAACTCAAACTGAACATCTTTCAATTCAAAGAAAGATATTCGATTGCATTAAGTCATAATGCAGTGGCAATAGGACAATAGGAGTTTTTACAATTTCAACGCTTTTCATGCATTCACTAAACAACGAGCAATATGACTTTCTAAAAGAAAACCCACCAAAAGGCGCAAAGGAGGAAATGTTGAGGCCTAATTTTATATTTGAAAAGCTTATGCGTCTCAGTTATTAAACAGTATTGTTTAGAATAAAAATACCTCGATTTCCTCTCCATTGTTCGTCGTTTCAATGACAACTTCATTCACAATTGCCTGTTGTTCGGCGATTGTGAGCCGATCTTGAACACTTGTGAGCTAAAATTTTAATTTCATTTTTGAAAGTCTTGCTAATCAAATTATTGATAAGCTTCTTTTGCTGAAAGTTTTCATTGCTAAGGTTCTGTCAAACTCTTTGGTAACACTTTGATAAGTTTTCTTTTCAACAGCAAGCCCCACCTCATAATCTTTCTTCTGTAGAGTGAAAGTGAGCGATCGAATCTCTTGTTGCAATCTTTCAATCAATTCCGGATCACCGCCATTTTCTCGGATTCTTTGATTTTCCTCTTGTTGCGCTTCGAGATTCGTCAAAGCGATCGCCAGTTCGGCTCTCAATTCATCAACTTTTGATTGCAGAGCTTTTGCCTGGAAAATTCTCTTGGTTAAACCTCAAAAAGAATGATCGTTTAATTCAAATTTAAGCAAATCCAAATTTGGGGAAGGTCTTGAGAAAAGTTAAAATATAATAAAGAAGTGAAGAAATTGGCAAGAAAAAGTAGATTTCCGGAGAGGGGATTGAACCCTCGACCGGGCAGATGGGGCAGAGTTTCCAGGTGGATGCTCTAATCACTAGGCTATCCGGTATCTCTTTGATGGCGAAGAAAGAGATGATATAAGAGGGAAGAAAGAGAAGGAAATACCCGGAAATAAGAAATAAGTCAATAATCCCATTTGTTTTTACCGTTTCGTGAAGATCGCTCAAATTGAATGATTCCTCGGCGTTTTCCGCTCGGAAACTCAGCTCGATCTGAAAATTTCAATGATGAAATTTCAATTGTAAGCTTATGTACTTTTGAATTATAAGCCTGACCTGTTGTTCTTCCATGATCGAGATCTGTTCTTGGAATGTCCTTTCTTTCTCTTCATTTCCCTCCCTTAATGTCTCCAATTCAGCACTCAGTCTGTTCACATCTCTTTCCGCTTTCACTTTGGCTTCTTCAACGAATTGCAATCGATTTTGTAGATCCTGAAACTTTTATAGATAAAAATTTTCAAACATATTTGACTATGGTGACCTAAAGCATGCCAACGATGCCACATTTTTCACATACACATTACTAGACTATTGCTTTACTCTATTGAGATTATTCTATCAATCTTCTCTTCAAAGAAATTACCTGTATTTGATGTTCCATCGTGATTCTCTTTTCTCGACTCTCAATCTCGTGCATGCTTTCGGCTTGACTTTGTCCATAGAGTTCTTCTTGTAGACCATACACTTTAGTCTCGAGATCCTGAAAGTCGAAGATTAGAGTCAGTTAATACTTATTTTCTAGTTAAGTACATGAATTTTATCCAATAACTCCACCAAGCTACCCACCTGTATCGTTTGTTGTGATCGAATGCGGAGATCTTGTTCTTGCGCCTCAACGCTCGCCTTTTGCTCGCTCTCGCATTTCTGAATTAAACGTAGAACTCAACTTTTTCAAGTCCAAACCTTTTCCTGTTCAAGTTGCTCAATTTTCTCCTCAAACTCCCATTCTTTTTGCTGTGCAATTGTCCGTGTTCGATGCAATTCAGCCCTCACATCTTCCAATAAACGATGGTTTTCAAAGCTTTCCAATTCGGCTTTTTGCAACCGGTTTTCGAGCTCCTGAAAAGAATATGTGGTAAGTTTTATACCACTTATCCCACCTGGAGATTTTGCTCCACTGGCAACTCATTGACCGAATGAGATGAGCTCTGCTGGACTTGAGAGATCTAAATTGGTTGAGTGTTCTTGATACGAATAGCGGATTCTTGTTCTTGAATCTTATTATTATAAACTTGGGTAAAATTGATTCTTCTCGGAAATCCGGGTCTTTTGACAAAATACGTGTCTTTTCATTGTGAAAAGCTATCACATGCAAAACCCAAGCCAATTCGGTTCTCTTGGAACCCGGAGTTCCGAGAAGAAACGTAAAATTTAGCTTACACTTACCGTAATGGTTGGCTCAACTTGGGCGGCGGTAATTTTCTCAACAGTCGTCCCTTGTTTATCTCTCAACTGTTTCACGGCCGTTTTCAGCTTTTTCTTCTCCTGGAATTGTTATAAGTTTAACAGGTAACTCATACTCATCGTGTACAAAAAATTCAATTCAGTATCAATATCAAAGAAAAAAAACAAGAGTTCTCTAATTGCCTACACTTACTGTTTAGCTACTGTTTTAGCTCAAATTCCTACCAATTTATCCGTCTCGATTTTCTCATACGCAGCCTGAAGATCCTGTTCAATCTGTGCAATTCTTGCCGATTTATCTTCCAATCGTTTCTCGAGATCAGCGATTCTTTGTTGACAAACCGCGAGCTCTGCTTCCAATTCTGGACTCGCATTTCGAGAGCTTTCATATGATGAGGATCCATGCTAAAACAAGTATAAGTATTTTAAATAATATTTAGAATAATTGCATTCCTACAGCTTACCTCAATTTTCCCTTTCGTTTCCTTCAGCTCTTCCTCTAGACGTTTACACTTCTCAGCGTAGGCGTCCAAATAGCAGTGCATCTCATCCAACGACGCTTTTCGAGAAGCTCTAAATAGAATTTGAAGGTTTTAATCTGATGACTTTAGAATTTATAAAGTTATATAACTTCTCAAAATGTTTCCTAGTTGAAAACTTGATTTCCTTACTTTCCAGCCGGGCTTTCTTGTTGCGGTCTCTCGGCTCCTTTGATCAATTTCTCGCAAACCTCATCCCATTTGGCTTCTGTTTGTTTTCGCTCTTCTTCCAACTGAATTTTTTTATTATTCAAAAGGTGGATAAGTTTGAAAAACTACCGTAACTTTTCCTTCAGATTTTTATCGTTCTACTCAAATTTGATCCCATTCTTTTTACAGTTGGATTCCTAATTGAACAAGATCAAAATGAAAGTAAACCGGGGAAAATCTGAAGGAACGATTACGGTAGTTTTCTGAATTATCCATCTTTTAGAAAGTGCATTACTCACGAAGAACACGCTTTAATCTCCATTATAGAAATCTCTGAATACCAAACCTCAGCTTTCAACAATTCGACTTCTTTTTGGACTTCTCTCGTTTCGGCGAGACTCAAACGAGCATGATCAAGTTCATCCTGAACAAAAATATTCTTATTTGTCAAATCTTCCACTATACCTTCAAGCTGTTGACTTCTTTCCGAAGTTGATTCACTTCTTCATAATTCTGATTGCTTTGTTGGAGTGGTTCTACTAATTCGACACTTGATCCTTGAGACATTAACAGCTGATTTTCGGCTTGTTCGGATCGGTATTGCCAAGTGGCGACCTAAAAGGATTTTTCTAGTTTTAGGGACAAAATTTAAGCTTAAAATAGCTTGACTCCTTAAGCTACCTGTTGATGTGCGTCAGCAAGTTGTCGACAAATCTCGTGATGTCTCGGGGCGAGCGCTTCCAGCTCGGCCTTCAATCGTTGAATCTCTTCGACAAATCTCTCATTTTCTTGGGGTGGCAATTGATTTAGAGCCTAAAGTACTGTAAAATTTGATTAGATTAAGCAACAACTTCATATAGTTGTCGATTGGTGAGACGTAGCTGAGTGAGCTCTTCAGTGTCCCGCTGCAGAACGGAGATCCGTTCTCGGAGCTCGAAGTTCTCCGCACCAATGTGATTCAACTAAAATCAAGAAAGATGATATAATATTATGTTTTTAGATATATTCTAGCTTCATTTTATCCTATTATCTACTTAGCCAGTTAGAATTGCAGCTTTAAACTCTTACCTGATCAGCCAGCTCCTCTCTGACTCGTTGCGCTGTCCTCAAAGCCGTCTCCAGCTCGCCAGCTCTCTCTCGAAGTGCTTCTGAAAAAAATTCAAAATGTTCATTCAAAAATTTACAATTTCCCAAACCAAGCTCTTGTTGACTAAGCAAATCTGCTTGTAAGACAGTCTGTTGTGGATTGAATTCTTCCATGAAACTCCTCGAAGTCGATTGTCGTTCCCTTTCTCTCAAATTTCTCATTTCTCCCTCTAAGCGGTCGACCGTGTCACGCAAATATTGAGCATCTAGAAATTGAAATTTAAGAATTAAACGAATTCTCCACTTCTTGTCGCATTCTCTGTTTCCAGTCGAGCCGATGCGAGTTGATGATCGAATTCGTCTCTCATCGAAGACAATCGGAATTCGGCCTGTAAATTGGGGATTTCAAGCATTACAACCGGTTCCTATGAGTATAAACATTCAATGAAATCGTTCGAATTTTCTTTTTGATTGACCAAAACACAAACTTCGTGTATCTGATGTTGTAGTTGGGTGGTTGATGGATGTGAGTGCAGTGTTTCTTGATGTTCTCCATTTCCTCCATTCAAATGATGTTCCTCATCCTCGTCATGATGATTTCCGCTTCTCATTTCCATTTCGCAAATCTTTGCCATCAGCTTTTCATTTTCTCCTTCCAACAATCGCACTTTCGCGTTCAGCGCTTTCGTTTTGAGGCGTTCATCTGTAATTTTGATCAACGTTGTAACTTTGTAGCTCTAACTAACCAGATCTGGAGATCTGGACAGAACTTTAAACCAAGAACTGATGTCATTTATTATTCATTACATATTATTACATATTATTCTCTTGTTCTTGGGTAAAACTTTTGTTTTAAGCCTAGCAGAGTCACATAAACAAATCAACATATTCATTTTAAGACTTCCATAAATAAGTAACAGTAAGCAATCGAATCAAATTGTTACTCAATTTCTATTGCTTTTTGGATTTTTTTCATTTCACTCATCATCTCACATTCCATCAGAAAATCTCTTTTTGAACCTGCAAATGACAAAGAAAGAGATCTCCCAAAAATAACGGGAATCTAGAGAGAATTTCTTGTTGTCAATAAAGGGCAAAGGGAAGCGACACACCGACCGGCTGTCCAAATTCCCTTTCCTCTTTCCTCTCAACATTTCCAATCTTTCCCCTCATTTTTTCCATCTTTTCCCCATTTTGTCCGTAAGTAGCAAAAAAACTGTCTCTTCCCCTCCAATTTTCTTTCTCATTGCCGATCTCTTGTCAATTATTTTCACTCCCTGTTTCCCCAAATCGAACAACAAATCGACCCACTTCTTTTTTTTTTTGCATTGCTCATTTTCAAGTTTCTTTTTTGTTGAATTTTTGAAATTAGAATTAATCTAGGAAATCGATTTCAGTGTTATTTTTGGTAACTAAATGACCTTGAATCTCTGACTGAAATCAATAGTTTATTGTCTACGCGCCAAAGTGGCGTTTGGTAAATAGCTGGCTCAAAAGAATTTGGGTTTCTTCTAATTTTAAAGACAAAAGTACTGTTATTTGGAGTTTTTATACCTGATGATATAAAATTTATTGTCGAAAATTCTAAAGAAACAGTAGATTAGCGAGTTTTGCTAACCTCTTTTGATAATTGAATTAAGAATTCGGTTCTTTGTTTCCATTATCTTCAATGCAATAATTAAATCTCAAGTTCTTCAGCGATCCTCCCAATAATGGGATCAAAAGCCCCGTGTCCCGATTGTAATACCCACTCAGTCAGTCATCGTTTCACATGGAAAGGTCTCCTTTACGCGATTCTCTGTTTCCCCTGTGGAATCTATTTCTGTTTTCGGCGACGTGAGCGCCATTGCTCGAAATGTCACTGTGAGGTAGGTGTCTGCTTCGAAATCCGAAAATCTTCTATTAAAAGTACCTTCGGTACTTTTCGATTATATCCCGAAACTTAAAACTCTCAACTAGTTTATATTTGTCAATGTCAAACTGGAGCCAATCAGATAAATCTAATATCAGGCAATTTCTTTGGTACCACATCTTTTTGAGATAGTACGGAGCAGAATCTCGTATTTAAGCTAGTCCTTTCGATGATTCGGACTAAACTCAAAAGATTTTTTTAATTTGCAAAATAAGAATGCTTCTGAAAACATTTCTCAAATGAAACCATTTTTGAAATTGTTTTTTCTTGTCCGTCTTGCCCTTTTAATCGATTCAAGACCTTGTTTTTTGGACTAAAAATGAACTGACCACAAAAGCTTATCAATTCTTTTGGGTTACAAGGGAAGGCTTAGAGTTTAAAATAAATTTCATTGAAAGAGAAAATTTAGATAATCAAAGCGATAAATACTCCCGACAACAGTCACGGTTATCCATTCAGAGATTATATGGCAACGCGAAAGGTGAGAGAAAAATTGGGGATTTTCAATTCCAAGTCTATCTGTCTATCTGAAAAATTAGCCAAAAAGAAAGCCAAAAATTTCTTTTAAATACTGTAGAGACTAAACACTGTACGGGGCTTTGTTTAATCCAAATAATGTTTAATCCAAAACAAACAGTATCAGCGCTAAAAATCTTTTTATCTTACTGTCAATCTAGCTGATAGCTAATACCTTGAGTTAGTATCAAGAATAAGCTCTTTGAAATCCACTAAAATCTCCCATTAGAACCCAAATAATGTTTGATCTTTTTAGGGTCTTCCCGGTCGAAGAGCGACCATTGCCGGTTATCGAAACAAGGCTTTCACAACAGTCAGCCAACAAACGGTTGATAGTGGAGTCTCCAGCTCACATGATGATGCTTCGTTGGCTAATTCACATACTGATCTACTCAAATAAAAATGATATTACTATAGTAATAGCTCTTCTTGAGTACAAGGTTGGACAGAATTACGGCGACACATTTTTTCGCGTGTAACTCCACGCGAACTCAATCAATATATTCTTAAATTTTGATTTTGATTGATTGAATTTGCGTGGAGTTGAGTGTAACACACGCAAAAAAAACTGTGTCGCTGTAATTCTGTCCAACCCTGTAGATAAACCCTTCAACTAATACCCCACTATCTAAACTGGGTAAGACTAAATTGAAACTGGTTGTTTTTTCATTGCTTTTTTGTTATTGAACCCAAAAACTGTCCGATGAACATTCGCAGGAAATCGGTATTTCTTTTTTGTGAACGTGTTATTGACACATCTTCTTCTTTTTCCATTTTTTATTCTCTCGATTGCTCACCCTTTTTTTCGCCACTTATTCCCCATTCGATGCCTTATTTTTGTGAAAAATTTCGGGTCAATTTTCTGTGTGAGTGGTAATTTTTTTTGTTGTTGGAGATTCAATAAAGTATTGGACTTTACTATTGGATGGGAATTTGGAAAACGTTTGAAGATATTCTAGTTGCAGTAGTTTTCCTACAATATACGGGGATAAAAAGTGTTCGGGTAAAAAGAATAAAGGGGAATATCTTAGACTTGAAAGATATTCATATCTTTCAAGTCTAAGATATTCTTCAGTCTTGTCGGCTAAATACCAAAGCATTTCAGCATACTATAAGTGACTGGGCTTTCAGTGTCTCAAATTGTTTTCTTAAAAAAATTTCATGAACCAATTTTGTTCCGAAATCGGATTGATTTTCATGCATATTCAACAGCATTTTCCCTTACAAAAAAAGCCGCAAAAGTGGAGGCGTTTTTACGAAAAAGAAAGGAATACTGAATTTTAATGGGGGGAATGTGATGTTTTGGGTTTTATAACCTGATCGATGGGACTAAAATCTGTTGAGCGGAAGGATATCAAGCTAAAACTTGAAGATAACAATAAGTTTCCTTAAATCAAACAAGATTGCTAACTATAAGTGGATCAGAAATGATAGGAGTTTTTGGCTACATTTAGCTTGACTTTAGCATTTAGTCTGCATTTGGCTTTTAATTCGCTCATAGTGCAGGAATATGAAAATTTTGATAAAATAACAAATATCTAATTGACAAACCGTGTCTTGTGCGAGCGATCTCTTGCTTTTCCTCTTCCAGCGCTCGTAATTTCGCCTCGAATGCTTTCGATCGAATGAGATCACGATGGTCCACCTGAAATTCAGCATTTAAACTTTCGTCCAATGCTCAGATTCTTTTTCTTCAATATCAAGTTACAGTAGAGCTCCTAGTCCATTTGGGGCTTAGGGTAGTGAGCCAGGTCAGAACCTATGTCCAGCGCTGGCTCTAGTGGGAACTTTTGATGGACCAGACTTCCAGTGAAGGCAAGCCGAGCAACAATCCAGCCAAGATCTGTTCTAACCCTGGCCTTGCCTAGGACGATACAGAAAATTACTTTTGACACAACCCTTTTGACACACAACCCAAATGTCACTTTAAAATCATACCTTGCTTGCTCCAAGCGATTCCCTAAGAATGCCAATGTGCTCTTCATAAATAACGATATCCGCTTCGAGCACCTCAATGAATTGTTCTTGAGCGATGATTGCCCCTATAACAATATTTTCATAGCCTCATTTTTTCCCAAAAAACCTCTCATCAATTCCATATCCTCAGCCATTTGTGCTTTGTCATCATCTTGTTGAACGATGATTCTCTCGGCGTCTTCGAGATCTTCCATCATTCGTTGCATCACCTGAACCGTTAGCGGTTTAGCTATTCAATAACTATTGATTAACACTTAAACTATAAAATCTCTTTTTATTTAAAATACCTCTTGTTCAGCAAGCATCCTCGTCTCGAGTTCACAATTTGTGACCAAACTCGCCTCCACTTCGCCATGCAGCTTGTTGTTTTTCTCTCTAAAAATGGATTCAGTTTGACAATGTTTTACAATATTTTTGGGTATTTTGAGCAATATTTTGGAATTTACATTTAAAGAGGTGGACATTAACAGGGGTCGACAGGTTACCTTGTCGAACTTCAATTTGCATATCGAAAATTTACATAGAAAGTTCGGAAAGTGCTTTGGCTTGGAAAAATTTGAGCATTTTGGCTGCATGTAAATTATGCGAGTCAATTTTTCGACAATTTGAAGTTTAAGATCGACAAGACTTATGAATTGACATCAAGCAAACTCACAGCGTTTTCGCCAATCGTTGTCTCATTTTTGCGTTTTCTTCAATCTCCCACTCACGCGTGCTTCGAAGCGTCTCGTTCTCCATTTGCAGAGATTCAATCTTAAAATTTTCTTGATAAATTTGTAGTAATAATCTTCATTTTAACACATTCACGATGATACGGTCCATCGTGGGCCGTACTCATGACGATTATTTTTAGTGTCAGCTCAAGTTTTTAAGGATTTTGTTTTTTGTTTCGCAGAAGTTTTTGGTAATTTTGTACTAGTTTTTGAGAGAAGTTTCAGGGCTATCAAATGCCTATAAATAGTCTAGTTTATCTTTGAATTTACACCAAATTATCACTAAAACAGTGACGGCTACGTGACTGTACGCCCAAAATACCGCCGTCGCAAATGTGTTAAATTTAATCGGATAAAAAATCTCACTTGTGTTGACAAAGACTTGTTCAATTCGGCCATCTTGTCCTCCAAATCCTTGATCCGTGCCTGGGCCACGACTCGGGCTTTTGCCGTCGCGCTCTTGTTCTCTTTTTGCACTCGTGATGCCTCGTTGTCAGCCTAAATGATTTTCAGATCATACCAGACAGATTGGCAGTTAAAGACAAACCTCAGAAGCGTTCGCTCTCAATTCGACCAATTCAGTGCTCTGTTCATCGACCACACCCCTCAAGCGTTCGTTCTCGGTCTGTAAATGGAAATTCATATTTTGCCAGGATTGCCCAAATTGATATCAGTTTTTTTATTGATATTAAAAAATGAATCTTAATTTACCCACAGTCAGTGCTTGAACAGCAGAAGCGAACTCGTCGATTTCTCGTTGTCTTTCCTCGTGATTCACCGGATCAACGGCTTTTTCAATGGCTCTAGAATTTTTATCAATTTAACCTTTTGATTTGGATTTTTAGAATTTTAACATTGGAATTTGGTAATGCTTACTCAATTTTCTCCTCTTCTTTGCGTTTCTCGGACGGTGGATGAAGTATGGATTCAAGGCTTCCCGATGCAGGCAAATCGAAGGTGACACGTAATTTCTTCTTTCGTTTCTCTTCCATCAAACGGCGAACCTGCAGTAAGAGGATTTAGTTGGTAAATAAAGCAATTTCTTGTCTAGCACAATAATTGCTATTTTTCGTATTGAAATTCCTATCGCGAAGCTAGTTTATGGTAGTTTGTTATTCCACCCACTTGAAGTTTTCGCTCTAAATTTTTTTATTGTCAGTACTATTTTCCCTCTTTTCTATTCTGTGTAAATTTTGCTGGTCCACTTATTCATTTGCCGAATAAAGTATATATATATATATATAAATGTGTCTTTGATTAGCCTCTAGGTTTTATACTTTTTTCTTCACTTATTCTCACCAAATTGCTTGTTCCGGGTTGATCTTCATCATCAAGGGTGTCTTCGCTTGGGTCAAGCGGTGGAGGTGATGAGGTACCATGCGATTGTTGATGGCCTATAGATAACGGTTAGTGGTTATGATCCAAAGGCTTTTTATCTTATTTACGTTCAATTTTCCTATTCACCTCTCACAGCTCGTCCAGGACTCGTTCCCCGAATTGCTCTCGAAAATGAGGTTGAAGCTCCTTCGTGTCTTGATCGTGCATGCGAGGGAGAACCATTTAACAAAGAAAAATCCGTTTCCGTTCCGATCGTTCGATGAGTTTTTGAGTCGAGCTCCTGGAAATCACACATTCAGCATGGTTTGATTACAGTAGTTTTTAAAATTAGTCCAAAAAACGTTTAAACAATTCTAAATTACACATTCAACAAGGTCTGATTGCACTAAGCAAACAAATGTTTGTTTCATTGATTGGCTTGATTAAACAAACAGAAATTGGACTGATTGGATAAAAGTAAGGATTTGAGTTCAAGAATAGGTGCCTTTTAGACTAGTAAGATCAATTTTTTCACCTCGAATCTCTTCTGCACCAATCTCATCGCCTGTTTCTTGCTGCTCGCCACTTCGTCGTGTTCTCGGACCTAATCCAAGGCTTTATTGAAACGAGTTCTTATCTCCCAAACCAGTTCTTGTAAATCCAAAATTTGTCGTTCCTTGTCGAGAATCACATTGTTCAGCTCGATGATTCGTTCATCCTAAAAAAGCCAGCCAATTTCTCCTTTTCTCCCTTTCACTCACCTTATATGTCATTTGTGCATGAACACTTTCCATATCCACCAATTCGTTCATTCTACGTCTTTCGCTTCTTTCCATTTCTGTCATCGGTCTTCTTGCTCTCACCTGATCTTCGAGGTTCTGAAAATTTGTTTAAGTTCATTGAAGATTGAAGTTTACCTCTTATCTCTTCGAAATCTTTTTATTGTTAACCAGTTAATGAGCTACAAATTGATCTTGAACCAATGTAAAAGTTGCTATTTCTGAGTCTATAAAAATTTCGGCTTCCGGTCTGTACTTGTGAATTGAAACCAATAATTTCAAATTTTGAGTTGAGATCATTAACATGTTAACAATATTAAACTTTTAAGCAAGTAAGTAAAAATCGCTGACCTTAAGCAAAATAGTTTGATCGTTTATTTGTGTTTGTCGTCGTTGTAATTCCCTATTCAACGCTTCATTCCTCCGTTCGGCTTCTTCCAGTTTTGCTTCTGTTTCGGATACCCGTATCATCAACAAAGCATTATTCTAAAGAGATTTTATATTTCTCTTTGACTTTCATTTTACCTCTTTGTCCGACGATGTTGCGGTCTTCTTGATGTAAGCCAGCACCTCATCCCGAAGCTTGTCATATTTCACCTTTTGCTTTAGCTTGTACTTGGTGAAAAGTGCTTGAAGTTCCTAAATTTTAAAAAATTGATTTATCTATCAAAATACTTGAAAAATTCCAGGATTCTGGAGGGAAGTTAAAAAAATAGACGATCTGCCTATTAGAATAATTACGGTCTTGATGATAATAATACTAACTACGTTTGGGTTTATGGTAGCTATAGCATAAAAAAGAATTCTTGGGGAGTTTGCAAAACAGACGGTCATAATTTTAGAATAATTACGATACTATGAGGTGATAGTATTAGGGTATCATTTTCAAACTCACATTGTAGTCGATCTCTTTCTGCACAAGTTGATCGGCTAGCCCAGAGATATCGGAAGATGTCGAAGCTGCCGTTGTCACTGCCATTCGCATTCGACTTTACTGTAGACACCCGTTGTTCATCAATCTTAAAAAAAAATTTAATCTCAAATGCCCATTTAGGCAAGAAGAAAAAGGCAGATCTTTCAAATGACAATTATTAAAGCAACCAAAAAAATTGAGCAACAAATGAGATCACGACAAAACAACGCAAATCCATTTCAATCCTTTTTCTTTTCGTCCTCCATTTTCTTCAACTCTTTCTTATTCAAACCCTCTTTGCACTTGTTGTAAATGTTCAACATGTCGTATTCCAAAATACAATTCTCTTGATTGAAGACAAACGGGATCGCTCGTCGTTTATCGTTGACAAGCGGGCGTCTTCGGATCTCCTTTGCGTCCTCGAAACAGCAAATTGTCGGCAATTGTCGACTCGTTGGATGAGCATTCACGCGAAAATGTTCGGCCGCCTTTGGATACCGTCCGACATCCAGCTTTCCGAAGCGAAGATTTGGTAGAGTGAACCGCTCGGAAAGCTCGGCGAACACTGGATTCACGTGTTTACAATCGGGAGACCATGTCGCATAGAACATAATGAACCAAGTCGTCCGTCGATCGCGCGTCAGCTCATTGAAAAGACCGTCTCCTTGGAAATAAGTGATATTCTCTGGTCCATCGTACATTGGCTCAGGGAAAATCACGGTCACAGCGATCACCAACAATACGTAGATAATCCCGATCAAGAGATCGGCACGAAGAAAGAGGAGGCTGTTTGCGACTTTCGAGAAGAGAAACACATTCGAAATATAGTGAAGCCAATTCGTCGCTTTCCTGCCTTTCCATACAATTACTACGGCCAGAAACATGAGGATTTCTCTTTCCCTTGAATCGATCTCACAAGAGTTCTCGTAGTAGAATAATCGTTCACAAATCCACGATTGTCCCTTGGCCACGAAGAACATCAACGATAGGGCGATGTTTGACAAGTGGTGAGCTGTGAGGATCCGTTTTGCATCGCTGAGCTTCGGGATTATCATCTTTCTGAAATTGTACGCTTATATTGATTTGTCTGTCAAATTTATCATCAAATCCGAAATAAAAAGAGATTCTAATGAAAATGAAAGGTAAAAAGATCTAGGTGAAACTTGATTTTTTTTCAATCTATCCAGATACCCCACATAAAAGGGGTCACGTCGACACTACAGTCGATAGAGAGCCGCGTCAAGACACAGAAAAGACGAGGCAAAGAGAGTCTCTCTGCGTCTCTCTCAACCCATTCCATCCCTTTTTCCCCTCCTCGTCTACGTCTCTACTCTCTTCAAGCCCATCACCCTTATAGCCCCCAAAAATTCCCCTCTGTTCGCCGAGCGTCGTGGCGGGCGCTTGTGAGCCAGTTTCTTGGCGGCAGGGTGTGGTGGATGGAGTGAGGTTGGGATCACTGGCGGCCCTCGCCGTACCGGAGACCGGAAATCCGCAACAAGCGATGCGTCGCCAGGGGTCACTGCTCTGATGAGCGGTGGTCCCGGGCGGTCAAGGAGAGGCGTACGGCTCAGGCCCGAAAGGGAGCAGGCAGAAGCCTCCGCGCGTTGACAGTGTTCGGACAGTTTCCGCGAGGTATGGCAGGTTGTCAGCCCGGCTAAGACCTTCGGACCCACATCCATTTTTGCGAAATTTTGTGCAGAAAAGGGCGAATTCCACGAGTCTAAGTCTTCATGCATTTTCTTTACCCATTTTTTTTGTTACATTTTATTAACAATCAAAAATCAATCATGACGAAAATAAACTCTTTCAATATTTCGAAGAGTGTCCGGAATCTCGCTAATCATATCCGGGGCTTCAACGGATCGTCCAATCTTCTCAAAGGCTTTGTTGGACAAATAACGGACCAGAAAACTGCTAGCTACACACGCCTCAGCAATACTAACATTTACCAATTTAGCCCAATGAAGTGTTGTTCCAAGTGCTCCAGCCAGTATATCACCTTGTCCACCACAACGCCGTAATCCGGCTTTTTCATCAATCTCTCCAGAATGATCATCAACTGTTCGATAATAGTCTTTTTCACCTTTCATCAGAATCGAAACACCCAATTTGATTGACAATTTCTTAACAGTGTCCAGCGGTTGATCTTTGACATTTGAGCAATCTTCTTTGTCCAGAAAAGTATCACATAGCCTTTCAAACTCTACCTTGTTTGGAGTGAAAACAGCGGATTTGGCCTTGGGAAAGTTGTTCCCCATTGTGCAAGCCCAATAAATTGCATCTCCATCATAGACAGCCGGCTTGTCACACTCAGCCACATATCGGAATACGGCTTCGGAAAGTTTTCCGGCCTCTTCGCTTCTCCCCAACCCGGGTCCCATAACGATGCTGTCGATTCTTTTCAAACTCGTGAAGAACTCATCGTTTGGATTCCATCCAGGATGAACAATCAGTGATGGTGAATAGGATTTGATGGCTGTGGCTGCGTGATCGTGACAAAATACATGGGCCAAGTCTGCTCCCAACTTGAGGGAAGTGATGGCGGAGAAGTAGGGCGCTCCCGTGTACTCGAAAGATCCACCTATGACTCCGATTCGACCGCAACTTCCTTTGTGCATTTTCGCTGTTAGCACAGGTAGAAGATTCTTGAGGCTTTCCATTTCTGAATTAACAAGATTGACTTTAAAGTTTCAAGGAAACTACCGTAAAATTTGTACCAAAGGAGTAAAGAAAACTGCTAAAGAAGCCAAATTGGATTCTGAAAGCAGTCTTATTATACCTACTTATGATTGTTTATCTAGCGGTAGGCTTCATTCCAATTGTGCTTAGGCTTACTGTAACCTTTGCAAGAGTGGTACTGTAGACGTACTGCATTTCCTACAATTCTTGCAATTCTACAGTAAGCCTTACAAGAATACATCTACAACTTTTAAATGCAAACCAGGGATGTTTGCAAAGTGACTAAGAAAAAAGTTATAGTTAGACTAATAAAAATACAGGTGTTGACTTTTCGGACCCCAAAATTCTATAAGTAATTTTGGTCTATTCAAACCTATTTTACAAATTTTACGGCATTGACAAATCCTCATGCAGTCAAGGTAAGCAAAGAGCATTGATCTTTTTTAACACAACGAAAACTTTTCATAAAATAAACTAGCCATTTATTAATTCATTCACGCAAAATTGGAATGAACACAATCAGCAATGTAAAAAATTGACAACATAAGAAATGTTCCTAAACGACAGACAAACTACGAAAATTTTATACTCCAAGTCATTTGAGGAGAGAGCCGATTCGTTGCCATCTACTTGGCTTGTGGATTACGGAAGTGTTGTCCAGCGTAGACCGCATCGGCGCCGAGTTCCTCTTCGATTCGCAGAATCTGGTTGTACTTGGCGAGACGCTCCGAGCGACATGGGGCACCGGTTTTGATCTAAAATTGTTGTATTAGATACCTGGTATAATCCTAGCTACACATTCTTATTGTCTAACAAGCTACAGTATTATGAAGTAAACTTTCAAAATCAACAGGTCCAGTAGTATCAATGTACTAGTAGTCCAGTGATTGTGTTTTGACCAGTCACCAGGCTTCGTAGCTCTTGGACCAGCACTGGCTGCCGGGCCAGTTATCAGGCTAGAGTAAATGTCAGTTTTGGGGAATATAGCCGATTACCTAACTATGTTTAAAATCTCCCAAAATTCCCTAACCTGTCCAGTCGCGAGTCCGACAACGAGATCGGCAATGAACGTGTCCTCAGTTTCTCCGGATCGATGAGACACCATCACTCCCCATCCGTTCTTTCGAGACAATTGCGCTGCCTCGATCGATTCGGTCACTGAACCGATTTGATTCACCTGAAACATTATTCTTTTTGAAATTTCTAAACTTTGGCAAAATTTAGTATTTTGTGTGGAAAAGTTACCTTGAGAAGGAGGCAGTTGCAACTCTTTCGGTCGATTGCCATTTGGATTCGCTTCGGGTTCGTCACGGTGAGATCGTCGCCGACAAGTTGAATGTTTGTGCTTGACTGAATTTGTTACTTGTTCAACTGTTGCTACTGCTACGAATTGAGCCAGTGATTGATTCAGAATTTGTATGCAACTATCAACTTCATTGTTGTACACCGAAACTCACCATGAATTTGCCCCAATTGTCCCAATCATCCTGATCGAATCCATCCTCAATCGAGACCACCTGGTAGTCGTTGATGAACGATTGATAGATTGAGGCCAGCTCGTCTCCGGTGATCCACTTCGATGCATCCGAGTTTGGATTCTGAATTTAACAATTAATAAGATTAAAAATTGGTTTTATATCCAAAACTTCAAAGCTTTTCGTTTTATCATCGTACCTTGAAGTCCAAATCGTACTTTCCATCCTTGTAAAACTCTGAGGCGGCCACATCCATTCCAATTGCAATCTAGAATTTCGTAAATATCATTCTTTTATCAACTTTTGAATATTTTACTTTTCCAGTGTATCCAGCTTTCTCAATCGACGTTTTCAAGAGATCAAGTCCCTCTTTGTTGTCCTGAATATTTGGTGCAAATCCGCCTTCATCTCCAACCGCCGTCGCATCCAATCCGTAGCGCTTTTTGATCTCGGCTTTCAAGTGATGATAGACCTGGAAAATTGAAAAATTTATCTGACCAAATCTTCCTACTTCAGATCCCATTCGCATTGCTTCCGCGAAATTCTCAGCTCCAACCGGGAGAATCATGAACTCTTGCATTGCAAGCTTGTTTCCGGCATGAGATCCACCATTGATCACATTGAAGGCTGGAACGGGGAGGACAACCTGGAAAGTTCAATGTACATCTAAAAATAGATCAGAATTTGAATTTTGGCCTAATGGTTAGAAGAAAGCTATCGATTCTGATCATTTCCTGAATTGAAAACATTTTCAATTTACCTTATCAATCCCGGCAAGTTCAGCAATATATTTGTAGAGTGGAAGTCCCTTGTGAACGGCTCCCGCTTTGCACACGGCCAACGAAACACCGAGAATCGCATTCGCGCCAAGAACGTTCTAGGCTTGATAATAAATTTAGAAAAACACATCGGAATACCTTATTGTCAGTTCCATCCAAAGCAATCATGAACTGGTCGATTTCTTTCTGTTGGGTCACATCGAAGTTCTTTGCAATCAAAGCTGGCCCAATTTTCTCGTTGATGTTGCGCACAGCGTTGAGCACTCCTTTTCCGTGGTGAATACCCTGAAATTTTGTCAACAATGAAAACTTTGATAAGCTACAGAAAAATTTAAATTAACTATAAATCCGGTAAACTGTAAGGAGGCAAGGTAAAACGGTAAACCGTAAACTAGAGTTTGTCAACGATACGGTAAAAATTTCCCTATAATTTACTGTAATGGTTACCTTTTCTCCATCTCGCATCTCGAGCGCCTCATAGATTCCTGTCGATGCACCGGAAGGGACAGCAGCACGGAAAACACCTAAAATTATAAATAACATAGCTTTTAAGTAGATTTTTCCAGTTAGGGTTATTCCGATCGGGTTCTAGAGTCTGTAAGCCAGGCCAGAGCATACCCAGAAGACAGGTACCAGGAATTTTGGTCTGCAACAAAGCCAGGTCGTTTTCAAATTTTACAGACTTATTTAATCAAATAAGCTCTATCTTTTTTAGTTTGGCACCAAAATAGGTTTGTATTGAAGGTTTGTCTGGAAGAAAGTGTCCAAATTGTGACTTTGAGGTCGAAACAGTTTTGGGTGCTCGCCTTTGACCTTTTGAAAATCTTCAAAAACAACTACTTCCAAGAATTTCTTAAAAGCCATTTTGCAGGAAAACAATTAACCTTTTTAATAGCTCAAATAAAATTTTGTTGGTGGCGACATTAATTCTAAGAGACATTTGGAAAAAAAAATTGTAAAAACTTACGAGGCGATGAGGCGACAAATGCTATCTTTTTTTTGCGCACCTTTTTTCGTTGAAAAATGCCTTAGGAAAAGTCGTAGAGCTTCAAAAATGTTCCACGTAAGGGAATCGTATGCGTAGATTCCGAATTTCGACAAATCAGACCTCGCTGACACGTCAAATTTGTCAAAATTCTGAATCTATGCATACGATTTCCTTATATGAAAAGATTTTTGAAGCTCCACGGCCTTTCCCAAGACGTTCTCCAGCGAAAAAAGGTCGCATTTGTCCCACCCCCAAAAACTTATGCACCAAGCTAATAAAAATCTTATCCGTCCCACCTTTGTCCGTGTACAAATCGACCTCAACCGTGGGGTTTCCACGAGAATCGTAGATTTGGCGAGCGTGCACTTTCGTGATCGGCATCCTCTGAAATTCGAAAATTCAAAAACATCAATTAAACCAAAAAAAGAACAAAAGAAAAACCTCAATCTCTGTAACAAAATATTTTTTTCGGGATCTGTGCCGTGGTTTAGAGCGATTAGAATCGGTCGGCGCACTACTGGGAATACTCAAAGCTGATCCCAAATGGGCAGAGAGATCGCTGGCAAGGGGATTGGTTCGGGTTCGACTGGTCGAGCTTTCATGATCACTTTCCATTTCTTCATTTTCTCCGAAAATCGTTGAGGATAATTGGGCAAGGAATGATACCATAATAGGAATTTAGCTATGCAAGTAATAGTAGACTATTGAGTCAAAGTCTTGGATTTGGAAATGGAAAGGGAATCCGATGGAGGGAAGGGGTTGTCTAACGAGGGGGATGTGGGGAGGGATGAGGGATAAAGGGGTGGGGGCACTGGGGTAGCTTATCCCCTAATTCCCTCACAACAAGCACGACTATTCCTTCCAACTATTGCTGTTCCCTTCGACTATTGAACAATTGCAATTCAACTATCTCCTCGTCTATTCAGCTATTAAGCTATTCAACTAGCGTTCGAAGCTAGATTTCTCCGCCCCCGTTTTTCCAGTGCCCTACAAGTGGCAAAGTGGCTTAATTACCCAATCTTCCCCATTTCTAGCACTTATACTTGACTATTGCAATATTCTTACAGGTATTCTATGTTTACTTAGGATTACCAATGATTCAAACAATACCACGGATTCAAAAATTCTGACAATCTTACTGCAGAAATTCTTTAACTAATTGTAAGATGCTAAACCTTCTTACAAAGGAGGCATGCAAAATTTTTTAGAAGGCTTAACAAGCATTCAAAATTCACAACTGCTAGTCTTATTTTCTCAAAGAATACAAAATCTCCTTATGAAACTAAAAAAGAAAACACAACAGATTGTTAATTTTAAAGTCTTATAAAATTGCGAGACAAGCTTTTGAATGAAGAAAACTCATGATGCAAAACAGAAAAATTTCATCATAACTAGCACGCAAGGGCACTTTTTAAAAGCAAACACCTAACTGACCCTGAAAAATTGAATCAATCGAGTTATCTCTATATTCGAGTGCGAAAAAATCTTGTTGTTGTGTTTCGGGAAAAGATTGAGAGTTGAAAAGGGCAAGTAATCGATTTGAGAACGAAAAGGGAAAAGAAAAAGGAAAGAGCGGGGGAAGGGCTTTTGGGAAAAGAACACCCAGTGGCCATCACTCCTCTTTTTTGCTTTTCCCTTTGAGATAACCCAAACTCTTTGCAGAGAATCCGAGAAAATATCAACAACTGATAGAATTGATCTACTTTCGGCAAGTCTCTTCCCGTAGTTAAAATCGCCCCACTTTCTGGTCGGAGCTGGTTTTTTTGGGTACGCTCAGAAAGCAAAACACTGAAAGAGAACCATGCAACAAAAACTACACCTTTACAATGAAATTTGGAAACTAACCGGTTATATGGTTGGGAAATCAACTTTGGTCAGAGGTTGTTTTTGGGGGGACGGTTCGCTCAGTAAGCCAAACTTCGAAAGAGAGAGACAAAATAAAAACTACCTCGTTACAATGCAATTTGGATACTATAAAATCTAGGTATTGTGTTCAACTTAGACACTTGAAAACGAAGCTGTACTTATTCGTGCAATCAACCCATTTCGAAACTAAAATAAACATTGGTTTACTAAAAAGATGCAAAAACGAACCAAACCAATCAACCAAGTAGGAACTTTGCTTGAGAAGCAGGTTCAACGTGTGCACGTAAAGTTCAAGCCTTGAAGCGATGCTATTCCGAGGACTGAGCAAATGAGGGTCAGAGCCAAGTCCCGAATCGTGGAAAGAAGTTAAACGCGGAGCCATTACCTATGATGAGATCATAAATATATTGCACACAACACAAATCAATACCCCAATCGATCCCATCACATTTGCTTGCGGTTGAAGGGCGTTGATCTTCATAAGAGTCCGAATCAGCGTATTCGATTGCGTTCGCATCATGTGCCGCGGAGCATGAGCCGAGGAGTACCAATGCCAGCGATTCGGCTGATGCTTTACTGATTGCTTGTCGTCCATTGCAGTCGTAACGAGCTCCGTTTTTTTTCCCCCAAAGCCCAAATTTTTAAAAAAATTTTTTTTCCCTCAAATAAAAAAAAACGAAGGTTTAGGGTTTTTTTTTTTTTTTTTTCTATTTTTTTTTTTTTTTTTTTTTTTTTTTTTTTTTTTTTTTGGGTGTTTTTTTTTTCTCCTTGGTTTTCCTTTTTTCTTTTATAATTCTTTTTAGTTTTTATTTTTTTTTTTTTAAAAAAAAAAGAAAAAAGAAAGGAAAAATTAAAATATAAATTTTCCTTTTTTTTTTTTTTTTTTTTTTTTTTCTTTTGTTTTTTTTTAATAAAATTCTCCTTTTTTTTTTTTTTTTTTGGTTTTTTTTATTAAAAAGAAAAGAGAGGATAAAAAAAAAAAAAAAAATTAATTAATATTTATTATTTTATTTTTTGAGAATTAAATTAATAAAAAAAACAAAATTCCCCTTTTTTTTTTTTTTTTATGGGCGGGGGGGGGGGGGGGGGGGGGTGGTGGGGGGGAGAGTTTTAGGGTAGATAAAAAAAAAAAAAGAAAAAAAAAATAAAAAAACAACAACAACAAACCCAAACAGATCCTATTATATAAAAAAAAAATTTAAAAAAAAAAAAAAAAAAATTAAACACTGACTTTCCATCCAGGAAAATATTTCCCGACTTAAGATCTCGATGTAGAATTCCTTTCGTGAAAAGATACAAAACGGCTTCCACAATTTCTCGTATGTAGATGAAGGACTCGTAAGAACTTAGGCAACCGCCTGAGTTACAGTTAGTAAACGAAAGGAATTTAAAGCAAAACCTCTTCCATTGTAGATTCGATTGAGGAGTGTTCCGTCAGGACATAACTCCAGCAAAATGTAGATGTTGAAATTATCTTGGAAATATCCACAAAGCTTTACGATGTTCGGATGGGAGCAACCACTAGATATTAAACATTATAGGGAACAATTTTTCTAGTTTAAACCCATGAAGCTTTTCATATACCGATGTTCGACTGAGTCGTGATCGTTCAACCACCTAAACACTAGAAATTCGAAGACGGATCATCAAAAGCAAACCTTTACAGCATAGTATTCATCTCTCGTTCCTTCTTTCCTATATCGCCAAACAGCAGCAAAGCAGTGACGGCAGGTCGGCGAATTTTTGTTGACAAATGCAATACACCGAACCTGTAAGAAAAAGCGATTAGTGAAGTAATCAACGGATAAAACAAAGTAGAAAGCATTGGTGAAAGGGGTAAAAAAAATTAGAGGTTGGTTTTAAAATCAAAGTTTGCAAATGAAAAGTTTTTGAGCAGATTACAATAGGCAGGCTACAGTAGGCATACTACGGTACGCATACTACAGTAGATAGGCTGAATATTTTCAGAAAAAACTTTTAAAATTTGCATATTCGGCGGCGCAACTTCCGCGGTTTCTATGCTAATTTCAAATCTGGTTTAGGCAAAACACGGAAAGTTTCAAAAAGCGAACAATCGCGTAGAATTGCATTTTTTTTATTCGACCACTATAATCTGATAACGGAGATCGTTCACGGATAACACACAGAATTTCTTTGATTGGGGAAAAGGTGGCCCAATTTCGGCAAAGGGCATTTCGGCAACTAGCTATAACTTTCTTTGTAGTTGTCCGATTTAGAAGATTTACACATCATTTTGTTGCACTCATCGAGAGCAACAAAATGGTACTAAAATCATTGAAATAGGTAAAAAGCTACTAAAGTGGGTTTTTTTTCCAACTTTCCTAATTTTTGACCTATTGCAATGATTTTAGTATCATTTTGTTGCTCTCGATGAGTGCAACAAAATGATGTTGTAAATCTTCTAAATCGGACAACTACAAAGAAAGTTATAGCGAGTTGCCGAAATGCCCTTTGCTGAAATTGAGCCCTTCCGAAAAGATTTAAAGGACTGAAAGAAAATAAGCCTTCAAAATTAAAAAACTTATTTTTGTAAGAAATAACAAAAAATTGAGCTATCTTTGGAACGTTTTGGCGAAGAAAACAGGGAAATAAACATCAACAGTTTGTGTTATCAAAAAGAAACCATCAGCTGGTGAAGGAATATGTTTGGGTGTTTGCAGAAAACCGTAAAAATTTTGAATTTTTGGTGGATAAGTGGTCAAAGGTTGATAGGAATTCGTTTTTTGGTGAATTTTCTCAAGATGGATTTACATTGTTACAAGTTTAAGGCAGCCTGAAACTGAAAAGAAGTTCAAATAAATAGATCTCTACAACTTTGGAACTTAACTAATAAGCCATGCAAGGCCAAGGCCCGACCAGCAGGCAACCAGGTCGTAACACTGAATACCTCTTGCTTCAGTTTCATAAATGACCATTAAAGCTAGACAAAATGAATAAAAACGGAAAATTCGAGCAATGGATAAAATGAATTTTCCGAAATACTATCGTATTTTTGTGTTTGTATTTTTCTTTCGTTAAAATTTCTTCTATCAGAAATCTGTCTCTACAAAAAACACACAATATTCAGAGTTCCCTTTTATGTTTCTCTTCGCTGTGTAACTTTAGTTGAAACTGCTTTATTCATATTCTCTCCTTATGTTTCCCCAATAAAAATCACACACTAAACTATATTTCTCTAATACAGACACTTCCCAATATTTCGGACCTAGAATAAGGGAGACGATCCTTCGGACTGCCCGATCTCTCAACTTGAAACTTCATTCATTCGGAGTCCTACCCCTTCCCCTAGCATCTTCCCCCAGCCTCTTTCTATCGACGTATTTCTTCATTCTATTTAACTCACTAAAGATTATCATTACTCATTTAGATAAACAAGTAACATAATCTTCTGGAATACCAAACAGGTCGGTCGGTGATTCCTGAGGCTCCCCTCTGACTTCGGAGGTGTTGAGGCCGGTTGTGATTGTGCCGGGAGTAACAGGGAAAGTCCACTTAAGTCTTTCAAATACACGTAAACAAACACAAACATCATTTCGGAAACCACACCCAAATTTATCCTTCCGCTACACACGTGAAAACTTATACTTCAATATCCCGAAATTCTCCCTGATAGCACTTACAGAGATTTGCTTCACTAATGGCCTTTCATCTCGAAAAAATTGGTTTTCTGGTTGGCTTTCTTCTAACATAAATAAATTGTGAAAGTGGGAATAATGGAAATTTTATTCATTTTCAAAATTCATAAAAAACATTGAAATGGCATTTACACACAAAATGAAGCAAGTTTCTACACCGGTATTGGGAAAAGTTTAGAAATAAATATTACTGGATTAAATTTACAATTGATAAAAATTTTGTTGACCTGACAGTTGGGGAATGTTTCTTAAAGGAATGTCATCATTTTTTTTTCGAGACTAGCAATAAGAGAAAAAAGTTTGGATGAGAAAATAGCCATGGAATGTGTAAAATGGAATGGAAAAGAGATAAAAAAAGAATTCATTGAACTATTTTTAAATCAAATCCGACTTTATTCAATGATTTTATGAGCAAAAAAAGCAAATTATTGTATTTTGAGAGCAAATTGATTGACTGTGGTCCTTTTGGGGGATAGGTTACTTTGCGCGAATTTTTTTGCGCAACAGGGTCATTTGCGCAACTGGGTCGTTTGCGCAACTCGCCATAACTTCCTGTTAAGTGGACCACTCTTTATGATTTTTGTTTCATTTTGTAGATCTCAATAAGTGCAACAAAATGAAACAAAAATCATAAAGATTGGTCCACTTAACAGGAAGTTATGGCGAGTTGCGCAAACGACCCAGTTGCGCAAATGACCCTGTTGCGCAAAAAAATTCGCGCAAAGTAGCCTACCCCCCTTTTGGGGGTAAAGGTTTTTTTTAAAAGGCGCACCTTAGAAAGCTACTGTAACCCAACCGTTTTTAAGTTGAAACCAGCCGCCAAGCCTGTCTCGTTCTGACCTTTATCCGCCTAAGAATCCAAAATCATAGCTGATAGCTTAACATTTGGCTGAACTCTTTGTTTTCACAAAAGCAATTCGGATTACGATAACTTTTTCTAGAGGGCAGCTTTTAGGAAACTTTTACTCAATGGCCATTTTACCTTTTGACTGTGTCACTTTGCAGTAAAGGCAAAAGCTGCGCTCAAGAAAAAGTTACTGTAATCCTGATCCGACTGTCTTTTTATGAAAACAACTACCCAATTCATGTTTTTTTTTATATAAACAACTACCTAATTCACCAAATTTGAAGCTTTAACTGGATTCTCAAGCGGGTAAAGACAAGAGACAGGCTCGAGGGCTGACTTCGATTCAAAAAACAGCCGAATTACGGTAGCTATAAAGCTTTAAAACAGCCGGAGTACGGTAGTAAAGCGTACCTTTTACCCTTTAGCCAAAAACACACAGTCATTTAGGGCACTGAGATAGCAAATACAAAAGAAATCTTAAAATCAAGCAAGCACACAAAATATACCGGTCACAATCAATGGGAGTCTAGAGTCTATTATGGAAATCAGTCACGAATGGTATCTCAAACTTTATGGAGTTTGCATTTTAACCCAAATTCACATTCAACTGTTTGGGTTAGTATGCAAATTAGATAAGTCATAAGTAACTTTTAAAGACGATAAATGAAAGGCAAAAGGGAAAGCGACGTTTGTATAAAATGAATGAGTGGGGGAAGTGATTGAAAACATTATGAAATCGTGATTTTTATGCTCTTAAGAGTTACTTTAGATGACAATTTTTAGCTTTCAGTCACTTTTCTCGAAATTCTCCCTCAACTTCTACACATTTCCACACTCGACACACTCGAGTGTGACCGGGAGAATTCCCTGTGTGAGGACGGCGACCTCTCTCGTGCACGTGTACGAGTCGCGGGGTGCCGTCGACATTGAGCACTAAAGTTATATGTAAATGAAAACTAAAGAGCATTCTTTTTGCCTAATTTACTTTCTAAAAGACACCTATTATAGAATAACTACCGTAGCCAAAACGTCAGCATCAAATCAGCCAATTTTCCTATCCATTGCTTGAAGCTTTTGATTCGAACGGTTCAACACGGTAATTTAGGTGCCTTTTAGTGAATAGAAGAGCACACTCTATGCACGGTTATACGATAGACAACAAGGCCATTTTGCATTTGAGGCAAATCAGCTGCGAATGTGTTAAATATTCACTCACAATTTGCATATTCGAGTCATATTGAGCCAATGTGCATTTTCTCTTGTAGCATTCCTCGGCGCATTGTCCCACCGATTTCACCTAAATTTTAAATCCGTTCACAATTTTCTTCACATCATTCTCACCCTCTCAAAAGCCGTGAATTTCGGCAACACTCGATCAGGGGTCACCGTTTTGATGTTATAAGTGCAAGCTGAATTTTTTTTTTGAATTTTGTAAGAAAGATGAAAGGATAATTTTTTGAATTTTAAAGCAAATTCGAAAAATCGAACTCTTTACAATTGTGCAGAAAAGTGGCTTTTTTCTGTGAAATCTTATTTAATGTTTTGATTTGAATGTCTGATTTTCTTGTCCCGCCTCTAAAAGATAGCTTTTAAGATACCGTATTCTCTCTAATAGTAATGCGCACTACTATTTTTTCAACCCCCTCCTAAACCGCTATTAGAGAGTGCACTACTATTAAAGAGTTTTATCATTTACCAAAGTAAGACAGATATAAGATTTGTTCCAAAAATTCTTGCAATTCTTTCACGTACACCTTTGGCTCCTTTTGAGATACAGTTGTGGGCCGGCGAGTTGACAATTTGTGTCTTGACAAAAAACAAAAAGATGTTTTTGCACTTTGCACAACAATTTTAGATTTTTTGCTAACTTTTTCATGTGAAGAATAGGGTCGTGTCCGTTTCCTTCCTATTTGCGTTGCTATTTTGCAATTATTCGCGTCGCATTTTTCGCCCTTTTCTCGCTTCCCGAAATTCTTTTTTTGGTCTGCGGGCTGTTTTTGCCTTCTTTCTGGGGGGACTTTGTTGTTTCTATTGATGCGCATGCTGTTTTTGTATTTGTGTCTTGACATTACAATTTGTGTCTTGACAAAAAACCAAAAGATGTTTTTGCACTTTGCACAACAATTTTAGATTTTTTGCTAACTTTTTCATGTGAAGAATAGTTAATAAATGAATAAAAAAAAGCCTCACTTTTGGTTGCTTGAATAGCTTTAGAATGTCACAAAAACATAAAGTCAAAAAGGTTTAGATGAAAAAGAAGCACCAGAAATTCAAATTTTCGAGGGTGCACTACTATTTTTTCAACTTTTCAACTACTACTACTCCCTCTCGGGCCGCAATACTATTAGAGAGTGCACTACTATTAAAGAGTGCACTACTATTAGAGAGAATACGGTAAAGGGACGGATAAAAGGGACGGTGCCCACTTTAGATTGTCCTTTCATATTCTTTCCGTATATTCATATTCCTTTCGTATTGCTTTTCGTATTGCTATGAAACACTGAACCAATGATTGATTCTATTCTTTTATATTTTCTCGCTAGATTAGTATTGTGCTAGATTCGGAATATCTAATAATCTAATAAATATCTAATAATCATCGCCCCTCTCGGTATTCTCTCACACACTGCACAACAGTTTTACAATTCGACTCACCCGTGCACCGTATACACGAAATGACAAATGGAGTCAAAGAGGCGTGTTGGGGGATGAAATCATCGGCATTTGCGCAGAATTTCACATCTAAAAGATAAAATGATCAATGTAAAACAACCAGAAACAACGAAAACAATAAATGCAAAGGAAGCATTGTCTTCTCAATAGAAAATTGCCAAATTTTACCTGACGTTAGTAAACAAACGCCGTTCGAAATGTCACCCGATGGAGACGGAATGAAACCGGCCGTTGTGCAGTTGTCCTAGGAAATTGAGCTTGTAAACTTGTTTTCTTTTTTAAACTCACCATTTCGAAACATTTCCTGGCACAGTCAGCAGGTGTTCTTGCAGGGACATCATTTGAGATATTCAATCGTGGAAGCGATGCAACAGGCAACGTTTGGAACTCCAAACGACCACCACAGCTTGGAGTTGTACCTAGACAAGACTTTTGACGTTTAGAATACTTTATTTAAATATGAAAATTGTGCTTACAATATGATTTGACATACAGTCAAACCCCGATTTAACGATTCTCAAGAAACCGGGATTCTCCATCCTTAAATCAAACGTCTTTTTAAGGTAAATAGCTTTCAAGGGACGAAAAATTGACATCGTTAAAATGAGAGTCGTTAACTCGAGGTTTAACTGTAATATATTTCTTTTAACTCACCCTCTTGCGCCGTTGTTGGTGCAAGCTCTTGCATGATCAGATCACCGATATTTGTGATATCGACTTGTTCTCGTTGCTTGAAGTTGGTGGACTTGTTTCGAGCTGAAATTCAAGTCTTCCAAAAAACTTGTCTATTTTACCGCATTTCATGCAGGTTAGCTTGACGACTTCTTGCAAAGATTTGAATTGATACGTGGTCGTTCGTTGAATCGGCTCACTGCACGGTTCAGCTGCTTCGAAATGCATCAAACAGACCGGTCGAGGGAATCTGGAAGTAAAGTTGCAAAATGCTACAATATCCTTTGTTATACTGTTACATATGCTTTATTTTTTCCACCTTGTGAAAGCGGCAGTCTTGCATCCCAATGAGAGACACAAATGGGCGCAATGTTGCACTGAATAGGCGACTGCGTCTTTCTCGAAATGTGTTGTCAAATCGGTGAGCTCTTCGGCGGCAAATTGCACACTACCGGGAGGGCAATCTAAAAGGAAATTAGATTTTTTGGTTAAATGCTAAACTTGGTAATTGTTGATTATATCCCCTTGTCGTACTTGTCTTGAAACAAGTCGACAGGCCAGAAGTCAGGCCCAAGCCTGGCTCATGGGCTTTTTGAAAAGTCAAACCAAGATCTGGCTCGTACAAATACTTTCGAAACAACCCTGATTAAGTCTATCCTATCCTCGAGATTGATTAATATGATTTCAAAGCTTGTCAAGGGGTTAATTTTGCCACTTAAATTGACAGAATATAGCCAGAAAGTACTTAAAATTCAGCACTTCAATCAACCACCAACCCTCTTTTGTGTCCAATTTTCGAGCGATCGGTTCCTGATTCAGCCCAAAGCCAAAACCTCGATCTTTGTGAATTAAATCAGCCGCCGTCTGGGTTGAAGTCTTTGGTTTTCCGAAAAGCACATCCAAAGCACCGTCCACTAAAGTTTCGATAATGTCGGAAACGGCTTGCACAGGTGGTTCGGTGGTTGTGCTTGTCGATGGTTCGGCTGTTGTTGTCAAATTGTCTGAAAAATTTACATATAGAACTTTCGACTTCTCCAAATTATTCTATCAGCTATGGAATACAAAGCACTTGTCGCAAAGACAGTGAAGCCTAACTTTGATCAAAAAGCTCTTCCCAATCCACTCACCATTTCCATTATCTCCTTTATCAATCGTATCCTCATAATTCACTTTGTCTCCATCTTCATCCTCGTCATCTCCATAATCGTCTTCTGGCTTTGTTTCCACTGTGTGATCTGTCTTTACGACAAAGCCAACGCTCGCCGGTCGTTTTGCTGTTGCATTCGATTCAAGTTCAGGAGCCATAGTGAAATTGAAAGTCAGAGTGTCTTCTACTTGAGAAGAGATCGATCCATCTGTTGTTGGAAGCTCTGTCGTTGTTGAGGACTCAATCGCATTGACGGTCTCATTCTCAGCTTCTCCACTACTTTCCCCAACTGGACTTTCAGCTGGAGCACTCGAAGCTTCACTACCAGTTGGTTCCGTTGAAGTGACATTTTCCAGATCACCAAACACCAAACCAAAACTCTCATCAGTGGTAGTTTGTTGAACATTTAAAGGAATATTTGTTGTTGATTGGATCTGTTCAACGATTGTTTTGTTCGTTTCATCTTGTTCAACATGTTTCACTCCTGAATCCAAATCGGCTGCGAAACCAGTTGGAAGTGTTGTTGTTATTGGTGTTGTCTCATTTGTGAGAGTCTCTTCTGATTCAGTCGTTGATTGTGTTTCATTTTCATTCAATCCCTTAACAATTGTCTCATTGCTTGGTGTGGTTGTTGTCTCGGATAAATCTCCACTTCCTTCAACAGTTGTCGCTGTAATTACTTCGCTCGTCTCATTTTTGACAATCGATAAAGTTGTGGGCTCATTTGTTGTTGTTGGTGTTTCAGAGGTTGAATCAACAACTACTCCACTTCCCTCAACTGTAGATAGCAATGAAGAATCGGTAGTTGAGCTCTCTGTTTCATTTTCCGCTTTGCTTATTGTTGAGCTTGACTCCACAACAGCTCCACTGCCTTCAACAGTAGAAGATTCGGTAGAAGAAGTGGCTACCGTTTGATTTTCTTCAACTGTTGTTGAAGCTGGGGAGCTCGTTGAGCTCTGCATCTCAGAAGCAGTTGCTGTCTCCGTTTCGTTTCCTTCACTCTTTGGCAAAATGACCACAACTGGTATCACTGGCTCAGTTTCATTAGTTTCAGCTGTTGATGAAGTTTCAGAGGTTTCCGGAGTGGTTGTTGATTCCACAACGACTCCACTTCCCTCAACTGCAGATAGCAATGAAGAATCGGTAGCGGAGATCTCTGTTTCATTTTCCGCTTTGCTTGTTGTTGAGCTTGACTCCACAACAGCTCCACTGCCTTCAACAGCCGAAGGTTCGGTAGAAGAAGCGGCTACCGTTTCATTTTCTCCAACTGTTGTTGGAGCTGGGGAGTTCACTCGTTGAGCTCTGCATCTCAGAAGCAGTTGCTGTCTCCGTTTCGTTTCTTTCACTCTTTGGCAAAATCGCCACAACTGGTATCACTGGTTCAGTTTCATTAGTTTCAGCTGTTGATGAAGTCCCTGGAGTTGAACTTCCAACATCACTCATTGTTGTGGATTCTGGCACTTCTCCACTTCCCTCGAATACTGTTGGAGTTGTTGCTTCAACAATTGTAGCTTCTTTTGTGATCTCTTCGCTAATAGTCGTTGACTCAGGTGCCTCAGAGCTTTTTTCTCCTTCGGATGTGGGTAGAGAAGCATGTTCAGGACTAAATGTCGTTGTCGCTTGTTCTCCATTTTCTTCAACTCCTTCAGACCTCGTCGGCAAAGTGCTGAAAGTCGGTTCTTCTTCAGGTTCACTTGTTGTTACTAGAAGAATGGCGGCCAAAGTGGCATTTTCTTCATGTCCACTGCCCTCTTCTAGAGTCGTTTCACCAAGTGGAATCATTGTTGCATTTTGAGCCTCAAGGACTGGTTGTGTGGTTTCTGATGGTGCACCAGTTGAAGTGGTTGTTTCGACTTGAGCTGTTTCTGTGGGTTCTCCACTGCTTTCAGTAGCTGTCTCCTTCAGAGTTGAACTTTCGGAAGCATTTGCAGTGGTCGATTCAACACTTGCCGAAGTCAAATTTTCGGGATTTGTCTCAGCCAACCCAGTCAAAAGCTCTTCACTTCCCTCGGTTTTGTTTTGAGCGACAATTTTCGATTCAATCGTCGTTGTCTCGGCGTCGATTGATTGCTCAACTTTTCCACCGCTTCCCTCAACTTCTGCAGTTGTTGTTGGACCAGTTGGAGCAAGATCGGCAGCAAATCCTCCTTCAGTTGTTGTCTCTTCCACAACCGTAGCGTTCTCCGGCTCAGCACCACTGGCTTCACTCAACAAACTAACGTCCTCAGTTCTTGCTGTTGATTGTTGGCCAGCAGGTGTACTTGAAATTTCTGTAGGAGTTATCACTGTGACATTTTCTTGGATAATTGTTTTATTTAGTTCAATTAGGCCAGGAGAAGCAAGATCGGCGGCAAATTTCGCTTCAGTTGTTGTCTCAACAGCAATGGTGCCATTCTCGGGTTCAAGACCACTGGATTCATTCAACAAACTGCTACTTTCATGACGTGTTGATTCTGTTGTCGAGCTTGTTTCTTCAGGTACAACCGTTGTCTCATTGAGAGCCTCAATAGTAACAATTGGGGCCAAATCGGCAGCCAACTTTCCCTCAGTTGTTTCGATTACTTCAGCAGCCGTGGCATTTTCCGCCTCAAGGCCACTAGCTTCACTCAACCGATTGAGATCTTCTTGAGAAGCAGTTCTTTCAGTTACTGCAGTAGTAGGCGAGGTACTTTCGGCAGTCACTTCTGATTCCATGGAGACCGTTGTTGGGAAAACGGTTGTCGTTCCACTTGTTGTATCCACAATACCAACAATGGTAGCATTTTCCGTGCCCAGTTCAGCAACCGGAGTCGTTGATTCACTGAGAGTGCCATTTTCCACCGGTCCTTCCACGGGCACTTCTGCAAAAGTTCCTGAGCCTTCAACTCCTTGAGTTGTTGTTGCAATAGTACTTTCAGCTTCGGCAGCTGTTGAAGACTCGGTTGTGGCTTCAGTGGCAACAGAAGTCAATTCAGTTGACTCATTGGGAAGAGTGACAACTTCAAGCAAAGGCGTTGAACTTTCTCCACTAGCTTCAATCTCAGTTGTTGTGCTTGCAAGAGTTGGTGTTGGCTCTTCTGCAGCTGAAGTTGTAGCCTCCGTCCCGTTCACCAAATTCTCCGTTACAATCGGCTCATGGTCTTCTGATTTCTCGATTGGAGCCACCGTTTCTTGTCCACTTCCTTGTACTTCATTTGGCTCAGTAACAGTTGTTGTTTCTGTTGCATCAGTGACTGGTAAAGCTGTGCTTGACTCAAACTTTGCTGTTGATTCTTGCGGCAATGTCTCTTGCACATTCGTTGTCGTTTCAACACTTTCACTGGGATTTGTTAGCAAATCTTCCTCACCCGATCCTTCTGTTGCATTACTCGCTTCTGTACTCGTTTCATTCAACAACTCTTGCACAAATTGTTCAGCTTGTGCGGTCACAGCGCCAAGAACATCTTTCGTCAACTCTTTCAATTTGTCCGAGGTATCATTTTTCAGCTTTTCAAGGAGGTGTGCTGCAGCGACTTCAGCTCCACTGCCCTCTACAGTGCTCGAGTCTGTGGTTGGAGTGGTTGTCTCACTGCTTGATTCTGTTGTTTCTGTCGTTGTTGAGGACTCGGTCTCATTCTCAGCTTCTCCACTACTTTCCCCAATTGGACTTTCAGCTGGAGCACTCGAAGCTTCACTACCAGTTGGTTCCGTTGAAGTGACATTTTCCAGATCACCAAACACCAAACCAAAACTCTCATCAGTGGTAGTTTGTTGAACATTTAAAGGAATATTTGTTGAGGATTGGATCTGTTCAACGATTGTTTTGTTCGTTTCATCTTGTTCAACATGTTTCACTCCTGAATCCAAATCGGCTGCGAAACCAGTTGGAAGTGTTGTTGTTATTGGTGTTGTCTCATTTGTGAGAGTCTCTTCTGATTCAGTCGTTGCTTGTGTTTCATTTTCATTCAATCCCTTAACAATTGTCTCATTGCTTGGTGTGGTTGTTGTCTCGGATAAATCTCCACTTCCTTCAACGGTTGTCGCTGTAATTACTTCACTCGTCTCATTTTTGACAATCGATAAAGTTGTGGGCTCATTTGTTGTTGTTGGTGTTTCAGAGGTTGAATCAACAACTACTCCACTTCCCTCAACTACAGGTAGCAATGACGAATCGGTAGCGGAGACCTCTGTTTCATTTTCCGCTTTGCTTGTTGTTGAGCTTGACTCCACAACAGCTCCACTGCCTTCAACAGTAGAAGATTCGGTAGAAGAAGCGGCTACCGTTTCATTTTCTTCAACTGTTGTTGGAGATGGGGAGCTTGTTGAGCTCTGCATCTCAGAAGCAGTTGCTGTCTCCGTTTCGTTTCCTTCACTCTTTGGCAAAATGACCACAACTGGTATCACTGGCTCAGTTTCATTAGTTTCAGCTGTTGATGAAGTTTCAGAGGTTTCCGGAGTGGTTGTTGATTCCACAGCGACTCCACTTCCCTCAACAGTCGTTGTTTCATTTGGCAAGGTAGAACTTGAGGCTTCAGTGGTGCTTTCAACTGTCGTTGAGCTTTGAGTTATTTCTGATGTTGAGGTTTCAGTGGTGTTATTTTGAACGGTTTCTTCTCCAAGCATTGTAACAGCTTCACTTCCTTTAGTTGTTGTTTCTTCAATCCCACTACCTTCAACGGCAGGAGATTCTTTCACAGAATTATCCTCTCCTTCCGTCCTGCTTGGCGTATCTGCCTCGGAAAGGGTGAAATCTTCGATTTCTTCTTCAGTTGTTGATTCGGGTGAAAGAGTTGTTGTTGGCACTTCTCCACTTCCTTCAGCTGGTGTCAGAAGTCCTTCCACCGTTTCGGTTTCATTCGATGGAGCAGTAGGAGGCACTAAAATGCTTTGTAAGAGAGTTTCTAACAATTGCAGCACCTGTTGGTTCAGTTGCTGATTCCGAGAGAGTGGAAATGGTTGATTGGAGTGGTTCCACTGTTGTGATCGGTTCTTCGGCGGTTGTTGTCAAGTTTGATTGGGCTAAACTTTTCATCGAATTCCAGGAAAGTATGATTTTTAAAATCACAGTACCTTGATTTTCCTCTCCGCTTCCTTCTTGCAGGGAGCTCTTTGTGCTCTCTTCAGTCACATTGGCTTCAGTCACATTGGCTTCAGTCACATTGGCTTCAGTCACATTGGCTTCAGTCACATTGGCTTCAGTCACATTGGCTTCAGTCACATTGGCTTCAGTCACATTGGCTTCAGTCACATTGGCTTCAGTCACATTGGCTTCAGTCACATTGGCTTCAGTCACATTGGCTTCAGTCACATTGGCGCTCTCTGGAATCAAATTTCAATTTCAATTTTTCAATTTTATTTTTCTTCTAACCTGTTGGCTCCGTCGATGACGACAAAAGCAAATCAGCATCTGGGCCAGGCTCTAGAATTTGAGGTAGGGTTAAAAGAGAATACCGGGTTTGTAGCTTTTAAATCCCTGATGCTCGACTTGATATACTGTACCCTAGCTACAGTAACCAAAGCCTTCAGGGCTCAAACTACCAAGGAAAGGTAAACTGGCTAACCTAATTAACCTGGTCGAGTAAAATATTCGGAATCAGCGTAAAATTGTGTGTCGAATGGTCTAGGTCTCAATCGATCGAGATTAGCCAGGCTACCTTTCCTTATAAATGTTTCAATCAAAGTCAGCAAGTTGACAATTTAGGTTTGATATGACGGTTTATTATTTAATCTACTTTTTGAGCTTAGGTTTGCAAAGTGTTTTTAGAAGGCGGTTTGTTTTTCGAACAAAACGAACTGCAAGAAACACAGTGAATCCAAAGAGTCGCCTCCTCATTTCCCTCGACTTTTTCGATCTCCGGCGCTTTGCTGCAGAAAAGCGGATCCCCGAAACCGAGTAAGCAATCTTTTGTGTTCACATCGTAGAGGGCTCCCGTGCAACCAGCCTGAAAATTCGATTGTGGGACATTTGATATCTTTGCCTTTGCCATTGACAAGCCAACTTTAAGCTCAATATCTTGGTGTTCGGCTGTCCAATTTAAATAGTTTTTGTATCAATCGACAGAGAAAGACTTGGCGCATCTAATGATACCAAAATATTTAAATTAGACAGCCGAATATCAAGTTATTTGAGTTCAAAGTTAGATTGCCCGATTATCAAATGTCCGATAACCTGAAAATTCGTTATATAATCTGCTTTTAAACCTAAAACTTACCAAATAGCATTTCTTGGCACAGTCCTCCGGTTGCTCGAATGTGTGATGTTGATCAAATGATGAGACAAAATCAGATGGTCGTTTCTCAAGAGATTCGGCTTGAAATTTCACAAGGCAGCCTGGAAATTCAAGAATTTTTGTTACTATTTTGGCTATAACCTTTTGGTTGATCTCCCTCAGCTGTTGTAGAAGTCACACTTGAGACTTCAACAGCGGTAGTTGACTCGGAACCAATTTCCGATGAAGCAACATTGGCAACAGTAGTTGACTCGGAGCTCGGATTCTCTGCTGGAGTCATTGTACTCGAAGACAACAATTCTTCTTCAACTGGGCAATCAGTTGTCGTTCCATTCACCGTTGAGGCCTCGGTTGAACTTTCTGTGGAACTAGTCTCAACACTTGTTTCATTCAAACTCTCCACAGTCGACTCTTGGATTTTTGGTTCAGGTGTTGTCGAGAAAAGCGAATGAACTTTGCTCAACCCGACTGCTGCAAGATCGGCAGCCCATTGGCCGAGTGATTGTCCAGTAGTTGTTGCATTCTCTACATTCTCTGTTTGATTGTCCAAGAGTGACGGGATCATCGTGTTCACCTCTCCACTTCCCTCAACATGAATCGATTCAGTCACTGACAAAGAAATTGTTTCATTCGGATTAGTTGAGGTCTCTGTCTCAGTGGCTATTGTTGCCGCTTGAATCTCTCCACTCAGCGTCGATTCATTTCCTTCAGCTGTTGTTGTTTCAACTGGAACAGTCGACGATTCGATATTTTCAGGAACTGATTCTAAGCCGGATCCCTCCGCGGTTGTAGCCCCGGATCCCTCGGAAGTGCTCTTTTCCGCTTCACTTCCAGATCCAGGCTCAATCTGGCTCACTGTGGCGTCTTCATTGCCAAGAACGGGAATGGCAGTTCTAGAGTCAGTTGATACTTGATCAATTGTTGTTGATTCTTCCGGAACTTCTCCCGATCCTGATCCCATTCTATTTGGCTCATCAGCCGCCCATTGACCTCCTTCCGATGAAATTTGAGTCGTTCCTCCTGTCTCATTCAACTGAGTGCTCGTTTCCGGAGATTCAGTCGTTTCTTTTGATGTCACTTCTTGTTGCAAGAGAATTTCCTTCTCGGGAGCTAAATTCTTTCTATAAAATAGCTCGGGATGTTGTTCAACTCACTGCAACGGAAGCACTGAATGACGACATCTTTCGTCGGATTGACCACCGATTGAAAGTCCAATCTCGAGTGGCAAATATCGTGCTTCATTGTGCCTGAATAGGATTTAATTATGTAAAATAGAAATTTCCTCACCAAATCGGCACTCATTGGCGGTGGGTGAGTAAACGGCTTGACTGCATGAACCACCATAACATAAAGCAGCGCACTCGTTGATCCTGAAATGGATCGATTTGTATAAAATGATGTGAATACGGTTTTTAGTTTAAAATAACCTAATCCAAATGGTTCTAAGTTTTTTCTGAATCTGGTGTCAGGAATCTGTGAATCTGGTTGTTCCTGAAAGCCAAAAGCCATCGTTAGCCAGGCCAAGATAAGTCCAAATCAGTAAATATTGAAGCCGAGCTGTGGTCTGGCTTTGGCTTAGCATTTTTTGGTTAGGAATAGCTCGGATTTTTCTAACTAACAGGATTTCTAGCATAATGCATTGATCTGCTAGTTTATTGACCAGCGGAGAACGGTCACTAACGTTCGCGTTTTCCACTAGGGAGGTCCACGTTTTTCATGCAAACTAAGCCCCGCCCCTTTTTGCCAATGGCTGCGCACAAACGAACGGATGGACAGACGGACAAACGGACAGACGAACGGATGGACGGACGGACGAACGGATGGACGGACAGACGAACGGATGGACGGACAGACGAACGGATGGACGGACAGACGAACGGACAGACGAACGGATGGACAGACGGACAAACGGACAGACGAACGGATGGACAGACGGACAAACGGACGGACGAACGGATGGACAGACGGACAAACGGACAGACGGACGGACAGACGAACGGATGGACAGACGGACAGACCTCTCTTCTGCTTTATACATAATAAATTTAACTTGGTACTTTCTTTTAAAGCTTTATTTTGGGTTAATTAAAATGAATACTTACGAGTTGACATTTTTGCGTCCAGTCACCTCGAATTTCTCAGTATCTTGTTCTTGATCGACTTGGAAACGAATGACACAAGCTGAAAACTCGAACTTGTGTTCGCTAAAGGTAAATCCTAAAGCCACCACCATTTTTTTTTCATCGTTTTATGTTGTTAGGGTGCTGTTTAGAATCACTACAAACATTCAAATGTCACAATCATGCTATTATTTCTATGAAAACAATAGTATATTTTTGTTAATCACTCGTCACAACAAAAGTTATCAATTCATGCATTTAATATCCCAAAATCTCAGTTAGATTGATTTACCTGATTGTCGTTTGATAAATATAAAAAATTTACATTAAATTTCCTCTAAATTTGTTCTAAAAGTGCCAAATTCTCGTGTTTTAGTTTCTTTTTTGAAAAAATCGAAGTTAAACACTCGAACACTTCAGAGAGAAAACGTTAGCACTTTCAAATCAAACGGAAATGAGAAAGAGATTTTGAATCAAGGACACGTATTTCTTTATACAATCAAGGACCGTATTTCTTCGAATAGAAGACCGGGTAAAGAGTAACATGGCGTACTCCTGCGTAGCAGCCCTTTTTAAAATTTCTTTTCTGCATAAAAGCTTTCAATGAAGTGCTATAGGGCTGGAAAATGACTCAAAAATACCACATGAGCTAACAGATTTTTGAGCCATTTTCCAGTTCTATAGCACTTGATTGAAAGCTTTTATGCAGAAAAGAAAGTTTAAAAAGGGCTGCTACGCAGGAGTACGCGATGATACTCTTTACCCGGTCTTCTATTCGAAGAAATACGGTATTCAAGAATAGTTGATAAGGTTTTATCAATTTCTTAAAAGATATTAAACCTGTAAAAAGTAACTCAATTTTCTAGGCAAATTCTGGGGGGTGGGACAAAGGTGCACCTTTTTTTTTGCGCACCCGACCAAAAGCGCACCTTTTTTTTCGCTGGAAAAGGCCTTAGAAAAGGCCGTAGAGCTTTAAAAATGTTTCCACATAGGGGAATCATATGCGTAGATTCCGAATTTCGACAAATTAGAACTCGCTGACACGTCAAATTTGGGCTAAGAGGCAAAAACTATGCAACTTAATGCTTTTCCGCAGTTGTTGCCTTTTAGCCCAAATTTGACGTGTCAGCGAGGTCTGATTTGTCGAAATTCGGAATCTACGCATATGATTCCCCTATGTGGAAACATTTTTAAAGCTCTACGGCCTTTTCCAGCGAAAAAAAAGGTGCGCTTTTGGTCGGGTGCACAAAAAAAGGTGCACCTTTGTCCCCCCAAATTCTGCTTTGATGTACCGTAATTTTTCAATAAACGGCATCCTAGGTTAAATTTTTCATTTTTTAGATTTATCAACCTTAGGATAACAAAATCTAAAGCATTTTAAAGACATTTTATAGCTGTTTATTAGAATAATTACGATAGATTTAACGTCTAAAAAGCAATCTCACTTAAAAGACACTAAAATTCTTCAAGGTTACTTTAAATTGTTAGCTCCAAAAAGAAGATTGAATTGATTTTTGAGTTATGAGTTTTCAAATACACCCTATACGTGCCATTGATTCAAATTCTTCTTTAAAAATAAAAACGAGACATGTTAGTATGCCATTCACCTCTAAAGTAGAATCTGTGAATGGCCGATGTGGGCTCTTTGTTGTGCATTGGTCGATTCTCATTCATTTCTTTCATTTCCTCTCCTCTACCTTTTTCCTCTTTTCTTTCGCTTTTTCCATTTGTCTCTTTGTCGTTTTCTCGATGAACTGAAGGTTTTTCATGCAAACTCAAAAGAGACTGATCCATTCGGAAAATTCACACAAACAAATAGTCTTTCTAACTCAAAGCTGTTAGTGCGGGGGGAATTCTTTTCGAAAACTTACGTGGATTCTCCTCATCTTCTTTGTCTGCCGGTTTGCAGGTGACACAAGTGATCTAAAAGGGATTTTGGGTACTTGTGCCTTTTTTGCACGCAAAAAGTTGCGCCAGGGCTACTCAAAACCCGAATCAACGACTAGTCGAAGCCGATGTCGCTCAACTGAACGCTCAACTCAACTCAACTCAACTGAGCTCAACTCAACTCAACTGAGCTCAACTCAACTCAACTGAGCTCAACTCAACTCAATTGAGCTCCACTCAACTCAATTGAGCTCCACTCAACTCAATTGAGCTCCACTCAACTCAACTGAGCTCCACTCAACGAGTCCGCCCTCTACGCCCACTACTCGAATCACCGCGAACGGCCGAGTTTGAATTGAGTATTTAAAGATGTTTAAAGAAATCCGATTTGTGACTAACTGTTGATAAAAGAGATTAGAATCTATTATTCAATTTACGAGCATACACATTTTATTGTGATTCTTGTAATCACTCCTATGTGAATTTACGTGCAAAAATACATCAGTACCAATTTTTGTTTAGCCTTTACTCTGATCTTTGATCTTTTCCAAGAATTGATGTTTTGAAAGTTTAAAGGAATTTTGGAAGGACTAGTTTTGAAAGAAAGTCTATTTATGTCTATTTATGCAATTTTGAACAATTTGAACAATTGAACAATTTCAATACTCACCTGAACAGGCACGGGCTTCTCGAAAAACGCTTTATAGTTAGGCTCTTCGAGATTTTCGCAAGCTAAACCAAAACTAGAAAAATCCTTTTAGCCGACCACTCACCCGAATTGTCGACAAGATCTTTTGTGTTCGATGTGTATTCACAAGTTTTCGTTTCTGGGTTGAAATAGGCGAACTGAAAAGAACGGATTGATATTGATATATTGAAAAGAACGGATTGATGATTTTAAAAAAGCTTCACTTACCCCACAACCATATTTATAGCATTCTCTCGCACAAGCGGGCGCTGATTCGACAATCGATGAGTTGATCAACAGTTGCACTGTCTCCAAATCGACGCTCGTCGAACCAAGGAATTTCACTTCACCATCACAGTCTGTAATAGGTGATAGGTGAATTTTAGTGTGGTAGAAGATGAGTGGTATTTTCATTTTCGATTATCGGACATTTGATAAGCACCCCGCTCCTTTTTGCCATCAGCAATCTAACTTTGAGCTCAAATATCTTGGTGTTCGGCTGTCCAATTTAAATTTTTTTAATATCATTAGATGCGCCAAGTCTTTCTCTATCGATTGATACAAAAACTATTTAAATTGGACAGCAGAACACCAAGATATTTGAGCTCAAAGTTAGATTGCTGATGGGAAAGGAAGCGGGGCGCGTATCAAATGTCCGATAACCGAAAATTAAAGTACAGTAGCAGAAGCAGCAAGTACAGTAGCTTTACAAAGAACAGTACCGAAGGGTAATATTCTTCACAATCTTCATTTTCTGCTAAATCAAGTAGACACTTTTCTGGTCTTTGAAATGAAAAAACTTAAGAACTCTTTCTGCTTTCAATATCTAAAGAATGCTCAAGAAGATATTGGGTTTGGAGAAGGTTTTGAATTGTTCTTGTGCTAGTTGCGTGGTACTCATTTTCGCAAATGCTTATCTTGAATGACTTTTACCAGTTTTGGCATTAGATCATTAGTTTACATATGTAAAAGTAACGATATAACGATAACGATAACGATAAAAGTTTAGAGATCGTAACAAAAAGCTAAAGACAGTTGCTCACCAATTGGCTTGAACTCGAGTGAGATCGGCGCTCCATCAGACTTTGCTAAATCGTTAGTTTGAAAGGGTTAACAAGCTCAAGCTTTCACGAAAAATCAAAATAAAAACCTGCAGTCGATTCTTCAATGACCGAAGTAGTTGATTGATCTGAAAAAAGAATAGAAAAGTTTGAAAGAAAAATGATACTTGAAGCTGTTTCCTCATTGGATGGAGTTGAAATGGTTGTGCTTTCTGACTCATTCATGCCTATATTTGAAATTCTCAGCCTTGAATCCTTCTTTACCTGTTGTTGTCTCTTCTCCACTTAATGTACTAGCTTGTACATTCTGGATTGTTCCCTCAATGACTGTGCTTGTTTCAGTGGCAGCTGTTGTAGAACTCGCTAAAATGCGAATGGAGTCCAATTTTTGCTTGTGCTAGTATTATTATAAATAAAGAACCCAATTACCGTATTTTCTCTAAGAGTAGTGCAGCCAGAGCGTCGCCTAAATTGCTCGAAATCTCGGGAACCGTTTATCAGAACCTATTGATGTGGGATCGGAAAATGTAGCTGACGATGAGATCTAGTGGGGGATTTGAGGGTTGAGCTTCTGCAAAAGCTTGGAAACCGTAAAATCGTCACCAACTCTGCTTGCCGGGGTGCACTACTATTAGAGAAAATACGGTATTCATTAATATTAATAGATTACGGGATTTCCTCTAACCTAGGCTTCCCCTAAGTTCCTTGAAATCTTGTAAACCGCTTATCAGAGCCTATCAATGTGGAATCGGAAAATGTAGCTGACGATGAGATCTAGTGGGGGATTTGAGTGTTGAGCTTCTTCAAAAGCTTGAAAACCGTAAAATAGTCTCGGCTCGCCGGGGTGCACTACTATTAGAGAAAATACGGTAATTGAATTTAATGCTTCTTTTGCTTGCTTACAAGTTTCCCCAATGGTAGAAGATGTTTCTACTGGAGTGGCCACTGTTGTTGAAGTCTCTTCCACGCCGGATGAAGTAGTATTATCTGAAAATTAGCTACATTCCAGAATCGGGTTCTTTAAATTTACAGATGAATCTTTACAGAGTATGCGAAAATACTCTGTAAAGAATATTTTCTTAATCTCGAATAATATTAAGTCAAATAATAAGCCAAGCCTCCACCAAATTAATCAGCACTAAATGTTGAAAATTTGAGCGTTTCTGTGAAATTTGACACGGAGAATTAAACGATTTGACTCTGAGAGAACTAATTTTTTACAAGAGTTTTATTACTGTTTAATGCTTTTATTCTATTTTACTCTATAACAAACCCGTCTCCAATTGTCCTTCGATTACCGTCGGTGTACTCGTCCCGATGAGCACCACCTGCGACGTCACGGTTTCTGAGGTCGATGGCGTGGTTGTGGTCTTCTCGATTTCACCTGAAAAGCTATTCCTTCAAAATGTTGTTGATATTTACAAATTGATATGACAATAACTTATTTTGTATTGCATTGCATTGCATTGCAAAAAACCTAATACGTAAGATGTATTTTCATTGATTGTTCACTCTGTTTCCCAAACTATGCATTTGTCATCCACAAATTCGTCCATTCAAATGTTTCTCTCGGTTTCAAAATCTCACCCAAAACGGTAATTGGTGTCAAAAGTGTCATAAAAATCTATAAATGTCTTTTCTAAAGAGTAAACCAAAAAAAAAGGCAAAGAAAAGGTCAAAAGGGGGATTTCCAAAGAAAAAAAAGGGAATTCCTCGTTTTTGTGGCTCTTTTCTCGCCGTAAAAACTGTGAAATTCTTGCGTGAGTCAAGTACTTGACATTCCAATCCTTATTTATTTTCAAGAAATATCCTCGTTTTTCAAGAGTTCATGGTAATTTTTGAGGAATTTGCAGAATCGTTTTAGATCATACCTGGAGTGGTTGCTTGGGTGACTGCTTGGGTGACTTCTTGGGTGACTGCTTGGGTGACTGCTTCGGTGACTGCTTCGGTGACTGCTTCGGTGGGTTTGTGAGCGTGAATGGTTGGAGCTGAAAGTATAAAATTGACTGTGAATGATTTGCGAAATTCTCGCTTCTTCTCGGAGATCCGAGTCTTTTGAAAAAATACGAGTTTTTAGGAAAGCTTTTAGAAAAACTATCATATCATATCATATCAATTTTTGCCTTAATTTTGGTTGTATTTTTAAAAAAATTTGACATCCTGCTAAACCAAAAGTAGCTGATTTTCTGATTTTCAACCTTGCTTTTCTCACTCAAGGTTGAAACTGACCTGAAAAACTGATTTCATCTTTTAATAGGCTACGGTTTTGCATATTATAGCTTTCCACAATGAAAAGACCCGGATTTCCGAGAAGATCATTTTTCTCAAATGATCTCGAATGACCCCCTTCTGAGCAATTCTCATTCTTGGCTAACTTTCCAAATATCCCGGTTCCAATCAAATTCAAAGGGTTCAATCCCGGTTACGGAAAATGCGTCAAAGTAATATTGTCAAATAATCGTTTGAAGCCAAATCCCAACCCGAATCCCTATTCTCTTCATGTGTCGGCTTTTTCATTTCCCCGTTCACTCCATGTTCGGCGTTCAACGTTTGATCACTGATGAAATCGATTGGTGGAGCAGTGACTGAAGAGAAATATGCAAAATGCAAAAGCAATTTTCAAAAAGACCAAATCTTTGCCCGTATTATAAAGTAATGATTTAGATAAATAATTTTAAAAATGTCACTTGAATGTTCTTTATTCGAAAACTCACTGAATTCCCCATTGTTCGGACATCGTAGACAATCGATTGTGATCGGTGATCCTTTGTATTTGATGTCTTTTGCAAGGGATAAGGTTTGATGTGTGCAATTGTAGGCACTAAAAGAAATTGAGCATTGTTTAATCTCTGATTTGATTGCTAGATTTCAATTGAAAGATTTACCTGAAATAGTATAGTGAACAAGTGTCTTTTTTTGTCTCATCATATTTGATCGAATAGCAAAATTGATTGCCAAAGCACTTCGAAATACAGTCCTGAAAAAAATGGCTGGAGGCTGGCTTGTAAACTAGGTCAGAAGTCGGGTAGTTGAAGTTTTGATTCCAGGAGCCAGAATCTGGCTTTTGATTTGGCCTAGTCTGATCTGGCTCAGAGACACCCTGGGTTGTTTGGGTTTAGGTTTAGGTTACAAACTACAAACACAAACTTAAACAACTTTGGGTTTACGTTTGTTTAGGTTTTACCTATTAGCTTTATTATGGAATTTCTTGAATAGTGAATAAGAAAGCCTGAATCCAGTTTACTCACTAGTGTCTACACTATTTATTGAAGTGAACACTGGGGAATCTAAAACAAACCTAAACTTTGGGTTTAGGTTTGTTTAGGTTTTACCTATTAGCTTTATTATAGAATTTCTTGAATAGTGAATAAGAAAGCTTGAATCCAGTTTACTCACTAGTATCTACACTATTTATTGAAGTGAACACTGGGGATCTAATTTGCACACAAAAAACTCAACACACCTGCAAAGTCGAAGCGTGATACTCGATGAAAATGTAGCGAGATCGATCAGAATCGGTTTGATTCACGTAGACATAAATGTTCTCATTTGGACATCCTGAATTTTGAACACTTATCGTTGAATCTTTCCAAATAAGAACTGTACTTCATTTCTTTTTATTTTGTTCTTAATCACTTTTATAGCAAAAGATATCCAACAAATGCCAATATCTCCCGAATCTTTTCCCCCCTCGAGAACCATTTCACGCCACGTTGCCTAGCTATGTCCTTCAAGAATACACAAAGAACATCCGATCACCTTCTTTTTCCCTTTCCCCTTTTGCCGAATCTTTTTCTTTGTATTCTTGATACGTGTAAACACTCTTTTTCCTTTTTCCTTTCCCGTCTACACCATTTTTGCTATCCACAGAATAGTATGCAAAAATATAATACCGAGAAAGAGCAATAGAAAAATCAAAGTGATAATTGTCTTTGTATTGTCCCAATGAGTCCTAGGTCAGGCCAGAAGCCAGGTACAGAGGTACACTGGGATTTTCTGGGCTAGATCTGCAGTAAAACCAGACCAGATCAGATTAGGTCAGGACCTGGTCTCGTAAAATAGGCCATAGAACCCCTACCTTAAATCTGAATCTAGGCCAATCGAAGCCAAAAGCCTAGCCTCAGCCTGGTTCAGCTTTATCTGGCTAGTCTGTTACTGTTTGAAATGTGACAAATTGCCATTCTTTTACTATAACAGATAGGTAACTTCAAAATCACACAATTTACCCATTGCTCAGCCAAGGTCAGCTATTCAAGTATGTTTTGGTCACGCTCTGATCTGGAGCTATTCTTGAAACTTGATTCCTTTGCAGGTTAACCTAGATTAAACAATAAGATTATTTTTCTCTCAAATTTCAAAAACATGACAACTTTTAAAATCAAACAATTGATAATGATCTTCTCAGAGAAAATTTCCCGAAATTTTTATAGATATCTTGGTTGGGAAAACCCTGGAAAACCCTTTGACATTACTTTTTTAAATCTCATTTCGTTCCACAATACTTATCTATTCCCAAAAAAAGTTCAAATTCAAAAAATTCGCAAAAATGTTGCAAAAATTACTTTCAGAAGTTTGTTTAGAGCCTCTAAAATTGGAGATTGCTTCCCGGGGAAACAAATGATCATAAACTTGTTAGTCTGTCTGTTAGTCTGTCTGTTACTCTTCGGAAACTCTAGTCTGTTACTCTTCGGGAAAAAACGATCAACTTTAAAAAAAATTGAGAAGAAACAAAACTTTTTCTGAACGAATCTTCGAAAAAAGTGAGATCACTAAGTGGAGAAAGGATGTAAAACGTTTTATGATTGAAATGTTGAGTAAAGAAAAAAAGATGATGGTTTTTATGATCGGAACTCTCAAATTGGAAAGGACTAAAGTGAAGCGGGATAAGGTTTGCAAAGGAAAATCAACGATATACACAGAATTTTGAAAATCTCGGCGTTTTGAACGAGTAGCCCTACTTTAAAGATCCATAACCTTGTCCAGAGATCATATTTTTGCCAATTTTTAATATAGTTTTAAAGAGTACATTTTAAGCTTTCGAATGATACCAAATAGAGCTTGAATACCCAGTCTTATGCAAATAGAGCTTGAATACCCAGTCTATCCAGTCTTATGCAGTCTTAGTCTTATGCATGTCAAAATTCTGTGTATATCGTTGATTTTCCTTTGCAAACCTTATCCCGCTTCACTTTAGTCCTTCCCAATTTGAGAGTTCCGATCATAAAAACCATCATCTTTTTTTCTTTACTCAACATTTCAATCAAAACGAATTCCAACCCGAATTCCAAACGAACCAACTCGGGCGTCATTTTGTTGCAAATCTGATAAGACTAGATAGAAATTTAACAAAATATTATCTCTAGGTTATGAAGCTTCAAAGCAAGGCTTAGGGGGAAAGGAAATGACGGAACACGAAAATTTAGAATGAATAGCCTTCATTCTAAATTTTCGTGTTCCGTCGTTTCCTTTCAAGAGTCGAAATCCTTTCAAAAGCTAATTCTAAAGAAGATTCATCAAGAGCTTCTATTTTGTGTGTGTTAAAATTGTGTTTTTCATTTATACGTGGATTTTAAGCTCCCCGGCCGATCATTCACAAAATCATTAAAAGAATGAACTTGAGCTGACCCCCTATTCACAAAATCATTAAAAAACAACTTGATCTTGTTGTGTGGCGCCTGAGGTAAAACCAATTCTGACACCACGATGAGCCTTGAAAAATCAACGAGAGAATTTTTTCAGACTCAAACCAATGACCACTTTTTTCCGGACACCCTGCACTCCTAGAAGTTTTAATTTTCGAGATTTCCTTTTCAAAGTTTCAACTTTTTCTTGCGCATAAATCCTTTCGGTTTTGGTGAAAACTTTTTATGATGGAGAGAAAGTTTTTTTTTTTTCGAAGAAATGTCTCTTGTCAAAAAAAAGGAGAGAAAAAAAACAATAAAGTTGACAAGGAAAAGTTTTATCGTTTTTTTCCTTATCACTTGAAATTTTCATTTCCCCCTTTTTAAATGATCTTCAATCTCGAATGAGTTCAATGAGTCCAAAAAAAGTGGACACAGATGCGACAATTCGGGATTGCTACAAATCTAATCTAATCTACAAAATCTAATATCCATCTCTAACAGCATTTTATTTAGCTGCTACACTCAAATACTCAATAACTTTATCGAAAAAAGATCTCAGAAAATCTTTTTTTTCATTGAGACGTTCCTTTTTTCTTTTTTTTCAGCAAAAAACCCTTTTTTTGCGTATAGACTTTTGGAAATTCAAAAAATTGAGAAAAAAAACGGAGAGAGCTAATCTTGAACTTGAATCTTCTCAAAACAACCCATGACAAGCGGGGAAATTAGACAAAAATACAAAGAGACAAATTAATTAATCATTGTAAAACGTTGTTCAGAGAAATGGACACTCTTTTTGGCAATCTTAGAAACTCTTAGAAACTCTTAGAAACTCTTAGAAACTCTTAGACATTCTTAGAAACTCTTAGAAACTCTTAGAAATCCAAGAAAAAATGGATTTGAACTTAGTGGTGTCGAAATGAATGTGTTTAAAGAAAAACCCGGTACCGGGGACTCGGCTGGGTGAAAAATTTTAATCATACAGGTTGAAATTCTAGATTCGAATTCTAGATTCGATATCTAATAGATTATTTAGCTGGGTTTACGGTAGTTGAAGTGGCCTTTAAGAAATTTGTTCCTTAAAAGAAACAGTGCAAATAGAAATAGTGCAAAGCAATTGCTTCATGATGCTTTTCACTATGTTGTGTTCGATTTGAATTAAGTTTTTAACCAAAATTTTATTATTTTCCGTGATTAGCTTTCATACTAGATTTCCAGATTCAAAAAAAGAAGATTTTATACTGACCAAAATTTCTTTTGCATCAACCTTTTGCATCAACCTTTTGTATAAGTGTTCGTTAATGCTTTTCTACTCTCTTCTTACGCAGAACGTTTTATAGATTCATAAAAACTAATCGACACTCAAGATAACAGTGAAAACACGTAACGCTTGAGATTGTTTCAATCGAAATCGCAATCGAAATCGAACACAACATATACAAAGAGCTCATATCCTAAATCCTAATTCGCGTTTTGCAAAACTGGACAGTGTTTTATATTTCCCAAGCGAGTCACTCATTTTGATCAACTTTTCATCGACTTTATCTGCATGAACCCCTCGAAAAAATGTGTTGATCTTGATGAGATGTTGAGATAAGAAATATGATGAGATTTCACAGGTAGGTCGGGGCATATTGTGTGCCCATGTGATCTCGCTAACTAGATTTAGAGAAGATTCACATGATCTTGAAATGAAATAGACAAGGAAAGAAAAGAGTCTGTTCCATTTTTAGCACCAATCCCTTTTTTTCCCATTTTTTTTTCCAATATCCAACTTCGGCATAGTCACTTTTCCCCACAAATTTTCTCACCTCTCTTGTGAAAAAAACACAAGATTTATTACTGTTTTTCATCAAGAGTTTCTCTTTTTTCGATGGATTTCAAGAAAAGTTAGGTCAAATGGGAAAATTATACGTAGTGTTGATAAAATGGAGTTTAGTACAGGTACAGTTGAACTCTGGACTGACTAGTGAAAGGTTAAGTTCTTAAAAGATAGCGAGTGCATCTAATAAAGCTTTCAGCACTGATTCCTGGGCTAAAGCCTGATTCCAGGGCTAAAGCCAAGCCAATTATTTTTTCGCTTGATTTCCTGTAAATTCTAGGTCAAGCCAAGCCAAAGCCAAGGTTTTCAGAGAAAATGCAACAGTAAGATTGAAATTCCAGTCGAAAGCCAATTAAAATGAAAGTCATTGACTTTGGTTTGGCTTTGGTTTGGCTTTGATTTGGCTTTGGTTTGGCTTTAACTTGACCAGTCATGACTTTTTTAGCTTTTTGAAGCAGCTTTCTTGATTCCGAATCGTTGTTAACTTTTTCTCCAAAAATTTACCCCCGAAAACCTCTTGAAATGTTTAGATAAACCTCTAGATAAGAAAATCAAGAATATTCGCCTATTTTATAATTGTAGATGTCTCACGTTTTGTTGAAATCTCTTTCCCAAATCCTTATTCATCGATGATGTGGAAATTTTTGGGTATGACGATTCGCGGGGCTAATTTCTCGAAAAACCTATCTGAAAAAAGTTACAAGAGTTAGCCAAAGAAAAAGGGAAAAAACGATTGGAGAGAAATTAGAGAATGAGAAAAGAAAACAGAGAAAATGAAATGAAATGATGAAAATTGAGAGGAGATCTCATCAAATTCCCACTCTCACTCAGATCTTTGGGAATATTTTTTGTCGGGGATAAAAGTTGCCAAAATTTAATCAAACATTGATCAAAATGATTCTTAAATAGGAAATTATTGAAATTTTATGATTTAGAAAGCATTTGTTAAATGGAAATGTAACACTAAAGCAAGAAAATGACAAATCAAATGTAGACAAGATCTCTGGTGTTGTTGAGGCGGAGTTATCGAATATTTCAAATTAAAAGCTAAGCTCTAAATGGTTATAACTGTAAAAACAAGATTTTTTGTTTTCTTTTTAGATATTTTAATAGAAAATATGTTATAGAGCTTGTTATAGAACTTCAAAATCTCACAATTTGCTTTTTTTTGCTCAACCAGAGTCAGCTGTTCAAGTATGTTTTAAACTTTCTATTCAAAATATTCGGTAACTCGAATTTCTTCGATTTAAGATCAAAAAAAGCTTGTTTCCAGAATTTTAAAGCTTAAAAAACTCTTCAATTTTCTTGTTTATAATCTCAAAACATTCTCCATCTTGTAAAGGGAACAATTTTATAAAATTTCTCCATTTCTCACTTTGTTGCCAGAGATTTTTTGGATGGGGTCAAAATTGCATTCAAGTGGAACCAAACGGCTTTGCTTTCTAAGATCGAAGAGCAAAAAAAGTGATTAATCTAGTAATTTTTCTAATCTTATCATTAAGATTTGATTGTGTTTTTCGTGCTTTCTAAATGGTGTCTTCTAGAAAGAGCTATCTTCTAGAAAAGAGCATTCATTGCCCATTAGTGAAAACAGATGAATCAAGTTTACATTTGTCGTGAGGATCTCGTGATCGAGTATGGAAATGGCCACGTATGGAAATGGCCAGCTAGGCACCTATGTGGACGAACGCCTATTGTGCGAGATTTAATAGCGCTATAGCGTCGATAGCGCGCTATCCGTTCAACTCCATTATGTGCAAGACGAGACCAACGCCTGAGTTCCGTATAAAAGCAACGAGCTGCCGACAGGTGCCGTGGACTGTCTCTACTCTCTCAATCTCAAACCACTGAACCAACTATTATCGCTGTAATAAAGATTCTAAACCAACAATAATCACTACAACATTCTTCATTCTTCTTTATCATTCTTTCTAAAAAGAAAGATCACTTTCGGTTTTTCTCGAATTCTCGGTCATGGTTTTCTATTCAAAAATAAACTGTATGTATTTCTTTACAAAAAAAGCTACTTTCTAAAACACTTCATTCAATGGGCAGAGGTCACACTCGGTTGACTATCAACCGTGGATAATTCATTCATTCAGCTAAAAGCCATACAATCTAGACATACATTGATACGAAATATTACAATCTAGATACAAAACTCATTCAATCAGGCGTAGTAGCCATGGTTCGGGACGAGTTTTTTCCCGGACAAGTTCGACACGTTCCGAAAGCACCAATTTACTGTCCCGCCCCGTTCCGAAGATCATTGCCAAACCTTTACAACAAATGCAGTTAGGATAAAGTTTGCATTTAAAACTCAAGAGAAAAGTAAAGAGTTGAATGATATAGGTAAATTGTTTCCCCAATCGCAACCAATGTTTCCCCAATCGCAACCAATGTTCCCCAATCGCAACCAATGTTTCCCCAATCGCAACCAATGTTTCCCTTCATTTGATTTTCCGTTTTTTCCTTTTAAAATATGATTTTCCTTTCTTTGATATTTCCGATTATTTGATTTTCTTTGATTTTATTCGATTTGCCAATTGTAAAACTTAGGTAAATTAGAGGAACTAAACCCCCATCCATCGCTTTGACAAAAAGAAGGCAAGTTTCAGTGAAAATGAGAACTTTTCTTTCTTTTCTCAAATTTCTTCTCTTCCCGTGTCAAGTGCTCATTTCAGTCGATGAACCCCTTCAAGAAACATTGAATTCATCTTAAAAAGTTTTTCGGGGTGTAAATAATGCAAAACCTAATAGAATTTTTGAAATTTTGTACACCGCAAAGCCTAGATTTCTCTGCGGTTTGACCTTTTTCACATTTTTCAGAATGCTGAATTTTCTTTTCTCTCTCAATGCAAAGCGATTCATTGAGAAGCAATGGAGACAATACTTTCGGCTATTCAATTTTTAAAAATAGCTAATAAAGTAATTTTAATAAATTTAAAGCCTCTAAAGCCTTTAAATTAGAATTTTCCCATGAGAAATGCCGAGAGTATGACCTGCTCAAAATTCTGATAGATCTTTGGTCTCAGACTTAAAAATTTGTGAATTCTATATTAAAATTCTATATTAAAATTTCTATATTAAAATTCTATATTAATCTTCTTTTGTCTTATATGTAAATTAAAATGTCTAAAAATAGTCCCCTTTTTATCCAAAAAAAACCTTCCCTCCGCAATTTCAAGTGCGAAATTCTCGACTCGCCCCGATTTCTAAGGTATCTGGAAATCGAAAAATGATTGAGGAAATGGAAAAAAAAGGAGATAAGGTAAAAAGATTGAAAACGAAAATGGAAATGAAAATGAAAAGTGAAAATGGAGAAAATGGAGAATGTCTGCAGTATTGAGAATAGTCGATGGGGCTAATCGACGCCTTCTCTCATCGCCGAGAAAACTCTGGCAACAACGGGATTCCGTTTTTGGGGGAAACTTTTTGAAAACATTTTAAATAGAAATCGGAATAGGGATTTTTCTGTGAAGATACAGTGAAACATTTTCACTTACGTGAAATCGAGTTGAGGATTTTCGATGAATACCAAGATTTTGACGTTCAAATCGTCACTTTTCCCTCACTTTTTCTGTGCTCAACTATCATTTCTCGTGAACAGAGTTGGCAAAAAAACTAAAGCCAAGTAAGACAAAGCCAATCCAATTAGCTTTCTAATTGGCCTTCCAATCCAATTGGCTTTTCAATCCAAGTTGAATTTGGCCTGCCAAGCTAAGCCAAACCTTTCCTGGGTCAGAAAATTTGGCTCTTTTGTCAACTCTGCTCGTGAGACTGGACATAAAATCGTTGTAAAGAGAAAAGTCTAGTGCACCAGAAAGAGTACATTTCTAGTTATGAGCACAAAGTACATTACTATAGCAAGTTTGATCTAGCAACTCTATTTGTGAGCATTACCTATTGTTCAAATGGTTCAGCAAGGTTTCAAGGCTGACCCTAGCCCTTCAAAATAGCTCTGATATCAAGAAAACGGTTATCCAAAAAAGGTTTTCAATTCGATTACGCTAAAAAATTGAAATTTCACTTTTTCACGCTTTTCTCGAAATTTTTCGAGAAGATTTGTGTGTCACGGAGAGCCGAAATTGATTAGAGATCAACACAACAATGATGCAAGGTCGACAAGATTGGGACAAAAAGAGGGAAAGGGGACGGTCAACACCTAGAGCTATGTAGGTGGTAGTGATCGCTTGTGGAGAAAAAGCCTCCTCGTCTCGTCCATCCCCTTTTCATCCAAGGTCTTCCCATTATAAACACAAATAAGAAACGAATCGGGACGGGGAGTGGCAAAAAAAATGCGGATATCTTTTTTGCTATGTGAAATCGATTGAAAGAGTACGGATTGTAATTGAGATTTCTCAAAGGCCAGAGTTTTGGAATTCAATTTCAATTTAATTTCTTCTTTTTTTAGTATAATAAATTTGGTTATGTTGAATAGAATCTGGCCTTCTTCATGATGTACTTTGTGCTCAAATACAAACACTTTTACTGGCGCACTGAATTCTTCGCTTTCCTTGACTTGACGACGAGACGAAAAACGAAGAGCTCACAGTGCGCTAGAAAGTTACGAGCACAAAGGACACCGTGAAGGCAACAAGTTGTTCAACTCACGTATCGTTTGCGGGATGTGCAATGGATTGGCGCCGATTGGTGTGAAGAGGCAAAAGATGGTGAGCAGAAGAAGAAGAATTGTACCCTCAGATCCCAATGCCAATATTTTTCTTCTCTTTTTTTCTTCTTGATGGGCAGAGGGAATGGATAAGCGATGATCCCTCATTCAATCACTCGATTCAATCACACCGATCACACACCCAAATCAACTAGTGAGCTTGTGAATTTGCCCTGAAAGGCTCATTTACGTGAATTGTCAACAGATTTAAGTAGATAAGAAAAAGAAAACAAGAAAACAAGTATTGTTTCAAAGTAAAGGCTGAAGTGGTTTAAAATTTGAGTGCTCCATATTTTAGAGATCCATATTAGAGTGAAAGATCAAGAAACGATCAAGAGTAGATTCGTTTTCAGATTTTTGTTGTTATCCATATTCTAGAAACAAAACAGATAAAGATCGAGAAAAGAGCAAGAGTAAATTGGTTTCAAGATTGGCAAAGATCCTGAGCCTCTTTTACTGCCAGACCATCCCTCTCCTCTAGACCAAGTTGTGAGCGCGAGCGCGCGGACAGGCAAAAGGGGATGGACATGGATGAGAGTCAGTCTCCGCCCCTCCTCCTGCCCTTTTCAAGTCAACTCTCACTCCTCCTCCTCCTTTTTCTCTCCTCAAAAGTTGATCGTTACTTTTCTCCACTCATTTCCAAAAAAGATCTCCTCGAGAGTTTTCTCCAAAAAAGGATTCCCCGAGATCCCTTTTGACCTTTGCAATAACAATCTCACACGAAACCCGCATTCCTTATCTAAATTGTTAAATGATTAAGAGTTTTAGCTTCTAGAAGAAAACTTAAGATCTCTAGATGCTAGATCTCTAGATCTCTAGATCGAAAACATATAAAAATTGATATGTCATAGTTTAGTGTTCGCATCCATTGATCCGCTAATCGCTTGTTTAGAGATTATCGTTTGAAGGGAGAAAAGTGGGGAAAATTTGGGTGTGCATCGTACAAATATCTGGTATATCTGGTATTGAAGATAAGAATAAAATGTGCTGCTGATTATGGTAACAGTCTTCTGGAAGAGCAATCAACACAAAAAATTTCAAAGGCAGATTGCTCATTAAACTTTGAACTTTAAAGAGCTGAAGCCATTCTACGGTTGTTACAGTTTAAAGAACACTGCAAAGTGTAGACATAACTGATTGTGAGATCACAGTATGCCTCGTAAAAGCCTTTTCAAGTGAGAACTTACAATTAGCCTCAATGACTCATAAATGTCCTCGTTTGTTACAACGATGATCGCTCATTTTATCGCCTTCCCTTCCCCACCCACTTTTTTCTGTATGTCCTTGAATCTTTTCCTCCAAAGACCCACCACCCTCAACGAACCCTTTTCTTCTGCTCACCTTGATTCTCTGCTGTGTGCAAAAACTGTGAAATTTTTTTTCCCCATTTCACACCCAGCTACATACCTATCCAACCGGACCAACCACATTAGAGACCCATTTTGAGACGGACACCTCTCTGGCTTTCTGACTTTTTGGCGGGATTTTAGGGAAGCAACGGGAAGTTGCTGACACCTGTTAGTGCTAAAATAAAGGAGAATAATACTCGGCTCTTAGAATTGATGATCCCGAGATATTATTTCTCTGACAATAGTCCCCTACAATTAATCCCAACCGTTCGTAGGTGCACAATGCATTAGTGACCATACCTTTCATAGACTTATCCAATTCTCTGGCTTTCTGACTTTTTGGCGGGATTTTGGGGAAGTTGCTGGCACCTGTTAGTGCTAAAATAAAGGAGAATACTATTCGACTCTTAGAATTGATGATCCCGAGATATTATTTCTCTGACAATAGTCCCCTACAATTAATCCCAACCGTTCGTAGGTGCACAATGCATTAGTGACCATAACTTTCATAGACTTATCCAATTCGACGCGATAAAGAATTTCTGTTAAGAGCCAAAATGTTTTGTAATGTTGTAATATTGGGTATTGATGTTGTTCAAAGATCTTTTTTGTCTTGTGCTAAAGTTCAAAGTGTTCTATACACAAGCTACACCAATGGCCTTACATTTCTAACAAAGTACGCCAAATCTGATGCAGATTGACGAAGTAGTGCACGATAAATGGCTGATGGACTTTATCCAGCTACCAGAATTGGCTAAAAACTTATGGACCGTACGGCTAAAAACAGGTAAACATAACGTTGAGTCCACCAGAGAGCAATTTGCCATCACCAACTGTTCTCAGACAAAACTCGTCTATATCTTTTGTGTTCACGTAATCAAAAACTGTTTTTATTTGGTGCTTTTACTTCCAGATTTATACTTTATTCAAAATGATATTTGCTCAACGCAAATTAGGTGATTCTCGGTGAGAAATCGCCTTTTGCCCCAAAGTGAAACAAGCCACGACAAGCCAAAGTGAAGTTCACGGTCACGACAATGATAAAATCTTCGTAAATAGAGAAATTTCCAAAAAAAAAAAGACGACAAAAGGGCCGACTTTTTGCAGACAAAAAAGGAGGAGATCATCGTGAGATTTTCACAGATTTTTGCCCTCCTTCACATCTGGGCCAAGGTCCTCGGATAAGCTTCGAGACATTGTTTGCTCAAGGGGTTGTTGCTTTTCGACGAAAAAATGAGGGTTTTAGGGTAGTCAGGCAATTGGAACACAGCTTTGGGCAAGATCCCTCGATGATCAATACAATAGAACTTGAGCTTTGGATTACCTAGGAAAAATTATGTAATAGAAAATACTACAAAGTACAATTGAGCTTTTCTTCCTAAATGTTACAATTTGTGCATTGAATTGAGCAAGCAAAACTTATGAGGGTTTGCAGGGAATTTTAAAGAGGGAATCTTAATCTTAAAAAAGGTGCCTAAAGAGCTTCGGTGCTTCAGAGCTTCGGTGCTTCAGAGCTTCGGTGCTTAAAGAGCTTCGGTGCTTAAAGAGCTTCGGTGCTTAAAGAGCTTTAAAGAGCTTTAAAGAGCTGATTCCCTCCTAAAGCCTTTATTGTCGAGTTTCAAAGTTGTAGAATCTACTCTGTTGTAGAATTCGCGGTTTTCTACGATAAACACACCGAATTTTGAGATTCTATGAGATTCTATGACTTCTAAATTGCACATAAGACTTGTCTAGATCTGAGTGAACAGTGAAACGTATAAAGTATAAATCTGATAATGTTTTAGATTGTATCATAAAGGATACACTGAAAGAATGTACTAATTGTAAACAGAAATCATAGCTTTCTTTTATTTCACATATAGGAGTTGATCTTCAACACGAGATTAAACATTACTTCCATTTTTAATGAGGTACTCTTAAGAAAAAGGTATCGTACCTGAATTGCCTGCTTTTGGGGACAATTGGATTAAGCCTCTTAACACGACGTAGTACACCGTGTATCGTTTCTCGATCGTTTCTCGCTAGTGGTTTACCCAAAAATTCTGAAAATTTGTTACAATATGCAACTTTTCATCATGTTTTCGAATCCATATTCAGTTTTTCTCAATAAAGTAATATTTTCTTGTAAATACAAAAGACTTCCACGATGGCGACTCTGTGCGTTCTTTTCAAGTCGCTGGTAGGAGAAAGCGGAATCTGGTCTGGTGAATCTGGCAATCTGGCGGAATCTGGTCGTCCAACTTGGGTAATTAATCCAAAAATTGATTTATTTCCAATAGGAAACATAGTTTTTCTTTACGAATTAATGTTTACGGCCTCAAATAACCTCCAAAATCACCAAAACGTGCGGCCAATTTAAACCCGAAACGAAGGATTTCTTGTTTTGACAGTTCAAAAATTTTTTCTCTAATAGTAGTGCACCCTGAGCGTCGCCTAAATTCCTCGTAATCTCGAGGGCGTTCAAAATTTCGGATGCTCGGATTGAGATAGAAAAAAGATAATGTACAATCAGAACTCAGTAGCATCCTCAAAAACCGAGATGCTAGCGATCATTTGCGCTAAATTTTACGCTTTTCAACACACTTTCCTATCAACTCTGATTGCCTATTTATATTTTTTTTTCGCATTTTCTCTTCGTCGACGATGCTCACTATTTTGCCGCCTTTAACGGATCTGAAAATGGCATAATATTGATATAGAGAGTAAAAAGCCCAATCGGGGACACAAAAATGGCTATTTTTGAGGTCTGTATGGGTATTTAAATGTGTTTTCTAATTGAAAATAGTGAGAACTAAAATTGTGAAGCAGGAAACTGAAAAAAAAGCTGGTTAGAAGTTGGAGAAAAGTGATTTGCCATGGTGAATCACTATTAGTGATTTTCATAAACGCAAATCGAAATGACGAAGAGCACCATGCAACAGGCTCATCCAGGTTTCACCTTTAAAAAGGCATAAAACACGATGTCCAAGAGAAGCACACCTTCCAACTAGGATGATTTCTCTATAAAATATTCAGTCTGTCCTACCCACTTCCCTTCTTCACCATTTCACACCTCGTCCCCCCTTTTCCTCAACAAAAAGTTGTACCATTTCCTGCAAATTGCTCACCTTTTTTCTCCTTTTCACAAATCCAATCTCCGAGCCTTCTTTTATCCCTTTTTCTGATGTCCTTTTTTTGGTCTCATCCCAAAGGATTTCCCACCGTTCGCATTTTGACCTCGTTTTCGGTCATTTCAGGTAAATTTTTGCTTTGAAAATGGGAAAACACCTGTGAAATTGCTAATAGGATGGCTAAATTATCGTAATTACTTCAATAGACGACCCGAAAGCAAAAATTTGTCCTTTTTCGAATTTCTCAGCTCTTGAAAGTTTGATGATAGCTAGGGGATGTAAAAAGAATTCGGTGAGTTGAAAAAATGATTAAAAAATTTAAACTTATATTTAACGTACTGTAAATACTGTAATAGTACCCCACCCCCATAATGACGGTGTAGAGTGTTGCGTAGTCTAGCTTTGAACGAGTTTTTCTCGAGACTGGTTTATACTACAATGTTCGTTTAGGTATCAAAAAATACCTGAAATTTAGGGCTATTTTTGATACCAAAGATAAATGACGGTGCGGAGTATTGCGTAGTCTAGCTTTGAACGAGTTTTTCTCGACACTGATTTATGCTACAATGCGCGCTTAGGTATCAAAAAATAGCCCTGAATTTCAGCTATCTTTTGATACCAAAGATGCTATTTTTGAAAGTACAGACGCTTTGAAAAAAATGAAATACAACAAAAACTTTTGCGACTACGCGACTGTACGAGGGGGGTGGGGTACTATTACAGTATTTACGGTATGTTTTTTTCATCGATTTGAAGAAGCGAATACTCGATGAATCGACTTCGAAAGGAATTACTGAATTGGTGAAGGACTTCGAAATGCCGTGATCAAGAATTAGAATTTCAACAATTCTTAGGAAGAGATGAAGGAGGAGCTACAAAAAGAGAACGATTCAAGACGAGTAAATACGAATCAATCGAAGAGTCTGTGTTTATTTCGAGTTTATTTGCTTCTTTGCTTATTTGGCACTCTGTCGGTGATGATATCCGGGGAAAAGCGACATTTCGCAACCCGGACAATGCACCACAACTCGTGGAAGGGTCCAACATGTTCAATGTCAATCAATGACAATTTCCCGTGACAGTCCCTGAAACAGTTACTGTTTCAAAAAGCGTATAGCACTCTGTTTTTATTTCTAATCTTTTGTCGACATCTTTTCATGCCATTTCGCTTCCTTTTTCCCTTTTACAATCGTTCTTTTTCCAAAAAAAGGCAATTTTCAGAGGGGATCATTCAAAAAAGGGCAACTATCCAAAAAATGCCAAAAATGCCTAATGAAATTGTCTCGAAAAATCACCGATAAACGTTTTTTGAGGAATCAGTGAATGATTCTCGTAAAAGCATTTCGCGACTTATTTTATCTTCCTTTAACACACGCATTAAAAAGAGGAATTTTCGAGAGACGAATCGTAAGAGTTAGACTCAGTTTTCCCCTGTGTTTTCTAAAAAGTGGACTAAAAAGTAACAAAATTTACCGTAATCTTTCCTGCAGGTCGTTTCCGATTTAGAGAACTACCGTAGTCTTTACTTTAGATTTTATCCATCGGTCCTACTCAAACAATAAATCAGTAATAGAATCACTAACTGTAGTAGATAAGTAATCAGTATCGAGGGGATAATAGAACTACTAACTGTAAGCGATCATCAAAATGCTTTGACGATCATCAAAATCTATTGCTCGCCAAAAGAAAATGACTTCAGTTTCTTAAAAATGCCAGCAAAGCAATGAAAATTCGGTAAACAACACACTTTAAGAGTATGTTGTTTTGGTTTGTTTGGTTTGATTAAAAAATTGGTTAAGGATAGTTCTATTGCAAATTCTCAATCTAGTCGGCGGCGAGGTGGCCTGGAATAATAGGTTATTAGTTAAACGAAACCAAACCAAATATTGATTTTTTTTGCCAACCAAACCGATCCATACTTCTCTCGTTTTGTTAAACTCACCAAACGGGATATTCAGTCTAGAATAGCTCTGATTCTCATCAAATTCAAATCAAAAATCAAATCAATGTAATTGTAAGAAATATATGTTTATGCTTTGATCTATATAATTTCTTGTGAGACCGTGTCTCGGTGTGGTTCATTAGTGGTTGTCTTGAAAGCGCACAATTTATCAAACTTTCCCTTATTAGGGCAAACTTCGCTCAAACTGGAGCAACCTGGCACTATCACAATTAATTCAACACTTGCATGTGAAAAAAAAGGATGATAAAAAACAAAAAAGGAGAACCAAACTAGCTCAAAAGCAAAACTTAAATAACGGGTTTTTGTAAAGTATACAAGCTAGAACAAACGGACAGCTGAATATCGTCCAGTGACTGATCACTGATCGTCTAGTGACTGATCACGGTAGTTTATCCATCAACTTTGAATTTTAACTTGTGTATTGAATTTTTGACTAACTGCAGAGCAGTGGCAATTCGCCACAGTAATCGTGAATCTTTGTACTTTGTGTTAAAAAGTTAAAACAGAAATTTTGTATTTTTCATTTAAAGAATCTAATCATGTAATCTGTTTTATTTATAAATAATATTTCTAATAATATTTCTTTAATAATATTTTAATATTTCTAATCGTTTCTTGTCAAGACTCACCTTTTTAGGGATGTCGTTTAGCTTTGTGCTGAGAAAGAGAAATTTTCTTTTGCAGAAGCTCAACACTCTAATTCCTCACTAGATCTCATCGTCAGCTACATTTTCCGACCCCACATCGGTAGGTCCTGATAAGCGGTTCTCGAGATTACGAGGAATTTAGGCGACGCTCAGGGTGCACTACTATTAGAGAAAATACGGTAACAAAGATTTTATATTTTTCATTTAAAGAATCTACTCATATAATCTGTTTTATTTCTAAATAATATTTCTAATAATATTTCTTTAATAATATTTTAATATTTCTAATCGTTTCTTGTCAAGAAAACGGGGGTGGCCCAAATGCGACCTTTTTTGCGCACCTGGACGTTTGCGCACCTTTTTTTTGCTGAAAAAGGCCTTAGGAAAGGTCGTAGAGCTTCGAAAATATATATCGCCTTTTTAGGGATGTCGTTTAGCTTTATGCTGAGAAACAGAGATATTCTAAACCCGAACATGTATGTGGAAATCTTTTAAACAATCTGGAAATGGAAGAGTTTCACAAAATTCAAGAATATTTTCTCGAATCTTCTCTACATGATATGTTTTTGCATTGAAATTCTGCTGTGTGAAGAATTGAAAATCGAAAATTGAAATCAAAGATTGTGAAGAAACTCTCGGCAACTATTTACACAGCGACAATCAGCTACGCCATGAAAACCCAAGTGTCAGTCTTCAGTCTGAGCAAGTCAAATTTTTCACTTGTTTTCCTATTTTGGTACTTGTTTATATTGTTTATTGTTTATTTTCTTGCAACAAAAAAAATTAGCATTGCAAATGTAGAATGCAATCAACTCGTTTTTCCTCATTCTTACTTTCACCGTTTCCAAAAAAACTGACCGTTACATTTTTATGTGTTAAAAATGTGTGTAAATTTATGTGTAAAGTGTTAAAAAGTTAGGGAAATTGAAGTGAATTGTAAATTGTTATTGTATTGACTTGAGGGGAAAATTTAAACATGTACCCTTATTTCTTTAAATGACTGTATCTAAGTATGTAAATTAAAGTTTCAGCTTCTTTATATGAATCCTTCGAGTAATGTTCCCGGTCCATCGACAAGTCGTGTCCAAGATGATGAAGATAATGCCGATAATGCCGATAATGCCGATGATAATGCCGATGATAATGCTTCTGAGTGAGTTTGCCTTTCAACAAAACAAAACAAACTTAAGAACTGCCAAAACAGATATTATTTTTGATAAAAAATCCCCTAAAAACTTTAGGGAAGACTACGAGGTGGAGGAAATCCTATTGGATAAGACAATTGATGGGGAAAAATATTATTTGGTGAAATGGGTTGGGTTCAGCGAAGAAGAAAACACCTGGGAACCAAGGGAATCATTTGTGAGTTTTCAAGGGAAAATATAAAATTGAGAACTTATTGAATTGAGAATTGAGAACTTATTGAGCATTAAGACTTCTTCCGCGAGGCTTCTTGAAGAATATGAGTTGAGGAAACGAGAAGAAAGAGAGGAAATGGCGAAGATACAACACAGAAAGGTTTGCATTTGATTGGACTGATTGGAGATTTGCCAACAGTGGATGGTTTTGAAAAGTTACATCTTTGTCTGAAATATCACGAATTTTTACTTAAATGATACTTTATCGCTATCCAAACTTGTATACTTTTCATACACGTCTTTTTGAAGTTTGGCTAAAGCAAGGAGGGGGTCACACATTTGGTTTGGCCACACATTTGGTTTGGCCACACATTTGGTTTGGCCACACATTTGGTTTGGCCACACATTTGGTTTGGCCACACATTTGGCCACATTAATTTATTTGGTTTGTGTTATTATTTTTATTTCTGTTAACTTTTCTTGATAAAATAAAAGTGCGTCTATAATTTTTTGACAGCTGATAAAACGTTTTTTGTACGATAGAGTACTTTGGATGAGTGAAATGACTTGAAATTTTGCATAGGTTGTTTTTTTACATTAAAGAAACTAAAAAATACTTTTCACTGGACTAGCACTTATATCCGGCTCTAAACTAGCAAAATAATGTCAAAATAAAAAGTGAAAACGGGGGTGGGACAAATGCGACCTTTTTTTTGCGCACCTGGACATTTGCGCGCCTTTTTTTGCTGGAAAAGGCCTTAGGAAAGGTCGTAGAGCTTCAAAAATGTTTTCATAGAAGGGAATCGTGTGCGTAGATTCCGAATTTCGACAAATCAGAGCTCGCTGACACGTCAAATTTGGGCTAAAAGGCAAAAACTGCGGAAAAGCGTTAAGTTGCGTAGTTTTTGCCTTTTAGCTCAAATTTGACGTGTCAGCGAGGTCTGATTTGTCGAAATTCGGAATCTACGCACACGATTCCCTTCTATGAAAATATTTTTGAAGCTCTACGACCTTTCCTAAGGCCCTTTCCAGCAAAAAAAAGGTGCGCAAATGTCCAGGTGCGCAAAAAAAGGTAGCAAAAAGGTAAAAAAAGGTAAAAAAGGTAGCTCTAAACTCTAAGCAAAAAACAGGGTGCGTCTATAATTTTTTGACAGAGTGTATAACAAAAAGCGCAATTTTAGATGATCTCAAAAATGAATGAAATTTTTGCAAAGAAGCGATCATCGTCAAGGGAAAGAAGCGGCACACCGTGAGTGTTTTTAAAGGCACCCAAATTCGACAAAATGTTTTAAAAAGATTTCTAGATCTTCTCGTCGTCGCACACCACAAATCGATTCCTCGCCCGAACCTCCGTGAGTTAAAAAGCAAAAAAACTATCGTAATTTTTTGAACAGAAGCTCAGCTGTGAGCTGATTTTTTTGTTATTGCATTCTTTGACTTTTCACTATGCAAATTTTAGTCGATCTCGTCGTCGAAGACTGAGCGTCGAACATTCCACGGAGTCCATTCAGTGAGTTAAGCAAAATGAGAGAAACAAGGGTGTAGAATTTTATGGATTAGGGCTATATGCTTGAAAGTATTGAAAAAGTCTAAAGTGCCATCAAGCTATAAATCTATACTGAAACTATAGCCTAAAGAAATCGTTAACCACTGAACTGTAATAACAATTCATGGGTCGCCGCGGTGTCGAAAGCTCGCCCGAGTCTGACACAACGAGGTAAATGATATGCTATGAAGGTGCAGTGTTTGGAGCTTTTTGATTTGCGAACACAATACTACCGAATACTACCGAATACACAATACTACCGAATACCACAATACTACCGAACACAATACTATTAAACTAAAAAGCTCTGCAAGTTTAATGCTAACATTATTAACAACACTAACAAGACTCAAACCGTCGCACCTAGCGAGGAGCCATTGCCTCATTTCAGTGAGGAGCCAAGTTCTGCCTTATTCCTTTAATCCTTCAATCACATCTCAAGACTGGCTTTTTAAAAATCGAACGCTAGATTCAGTTTTGATGAAGAAAGACCATCAACAAGCAAAGAATCGAGCCAACAACGATCAACGTCAACAAGTTCAATGTATGATAAGTTACAGAAGTTCAATGTATGATAAGTTAAGTTACGAATGATGAGTTTTGTGTTTTTCGCTCTCTCAAAGCAATTCTAATGCAAAATTTTGATTGAACTTTTTTCAAAGTGTAAAGAAATCTCGTTTTTTAAAGAAAATCGACCTTGTCAAAAATCCATAATTTTAGTGACGCAACTTCCAGGAAAAAGGCCACCCAAAAACCAAACGATTTTCTCAAAGGGGTGGTCAGTTTTTAAACGCTCAAACTGCCAATTTTATGGTGAAAAGATTTAATGCTACACCAGAGTACTAATCCTTAAAAATTAAAAACAAACACCATAATTTTAGCTAGAGCAAATGCTGAACCCAAGACAAGTAGAATCCCAAGATCCGAACGATCTTCAAATTTTCGCTACAAAAATGTACTTTCAACAGCGCAAGGTTTGATTTGAATGTGTTGACGAAAAATGAGCTTTTGCTCAAAAATAGAATTTGAAGTGATGAAGCTTAAATATTATAATGTTATAGTAAAGTGTAATGTAGAGTTCGGCAAACAAAACCGAAACCAAAACAAACCAAAACTCAATTTGCATATAAATTAACATGTAAATTTAAAATTGTAAAATGCAAATTTCCTTTCACTTTTTCTCACTCCCAAAATCTCGCGGCCGAAAAAAGGACCAAAACACGACCTCGAAATGTCGAAACAAAAAATAGCCTATGGGACAGATTTTTGGACGCTGATTTCAAATCTGCAAACAGATTTTCGCTAGCTCCTCCCAATCGCGAGATATTGGCGAGTTTTGGTTAGTTTTAGTTTTGGTTTTGGTTAGTTTTAGTTTTGGTTTTGGTTTTGTTATGGTTTTGGTTTTGGTCGTTTTGGTTTTGGTTAAGTTTTGTTTTGTTTTCCGAAGTCTAGTGTAATGTAATTTTATAGTAACTTTTCAGCGGAAACTCATCCAAACGTCCGAGCTTTTGCCAAACGAAGAATTGCCATCGGAGTGTGGATTTATGAGAGACTTTGAGGTGAAAAGTAACTAGCATTCATAGCAATGTATCAGTTTTACATTTAAACGTTAACTTTTTTCAACTTTACACCTAAGTAAATTGTAAGGCAAGGCTTATAAAGAAAGAGAGATTTACTCTAAACGGAGTTTAAGAATAGCTTCAGTTTTCTGAACTTCTGAACTCTAGATATCTATTTACCAGCGTACGTTCCGCCTGATGGCATTCAGTTTTCTAAATAACAAATATTCTTGAAAGTTACTGTAATCAAATCACCAGTTAAATTCGATTAGCCCAATTTTGGTATCATTCGATGAGAAATCACAATGCTCAGTTAATGATACCAAAATCGAGCTGATTGAATGTAAACTGTTGGCCTGGTTACGGTAGTTTCCTAAAAAAATGCCTTTTGCATTATCATTGCTGTCGTGTCGAGGATTTACCTATTTGCTTTTCGATTACTGTAGTTTTAAACCTAAACATCTAGGCTCATCAACAAAGCCGTTTTTCGTGACGGTCTGCACTACTTGTCGGTTCAATTCGAGGATTATCAAATGAGTCAATTAATCGAAAAGAATATCGTTCAAAAGTATCGTGCCGATCTCTATGCAAATTATCTCGATTCGCCATTGTCATTGTTCGGAAATTAGTACATATCATAGTATTTATTGGATAGATGATAGACATTAAAATGCGTAAATGCTTACTGTAAAATAAATACATTGGTACAACCGGAGACACACGTGTAATACAATTTTGTAACATGACACACTAATACAACGAATACTAAAGACTTCCTTTTCTTAAGAATTCTTCTGTGGGACCTTGATGGTGACCTGAAAATGAAGAGAAATTTCAACGTAATTGTATATTTTCAAACCGTTTTCACTTCAGTGTATGCTTCAAGACCATATTCACCGAGTTCACGACCGATTCCTGAAATTGAAAGCAATTGAATGGTTCTTTTTACGTGTTAAACGATAAGTGTTATTGAATCTATAGCAGAATTAGTCCTTTAGCTGTCAAGAGTTAAAAATGGATCTTCAATTGTTTGGAGATCAAAACGAGCCACTGCATTTTGTTGACCGACTCAAGTACCGCTTTTGACCATTGTTAGTTAAAGAACCAGGTTTGGGGTGAGCCATATTATTTTCTTAGTACATTCTTATTGTTAGTACCCATACTACTTACAATTAGTACATTCAGTTCTTCATTTGATGAGAAGAAATTCAACTCAAAGAAGCTAGCAATATTGCCTCACTAACCAGATTGTTTGTATCCACCAAACGGAGCCGCCGCATCAAACACATCGTAGCAGTTAACCCTGAAAATATTTTTGTCTTTGATTTAACTTTTAGCTGTAAGGCAGATTGTATGTTAGTTCTTTGCACCACAACCCCTTTATTGAATCACTCACCAAACCGATCCAGCTCGAATATTATTGGCCACATAGAGAGCTCGATCGATGTCCTTTGTTACGACGGCGGCCGCCAATCCGTAAATTGTGTTGTTCGCTTTCTCGACGAGATCCTCCATCGAATCGAAACGAATCACCGACATCACCGGGCCAAAGATCTGATATTGTATTTGGATATTACTGTAGCTGAGACCAGAGCTGGGTACTTTCAAAGTCTACCATCACTACAGCTTTGAAACTAACAATAAGATCCTAACTATAAGAGTAAAGGGCTCTTCTCGGAAATCCGGGTCTTTTCATTGTGAAAAGCTATCATATGCAAAACCCCAAGCCAATTCGACTCCCTTGGGACTTTTCTTGGGACATAGGGCTAAAATAAACTCCACCATTAGGTTCTACGCCCCTGAAAACCGCGGGGCACAAATTTCTAACATTAAAGCTCATTTGAGAACCATTTACAGAACAAAAGAAAAATCACTGTGTAAAATGACTAGCGAGATGTTCTTTGTGCGGTCACGAAATCGCTCATTTTCTGGCATACCCGTCAAATTTGGGCATAGTGAGAACGGGCAAGCCGCTCCTTCTCCAACCCCTCCTCCAGAAGGGAAGCACCGTATACCGGACGGGTATGCCAGAAAATGAGCGATTACGCGGCCGCACAAAGAACACCTCGCCAGTCATTTTACACAGTGATTCTTCTTTTGTTTGTAAATGGTTCTCAAATGAGCTTTACTGCTAGAAATTTATGCCCCGGGTTTTTCAGGGTCGTAGAACCTATTGGTGGAGTTTATTTTAGCCCTTTGCCCCAAGAAAAGTCCCAAGGGAATCGAATTGGCTTTGGGTTTTGCATATGATAGCTTTTCACAATGAAAAGACCCGGATTTCCGAGAGGAACTGAGTAAAAATATCAGAATGGAGAGTAAATACTTTAGTTTGACATTTGAAAAGCTTTCCTAAACATACCTCTTCCTGAGCAATCTTCATATCATCGCGAACATTGGCGAAGATTGTCGGCTCGACGAAATGCCCCTTCTCACCAACTTTCTTTCCACCGTAAACCTGGAATGAGCCGGAATCAAAATAATTGGTGTTAAAACGGTTATTTATAACGTCAGCTAAGGCTTTGAAGTGGATTTCAGTAAATATATGTAGTCCTGCCTAACGTGCCAAGAGACTAGGTTTTACTATACTCTTCCGTTTTTACGTCAACCAACCAGTTGAGCTCCTTCTTTCTTTCCAATGTCGATGTACTTGAGAATGGTGTTCACTTGGTTTTCATCAATCTAAATATGCATTCAATCCGATCATCAGCCTTGACTAACCTGTGGTCCTTGATCGGTCTTCAGATCGAACGGATCACCGACAACGCGCTTTTGAGCCAATTCCTTGCTTCGAGCGATGAACTCATCGTATACCTACAAAGTTTATTGGAGACACTGCTACTGCCAAATAGTATCAGGTTGGCCGGAAAGTCTTGTCCGCTTTTTTAAAGGTTACCCTTTGAAATGAATAATGAACCAATCGATCTATGGTTTGTTTTATCAGAAAGTCCTATTATTTATTTACAAATAATCCTTAAAGTCAAAGTCCTAAAAAGCTCGCGTTTTTTTTTAGTTAATTTTTTTAAAGGTTTGAAGTCGAGTAGTCAAAAACGATGAAACTTAAAGCTCCGATTTGAGCACCTTTTGCCAAAGAAATCTATTTTGGTGTCAAAAGATAGAAAATGAAAAGTTAGGCAGATAGACAAATTTACATAACATTTCACCAAGCCATTTTCATTCTATGCTCATTGTAAGGATTTTAAGAAAAACAAGAATTCCCGTTCGGATTTGCTTCAAAGCCGACTCAAATTTGCCTAAAAATAAGCTAAATGAAATAGTTAACCTTTTTTATTTAAAGCAAACCACACGTTGATCGGCTAATTATTCATTTATAAACGAAAATTTCAAAAAGGCGGACAAGCCTTTCCGGTCAAACCAATATTTGTACTCAAAACCAACCTTTCCTTCTACGAAAGTCCGACTTCCCGCACAGCAACACTGTCCCTGATTGAAGAAAAGTCCGTGGTGGGCCTGTTTGACGGCATCGTCCAGATCCGCATCAGCGAAGATGATATTCGGTGATTTTCCGCCCAACTCCAGGGTGACCCTAGAATTTTTTTTCTGACTCATGACTCATGCATTTTAAAAGTCTCTATTCTTATCTCAAACTACCTAGCTATTGAACCAAACATTGGCTCTTTTACTCACTTCTTAATGTTGCTCTCGGCGGCTGACTTCATCACGATACGACCGACATCGGTTGATCCAGTGAAAGCCAACTAAAGGATAAGTTTTTGAGGATTTTCCAGATATTGAGGTTTAACCCACCTGTCTATTGTACATTTGTAAGATTTACCTTATCGATTCCCATATGAGCTGCAATCGCTCCACCAGCTGTCGGTCCAAAGCCAGGCAAAATGTTCACAACACCCTCCGGAAAACCAGCCTAAAAAGAAACGTGATGTTTAAAGTTTGGCGATTTTTAAACCTCTTTGATCAAAGATGCGACATGGAGAGCCGAGAGGGGCGTTTGCTCAGCCACCTAAATACCATTTTTTGTAAGCAGAATTCGCGGTAATTTTTGACATTGTTGTACTTCATGAACAAGAACAAAAACTTGATGTAACACGTTATATAATTTAAGTATGGGTTATTGAGAAATTCTAATGCAAAGTGCTTTTTATGGGCTCAAAAACAGCTACTCACCTTCATCACGACGGTATTTCCCATTGCCAGCGCTGGGCCGAGTTTCCAGGCTTGCATGAGAAGAGGGAAATTCCACTAAAAGTTATTGTTCTTTCATCTAATATCCTTTTCTACCGGAATGATTTGCCCACAAACTCCAACGGGCTCGTGTCGAGTGTATGTGAAATGATCACCGGCAATCGGAATCGTTTTTCCGTGGTTTTTATCGGCCCAACCAGCGTAATATCTTGAAAATTGTGATTTATAGAAATTATACATTGCGGACTTAAGACAAACTAGTAGCTAGATAAAGAAGTAAATAATGAAATCTGATTTCAATCTCACCTCAAACAAGCAATCGAAAGTCCCAAGTCAGCCGCATAAGCAACAGCATATGGCTTTCCGTTGTCAAGAGTTTCGAGTGACTAAAGACAATCTTTAGAAAAGAGTATAATTTCTTGGAACGACTGTGCACAGTTCCTCACGACTTACGATTTAAAACGTGCCAACTTTGGCAAATTACTGTACTCTCGCCTTTAATTTTAATCCACTTTGTATCTTTCGTCTAATCAAAATTTTCTCAAGTTTCACTTACGGCCAGAATTTGGCGATCTCGTTCCATCAAGTCGGCGAGCCGATTGAGAAGAATTCCCCTTTGAGCGGCGTCCATTCGACGCTAAATTTATGCTTAACTCTAAACGAGGCCCTTTTTAAGTAAACTGAGCGAGTAACTTAAGTAACTTTAAGTAGCGAGAGATAAGTGAAAAAATACCAAAATAATTTCGGTTTGTTTTGCTTTACATAACCACCTAGTTTTCTAGTTGTTGTTTAGTTTAAATCTGATAAAGTTGAAGAGAATAAACCGTGCTTTGTTTAGGTGGAAAAGAAAAAGAAAAGTAACGAGACGAGCGACATGCCGCCAGAAGATTAGCTCAATGCTTGCAACGTACGCGCGGCCGAAGAAGAGGTTTGGTTAAGTTAAACATTTTAGTGAAAGTATTTACATCTAGGTGATCGTCATTTCATCGTCGTCGGAAGAGGAACAAGAGGCGGAAAGAAAAAACAAGAAGCACGAGTGCAAGGTAAGGAGGTGTTTGCAAAAACAAAAAAACAATGTTTTATAGAACACTGCGATGTTCGACCACACAGCAAGACACCACAACGACCTGCACGATTTGTCAAGAACAAGTAAATTGTTGTTGAGTTTAAGCTTTGTATTTGCTACTTTGGTTCGAATTCGGAGCCGGGGGAAAATGAACGAAGAAGCGAGGAAACACGCCGCCGAGAAGCACAACATCATGGACTGCATATCGATCGTCGAGAATCGAGTGTTTGTCTATATATTTCTTACTATTTCTAGAGCATTTTTAGGTATTTGTTCCCAGAAAAATGCAGGTCTCTCATCATCACGTGTTTCCCGGAGATGGAGAAGAAAATCGAGAAGTGGAAGCCCCGCCAAGCGAAAACGAGGCGTTGCTCTCTCTCCACCTGTCGTTCTCTCTTTATGTTTTATTTAGTGTTACGAGGAAATGAAGGCCAATCCCGATAAAGACCAATTCTTGACCTACCATCTTTTAGATTGTTTTTTATATTGTTTTTATGATTGTTTGTACAATGTTTGTTACTTCTCTCTTATGGTTTAAGTTTAAATTATAAGAGACCCACCCATGGAGCCCCAAGTCGGAAAGCTTGTTGAGCTGCCTGAATCAAATATTTTATTATAGAAATTTATTAGAAACAAAACTAATGCCTATATACCTTATTTTCTGTTAAACCTCCATAAATATGTATTGAAATAAATTTGTGTTCACCCACCTTTACGGCGGCGTTCACATCGGCTTTATCAGCCTCGGCCACATCAGCTATTTTGCCCCCCGTCGCCGGGTTGAATGTCTCAAACGTCTTGCCGCTCTTCGCGTTCACAAAATCATTGTTGATGAAGAGCTATAAATAAAGGGGTTTTAAACAAAAATGGTCAGTTTGATAAAAGTAAAACTATTTTTTAAAGTCTACCTGCGTATATTTTGGGTTCACGTTCCGACTTGGCGCTGGAACTGAGCTGTGACGGATTGCTTGACGTGCCACCAATGACAACATACCTGCAAAGTGGAAATTTGCATTTACAGCAAGAAACCTTCAAGAAAATCGCTGTTTCATTTAATCAAAACGTTTGTTGTGGACAAAGCGGAAAAAGAGCAAGTGAGATAGCATTGTGCTTTGACATAAAATTTCGTCAAATAACACAATCAATAACATTTGTGGCTTTGACGGGATTTTATGTAAAGGAAAACATTCTTATCTACCGCGCAAATCTAATATCGCAAGAAGAGATAGGAAGGTGCAGAGGTCGAAAAGATAAACAAATTTTGAGATAAAAGGGATTTTTGAGGGAAATGAAGTCAGCAATTGTCGCAAAAAGTAAATTCTGTCCGTGTCATTACCGAGCAATGCAAGTGCCCAGAGGTAATTGAAAGTAATTGTGGAATAGCAAAAGGGTTAGTAAAATATGCAATATTTAATCCACAAATACAAGACAAATTTTGTTTTTCCAAATCACAAATTTAAAATGAGAACGAAAACATGCCAACTAAAAGAATTTCTTTTTTGATAATGCTCTTTTGAAGAGCTCCTTTTTCCAATCTTTCCCTTAAAAAGTCAAAAAATACTTGCGGAGGTGTAGACTGATTAGAAATCAAAAATCAAAATGAATTCTCAATCCCCTCTAAAATCAGGTGAGGAAAGACAAACGAAAGTCATTGAAAAGCTTGAAAAAATTGCCTTCTTTCACGTAGTTTCTCCCTGATATTGATCGATGGCAGGACCTCTGCGAGTAAAAAAACGAAGCAAACACCAAAAGAAAAACGGCAATGATTTGAAACGAAGGCCTTTTTCCCAATCGTCCTTGAAGCATGAAAAAGTGGTGAAAATTCTTTGGTCTTGTGCCGATCACTCGTGAAAGATCAATCCTTTTGAGTTTAAAAACATTTATTGAAATGTGAAAATAATCGAAAAAATACCAGTCTCAAAAATTCACTAAATCTAAGTTTTTCAAACACGTGTTTCAAACGTTCCCAGGGTGAAAAATCTCGATCCAATACCCGTCTGGATCCTAAATTGCAACTTTTTACAAGAAAAAAATATTTCCAACCTGAATAAAAGCAAGTCCTTTCATTCGACCATCGTTTGGCTTTTTGATGAATTTGACGCCAAGCTTCTCAAAGCGCTCACATGCCTCATCAACATTAGGAACCACAATTCCAATATGACCTAGAAAAGCAAACAAATTCTTAGAGATAATGAACACCTTACCATAACCGCGGGGATCTTTGTTTCCGTTGTGGTAGGAAAATTCTGGATCGTTTTCGGTGCCCCAATTACTAGAAATTGAGGATACCCCTTTAATTGTAATATAAACTTCTAGACTTACTGTGTCAATTCAATTGTTGAATGAGTGCTAAGAGCAAAATAATGTCTTTCCTTGTCGTTTGATGGAATTTCATTTGCTTCCTAAATCTATTCCATTTGAAAATTGATACAAGAAGTTTTAACCTTGTAGCCCATGAAGAACAATGAGAATTCTCCATCTTGAAAATCCATTTGTTTCAACAGTCTAAAGAAAATAGTAGTCGGAGCCAAATAACAAAATCAACCTCATGCCAAGGACATTTGTGTAGAACGGTAAAGTTTTCCTTGGATCCTTGATACGCAGCATTGTTTGTTGAAAGTAGAAACCCTTTGTTTCTGCTGCTGGTTCATTGGTAAGTTCCGCTACCTAGAAATAAAATAATCGTTTTAAAGCAATCAATAACCTACCTAGGTAAATAAATTTTAAAACTTTGACCGGTGCTATAGTAGTTGGGGCGCGAGGCAAAATTTTTTTCGCCAAATGAGCTGATTTTATGCCCCAGGGGTTTTTCCTATGCTGAATCGATGGGTGATGATTTCACATAACATTTCGCAACTTTAAAAAAATTTTGCAAGCAACACAATACTGAAAAGCCAATGTACTGGATTCTGGGATGAAGTGACCGAAAAGTACCAATTGTCTTGAGTCATGCCCTCGTTGACATTTTGTTGTTGTTACTTTTGTTGCTATTTGTTATAAACGTTGTTAAAAGTTACGAAATGTTGTGTGAAACCATCACCAATCAATGCAACATAGTCAAAAACCCCAGAATCCAAAAAATCATACTCCTACCCGATGTCTGGGGTAAACTATGATTTCACAACAATCGTTGCGGTGTAGGCAGCTCAACCTCAAACACTTTCCGACACAACAAAGCTTATAACTTCAAACAATTTAGGAATCTTCAGAAAAGTGTTATTGATTCTCTTTCTCTGGCGAGAAAGAAAACTTTTGAGACATTTAAGAAACACCGAAAAACCAAATGAGAAATAGAATTAACGTGCAATCATTATCTTAGAGCAGCTATTACCTCACTGGCGGTGATAGGTCCTTTGCGGGTGCGTTCTCCTCCGATTTCAGCCATTTTGCCGAAGAGTTACTCAGCCAATTGTAGACTTCTAAAAATACAAATGAGAACAGACCAACAACTCTGCCTGCGATAAGAGAAAGATGGCGTAAACAATATTGCATAAAAGAGAAAGAGAATATTGATTCGTTTTTCGCAATTCGGTTTGATGCAGTAAACAAGAAAATATCGGTATTTATGAAAGAAAGAAAAAAGGGGCATAAATGGAATGAAACTGACGACTCCACTTCGAATCTGGATTCGTTTTTGCTTTTGCAAAAGCGTATCCACAAAGCAAAAAGACTCCGACTGTCACGATGTGTCCTCGCTAAAATGTAAAAAAAAATGCAGAAAAAAAAAATAAATTTACCCCTACAAATGCAAGCGTCTTGCCACCTCGAGGAAATGTTAACTCGCTAACCTAAATTTGAAATGTATTTTGAAAATTTGTTTAATCGGCAAACTTAAATCTCTGTACTAAAAACATTAAAAACACTACCTAAACAAAAGGAAATTAGGTAAACTTAATGTAACCTTTTGCCCCTCTTTGTTATCTCATTGAACTAGAGAAAACCTCGCATTGGCTTTCTGTTAGACTTTGCAAACATAAAAAATACCTCTTGCCACTGTGGTTGACCGTCTCTGCCAGGTATAATCCGTGAGAGCCGTGTCGAAAGGCGCATACAACTAAAAATAGACAGATTACTTTTGATAAATCCACACGTGATCAAGGTCGAAATGAAAAGAAAAGGGAAAGCATATAAATTTTCGTTGCCAGTGTCGGGAAAATCTTTTTAGCAACGGCGGGCTACGGGCATCACGATGTGAGAGTGGCACCCTCACGAAAGATCGACCAGACCCCCTTTTCCCTTTTTGTCCCCTCTTCTCATTCTCACACAACGTCCCACTTTTCCCTCAAATACACACGAATGGCTGGTTTTACTTGAGCAATTTCCCATTAAGTATGCAAAGTTAAAGCTTTCAAAATTGAGTTCCAAACCTATATTGCTACGGAGACTTTGCGTAAAGTTGTTTTATGCAACATTTTGACTGAATATCTTGAGATTTGTGGAAATGGAAAATATTATGCAAAACCTCATGCCGTCATAGTCTTACCTACCTAGATTCTTATCGATTTTTACTCCAAAGCACACGTTTTATTGCTTTTACGCCGCTTAGGTAATTTATCTTAATTGTTAGATTGTTTTCTCTTCCGTCATTCTTCAGTTTTTCAACCTAAAGTATTCATCGATTTTTTTTAGGCTGAAAACATGATCTCGACACGGTTGTTAGTCAAACGGGCAGCTTTAAGATGTCGTTCAGTCACAACTTTCAGGTAAATTTAGAACGACTAGGTAATTTAAAACGATACACATATTTAATTTTAGTGGTCTTACCTCCGAGCAATTTATGAAGACTTCGACGAACGAGCCAATCCTTCAATACAAAAAAGGGAGCAATGAAAGAAAAGCCTTGGAGGAAGAAATAGCATCGATGTCAAAACGAACGGCTGAAGTTCCGCTTCGAATTGGTGATAAAAAGATTAAGAACAAGTTGGAAAAGAATCAAGTGATGGTATGTCAACATTTAACTGTTTTTTAAAACCCGACCGTTTAGCCGTCTGATCATCAATCGGTTTTGGCGAGATACACGCATGCAACCGCCGAACAAATCAATGAAGCAATTGAGGCGGCGCTTTTGGCTCGAGAAAAATGGGAACATACTCCACTGAAGTAAATGACTTAAAATTAAAATCTATTCATTTTATTTCTCAGGAAACGCGCCGACATACTTCTGCATGCAGCCGACTTGTGTGGTGGAAAATATCGAATGAAGTTGAACGCATCTACTATGCTAGGACAAGGGAAAAACATAATCCAAGTGAATAAAAATTAACTGATTTTTCTTAATTAATTTTGTTGCTAAAGACGCGATAGAGTAAACGCTAACTTTAGGCGGAAATTGACGCGGCTTGCGAACTGATCGACTTTTTTCGATTCAACGCAAAATATGCGCTAGAGGCTGCTGGATGGGATCCTATTTCTACAAAGATTTCTACTAATAAAATGATTCTACGCTCTATGGAGGTTTGTGGTGGTGCCTTTTCATGTTTTGAATCGTGTATTAAGGGTTTTGTTGCTGCAATTGCACCATTCAATTTTACTGCAATCGGAGGAAATTTGTCGGCAGCACCTGCACTTATGGTTAGTAATTTTTGCTAAAATGAATATTACGTAAAATTAGTTTAAATAATTTTTTTAAGAACTAGAGTCTACCTAATTGGCTTATCATTTTCCCTTTAACTGTCGACTGATTATCATATCATTTGGAGCTCTACGTAGCCGCTGATTGTGGGAATATTTTAGGGAAATGTGGTCCTCTGGAAGCCGTCCGATACTTCTGTCTATAGCAATTACATCATTTATGAAATTTTAGAAGAAGCCGGTGAGTATTGTTTAAATCGTTTGCATATTTATGTCTTTTAGGAATTCCGCCAGGAGTAATCAATTTCCTTCCATCCGATGGACCAACTTTTGGCAACACTGTCACTAAGCATCCACAACTTGCCGCTATAAATTTTACCGGATCAGTGCCCACATTCAAGACTTTATGGAGGAATGTAGCGGAAAATTTGGATCGCTATCACACCTTCCCGAAGCTCATTGGAGGCTAGAAGACTTGTTTGGCATCATTTTTTAACTTTAGAATGTGGTGGCAAAAATTTTCACTTTATCCATCCGTCCGCAAATACTGATTCAGTGGCTGCTGGAACTGCCAGATCTGCTTGGGAATATTCTGGTAAGTTTTAAATTTTAGTTAAATAATTGGCTATTGTTTTCGGTCAAAAATGCTCCGCCTGCAGTCGAGTCTATGCGCCACGAAGTAGCTGGGAAGACTTAAAGCAAAAGATTGCAGCAATTCATAAGGAAGTGAAGCTTGGAGATGTGAGTTCACAATGTGTTTATTACTTAATACCTATTTAGGTACGCGATGGGTCTATATTCTTGTCAGCTGTCATTGACGATAAAGCCTTCGCTCGAAATAAGAGTTACATCGATTATGCTAAAACCGGACAAGATGGAGCAAAAGTTGGTTGTGATTGTTTGTTCTGTACTTTTTTATTTTAGATTGTACTTGGAGGAAAATGTGACGACTCAAAAGGCTATTATATTGAGCCAACACTAATTACTGTGACAAATCCAAAAAGCAAACTGCTAACCGAGGTATAATTTTTCTCGGCGCTAAAAGTATTGAGTTAATTTACGAAAAAAGGTCAACCGACTGAGGTGACCAAATCGAATGAAACTTAAACTATTCGACACAGAATTTTACGCTGAATCCGAATATGCGCTTCGTTTTTGCTGAACGGCACGCAAACGCAAGGAATTTGGCTTCAAAGTTTTGGGGGATTTCTTTATAGAGCTTACAAACAGTTCTTTACAACGCTGTGTCGAATAGTCTAGATTTCATTCTATTTGGCCAGCTCAGCCGATTGAACTTTCCTCATTAGGAAATTTTTGGCCCCGTCGTGACAGTTTATGTTTATGAGGACAATCAAGTGGAAGAGATTTTGGACGGAATAAAGGTTTTCGGTGTTATTTATTTTGTACAATTTCATATTCAGGACGCAACTCCATATGGGCTTACCGGGGCTGTATTTTCCGGAGACAAAAACTTCCTTTATCATGTAAGTTTGAGTTGAAGCCTTATATTTTTCATCTTTGAGGCGCGTGATAAGTTACGTGATGCTGTTGGAAATCTTTACCTCAACGACAAATCAACAGGATCGATAGTCGGGCAACAACCATTTGGTGGCGGTCGAATGTCAGGTTAGTTTTGTTTCGGATTTTGACTGTTGGACAAGTTATTGAGTTTAAACTGGACGAGTTAAATTACTTCAGGAACGAATGACAAAGCCGGCGCTCCACAATATGTGTTGAAATGGACCTCGCCTCAGACAATCAAGGAGACACATACGGAGATTCCCGAATGGCGCTACCCTTCGATGGACTAAATGAACCAAAATTTGTATGGATTATTAAGTTTTTTTTATTAACCGGTGCTTTTAATTTTTAATTGTGAATGGTATGTAAAAGTTTGTGTAATAAAGATTTCGAAGCGTTGTTTTGTATTGAGTTTGACGTGATGCATTGACAATATTGATATTTAAAGGATAAAAAATTAAAAAGAAGCTCGGATAAAGCGTGGGAAAGTTATCGTTGTCCTTTCAAGGTTTTTCATTTGATTTTTTAGAAGAAATACGCAAATTTTTTTGTTTAGATGGGCTACCTAGAAACAAAGGATTGGACAACTGTATCTTTTGAAGGTAGGCCAGGTTAACTGTTTTGTGAAGTTTGGGGTTTAGTGGGACGAAAGACCTTACGCGAGTGGCGAGAAGACCAATCAAGGAGAAGCGAAGAGGTTTTTGAAATTTACAATAAACCAAATTGGTATTAACTTTAGGTTGTCGAGCTTTGGGAACATGTGTTGAGTAGAAGTCCTTCATCACTGGGAGATGAAGTTTGGATGATTTACGAGCAGGTTGTTAAATTTAAAGCAATATGAGTTTAACAGTGCGTAGTTTAGGTCTGCATAGCGGCATTGGATTGTGCTAGATACGATCTAGCCATGGAATGCATTCAGGTAACTTATCACCGATTTGATTTAAGTTGATCATTCTTTTTAGGAATTGGATAAGCGTTTTCCTCGAAGTAATCGCGTACTCAAGCTTCAGGCAATGCGATATGAAGCTCTTGAACAGTCGGTTTTATCAAACATTTATCGAGGAGTTTAAATGTTGACCGATCTATTTTAACATGTTAAACTTTTAATTTATTAATGACATTTTTTAGATATTCAAGCGCCGTTTCATTGTATGACAAATTACTTGAAGCGGACTCTACAAATAATGTTTGTGGCTTGAAGTCTAAAATTATTACTTGATTTTTTCAGTCGTATCGAAAGCGCAAAGTGAGTATTTTGATGGCCCAAGGCAAACGTTTGGATGCAATTAAAGAACTAAATGAATACCTGAAAGTAAGTTTGTAAAGCTTTGGTATTGAAACATTTTTTTACTTCTTTAGATTTACATAAATGACTCCGAGGCCTGGTTACAACTCAGCGAGTTGTTTTTGTTGGAATCAGATTTCTCAAAAGCCGCTCATTGTTTGGAAGAATGTCTCTTGGCAGCAGTTGGTTTTCTTTAAAACACTTTACAAAAATATTAGTTATTTTGGCTGGTGACAAAATTAATTTAGCGACAAAGCCTTTTGGGTTGCGTGAATGTACTTTATATTTTAGCCACTCAATGCGCTGTATTTGAGAAGATTGGCTGATATTCGCTACACACAAGGAGGACAAGATAACGTTGAAATTGCAAAGAGTTATTATGAACAGGTATTTTTGAGCCTTCTTATAGTATAGTATGTATCGATTTTAGGCCTATAAGCTGAATCCTGAAGATGTTCGTTCTCAATATGGGTTGTTATTGGTAAATAACCTTTTTTTGCATGTCAATTTCGAATTCTTTTAGTGTGCCACTCAACTTGCTCAAGGCAAAATTAGCGCGGAGAAGAAAAAGGAGCTCTCGTCTTCGGGAGCTGCAATTGCTGAGAAAATAGCTGAACAGTTAGTTTGAAACATTTTAGATATAACGTTAGGGATTTAGTTACGACGAACTCACCGGCATCAACCCAGAAGCTCCACAACTTGCTGATTTGGTTCGCACGATTGGGAAACAAGTTGGAACAAAATAAATTATGTCAAATTGTGGTTTTGGATTTCTTCATTGTTTTTTCTTTGTGTTCTTTTGTGAATAAATTTTTGATGACCACGTGATCTTATTATTATCCGAGTTTCGGTCTTGAATTTTGAAAACGGTTGAAAAGCTAAACTTTCATTGAATCTTGTGCTTTAGATGGATGGACTAGAGGAGCGTCTATCGGAAGTCGAACGAGTGCTGGGAATATCCGAACTTTCTGAGGTATGTGCTTGGTAATTGAAATAGAATCAAGTTGCAAAACGAACAAGGCCTATTTGGATTCTTGTAACCGTTTTATTTTAAATCTATTGATAAATATCAATTTTGTATAGGTTAATGCTGCGGATCTCGATGTTGAATCTCTGCGAAATTCCCTGCTCTCGAAAGGATGCTCACAAGTGTTCAAGATAAAAATGGAAGATCTCCAGAAGTTGAAATCCACAATGACAGAGGTATATCTTTTTCGGCACTAACGTTTAGGCAAAGCTTCAATGAACATTATAAAGTCTTTGACTTTAACGAACGACATAAGACAAATTAACATTTTACAATCAATGTGTCTTGTTTTAGCCGAATATGAAACCTTTGGATGAAAAATTGAATACTGTACAATTCTGTGAAGACTTGATAAGGAAACGTATTGATTTACTTGAAGAATGGGATGCTAATATCCAGGTTGGAATTTTCAATCTGAGTTCGATTTATCGTAATTCTTTTTAGCCTGTACTAGACTCTGAAGCAATTCCTACATCGGAACAACACTCTGCCGCTCTTGATGGGATTGAAAAGGATTTGAATGAATCGCTGGCAACATATCAGAGGTATATTTAATTTCATCAGAAAGCGTATACTTTTCTCATGTTTAAACATTTAGAGAAGTTCTGGAATTGATGATTTTCTACGAAGATTTCAAAAAGCTCATGAATACATTGAATCAAAGAGTAAGTTTCTATTAATTAATTTTTGTTTACTTTTTAAATTAGGTTGAGACTTTGAACTCAAAAGTGCGAAACCTTGAGAAGAAAAAAGAAGCGGTCTAATATCGGTCGGATCTCAAATTTTCAATGTGCATGTATTTATTTATGCCTATAAATTTATTTATACAGAATCAAACGCGACTAGGCTTAAAAGATATCGAGTGTGGAAAACATGCATATATACAGACTAAAATTGAAGCACGAATTTGTTCGATTATGGTTTGATTAGACCAAGATTTTTGGCTTCTTTAGTTGCCCATTCCAAAATCTCCGTTTCGCTTTCCAAAACTGGGGAATCGTCTTCCCCACAGACAGCATCAATATAAAAAGAGCCTAAATTTTTTGATCGACTTTTAAGCTTTTTGGACTTACGTTGAGCGGTTAATACGTCAAAGTCATCCTCAGACACGTCATCATCACTATCACCTAAATTTAAATGTAATGTGGAACCAGTTTTTGTAGTTAAACTGTTAAATGGCGTTACTTAAAAGTATGAATGAGCTAAATTTAGAGATTTGTTATACAAAACATGCGCATGCGGTTTGGGATTTTACCCAATTTTTCGCATTTTTCAAAGGAGAACTCTGACGACATGCTTTTTGACATCAAATGACTGTTGCGCGATGCTGAGAATGAAATTAATCACAAATTCTATGGGGAAAACAAATCTTGATGATAAGTGAGATTCTCACCTAGACTATAGCTACTGGTGGCGGATTGAGAATTGGCCATGCCGACGAGAGCCGAATAATCGCTGAAATCAATGGCAACGCGACTGCCGCGCACTCTCAATTCTCCCGTTTCGGCGACCGTTCCTCCTACAACGATGGTGATTGTTGAAAAGCCGGTAGTTGACGGAAATGCTTTGATGATTTCTTGAATCGAATTGCTCGTGATCTGAAATTTCTTCAGAAATCCTTCTTTGCACGATCCTTACCAAAATACTGCCAGACAGATCAAGATGTTTCAGCTTTTGTGCTTTCTTCACGTGAACTACCCCGTCATCGCATAGGTAAACACAATTGCGCATCTGTTTTTAGAAAATGCATACTCAAATGATAATTGATACCTGAATCAACTCTAGCTTGGTGCATTTTGAACAGAGATCGGCGAGCACTGGTGAGCGGACAGCGGCAAGTGAGGAGAGATCGATCTGGAATGAAGTGCGTAACATGGCGATGAAGCGATTCATGGCTTCTCTACAGTTCCTCATTTTCACCTGTTCCAGCTCTCGGAGATTTGCAATTTTTCTCAAGCCATCTGTTGAAATCGATTGATCAGAGCCTGAGTTTGCGAGTGAAACACATCGAAGCCCTTTTGCGTTTTCGACAAGATGCCCGATTAGCTTGTCGCAAACAAGCGGATTGTAATCGAATCTGAAATTTGAATTAGAGTGACTAAAGTGTGAATAAGCTTTCTAAAAGGTGGATAAATTGGAAAGCTATCGTAATCCCCCTTTCAGATTTTGTTCGTTATCGTACTTATTTTGACCTCATTTGACGGGAATCAAACTGGGAATGGAATGAGATCGAAATTAAGTAGAATAGACAATATTGGAAGGAAAGAATACGGTAACTTTCCAAATTATTCACTTTTTAGAAAACGCATTATTGGAACAGGATGTCTCTCAATTTGAATATTTGTCAAGGCTTAAAGAATGATTTCTGTACATATTTGTCAAATATTTGCATTTATTTCTACGGTAACCTTTCCATTTTTTTTATTAACTCACGCAATCTCGACGAGACCCGTGATGCGTGAAAGATGAGAAAGCCCACTGCTCGACAGTTCCTTGAACCCATCCCCGCATAAAGTTATCGCTTGCAAATCTGACATCGTACGCGAGATCATGCTGAAAACAATACTGTTACTGGTGAATGTTAATCATTCAGTACCTAATGCAACTATCGGTAATCCTGTAGCAGTCATTGAGTCGGAGCTCTTTGAGTTGACTCGAATTTGTGCACAAATCCTCGATGGCCATTTCGTCGACTCGTGTGCATCCATCCAAGTACAACTGATAGCAAGGGTAATAAATAATAAAGAAGTAAAGGAACAGATTTAAGGGGATTGAAGGGGATTGAACCCTCGATCTTTCCGGGCAATTGCTCTAACCACTGAGCTATTCGGTGCCCTAACTTGTCAAGAGGAAGAAGGAAAGACAAGGGGGAGAAAAAAGAAAGACACATTGTTTTTCAAAACCTGTTCAAGGCGGTGTCCAAACAGACGAAAACATCGACCACGAATCCTTCGACAGCCGCGGAAATCTACGAATCTTAGATTCTTCGCTGATCCCTGAAAGACTTGGATTTGCGATAAATTTCCATGAATCTAGTTGCAGTTGAGCATAGATTTGGTAGTAAAGGTCTACGCCCTAGTACTTGATTTGATATTAGTTTCAGATACAGTAATCCCAATTGGATACTGTCACTGGCAGAACTATTAGAGTTGGCTTAGGCTTAGGCTTAATAATTAGTATTTAGTAATTAAAAGTAATAAAAAAAGTAATTGCCAATTCAAAGTACAGCCATTCCAATTCTCACTCACCCGAACGAGGAACCAGATGTGTTTATCAGTGATCGAGCTCATTTCCCGGAAAGCGATCTTCTCGAGTCCGGTCAACGTGTCGCCGAGTTCAGCGAAAGCTTGCCAACTCGCCGAGACACCCGACAGATCGAGCTGTAGCATTTGTTTCAAAATTCACTGCATCCCTTAACACTTACACTTTTGAGATTCGGGCACATCTCGGCAATCACCGTGAGTGCTCGATCGTCGAGCAGATGCACAACACCGGAAAGATCCACGCTTTTCAGGTGAGCTCCACCACGTCTGTACAATAGAAAACTTTGATTTTCAGAGATTTTATCTATTGGAATCTATTTAATGAAATTTTTACCTCAAAATTGCTTTCAGATGCGAGGTGAGAAGCGGATTTTGTTTAGTGAAGCCCCGTCCTCGGCCATCCGTTTCCCGGGAAAACGGTAACGAGTTGATGTGGGTCCATGACTGAAAATTTTGGATTTAAAAAATGTACTCAAATATGAAATTCGATTTTAAAAATTACAGTACTTTCACCGAAGCCTCCATCCACTTTTTATTGAGACGCTCGAGTCGAATCGTTTCCGTAATCGGCAAAAAGGCGATCACTCGTTCCAGGATTTTTGGCGGCAACAAATCCACATTCAAAGCGCTTCCCTGTGACAATTTCTTTAATATTTTTTGTTCTTTTGTTCAATGTCTTTTCTAACCTCGTATCCACTGGTGCTCATTTGGGAAGAAAGCGATTGAGTTGACGAGGCTCGAGAGAGTCGAGATTCGTCTTTATCGTCGCTCAACACCACTCCTTTTCCTCCTTTCTTTTTTGAGGCATACTGAAAAAGTGATTTGGTATTGTAAATTGTAAATTGCTACCGTATTAACAAATTTACATTTAACTGCAAAAATTGACACATCTGGTACATTTGAATCTTCTACATTATTATATCCACTCACCGAAGTGATTTTCATGATCTGATCGTAGAACTTTAGCTCCTCATCAGGGGCCGCTTTTGCCTTTTCTGCTTCTTCGGGTTTTCTAGAAAAATGAATTGTTTTTCTTTTTTGAATCTTGGATCAAACTTGAACGTAATGACTGCGGTGCCACAATTTTTCACAGTTTTCGTCAGAGTCGCAAATGGGGAGGATTTCTTGGGTTCTTCCCGGGGTAATGAACAGTGCACGACCTAGGTATTTGAGTTAATTCTTGGATTTTTCAAACTTCTGAATAACTAGATTTCTTTTAATGGATCTATATTGAAACACAACTTCTTTGAACTCACTTTTCCGTATTTTGAGAAAAACGACTGCAGTTGCGACGCGGTGACACGCGGAGAGATATTCGTTACGATGATTCGCCGATCATCTTTTTGAGATGCTTGAAATGAAAGCACCGCGTCGAAAGCTAAATGCAAATGTTTTCAAGAATTTTCAGCCCTTTCGTGAAAGTAATTTTGCCAACTGACCATCATTTGTCTCATCATTATCAAAAGCCTGTCCATCGGCCAAAAGCATAGGCAAAAGACGGCGATATTTCATGAACTCGGCCGCACTGTGAGACCACGTTCTTCTGAAATTCTTGATTACGTCAGTTTTTTTACGAGATTCGTTGGATTACCTGAGCTTTCCAATACTGAAAAAACGAGCCCGTGTGACAAAAGTTTGAAATGCCTCGGTGAGATCGTTGAGTCCACGACTTTCAAGGTTTTGCCCGTGTAATCGACGCAATGTTTTGAAATTCTAAAAGTCACCCGAGTTACAAATCTGCACTTACAATTTTTATTCGTTTCATTTTAGGCACCTTGCCGCTGTTTCCATATTTCTCTTTATTGTATCTTTTAAACTGTTTTTGTTTAGCTGTCACAAAACGAAACACATTAGTTTTGTGTATAGCTGTCTATTTTTAGCTGTCGCTCTCCGTCAATAACCGGTGACAAGAAGGAAGCCAAAGGATAGGCACAGCAGCAAATGCAAGGTTAGTCAGATGCTCATTTTACATGTTTTATATTACATAAACTCAGGAATGAGACACCTCGTTGAAAATTAAAGCCACCGAGGACACCCTTAGACACGTCGCTCGGAATCACGTCAACAACAAGCACTACAGCTTAGCCTGCAGAAAGTTTCGGTTGTCTTATTTTCATTTATTTATATTATATTTATATATATATTCACTTATTTTTAGTTCCACGTGGCAATAGGCTTGCGTGATCGGGCCGGGAAAACGGCACAGAAACACGTAGTCACCGCACACGACAACACGCAATGGTCTGTAGCGATTGCCAATCGAGCTTATGTTCTGTTTTTAGCTGGTTATATGTGGCTTGTGTTTAGATTCATCTTTCCCCGAGGAGTATCGCGCAGCGATGGTCCGATGCTTTTTGGGCTTCAAGGAATAAATTCAAAAGTGGAAGCCGATCAGCCGAGTTATTAAGTAATTTATCTTTTACCAGGAGCTCGCGTTGATTTTCTCGATGTTTTTGGAGCAAAGGAAAACAATGCACGTTCTTTCACCGATAGAAGCGATTCGTTGTCGTCTCCCTCATCAACAACCACAACGCCGTCTGCAGGAAAAAGAAATAAGAACTCGACTCTGACTTTTACTGAATCATGTATGTTTTGCGGTTTTGGTTTATGGTTTTGCGCAGATTGAATATTGCCTGGAGATCAATCGTATTTTAAGAAAATCTGGGCCCGGTTTTGGAAAAATCTTAAAATTCATGGAACGTACGTGTGGTGGTTTCCCGGCTGGTCCTTTAGCACCGAATAACTTCTCGCCAGGTAGGCGAAAAGAGCTCCGTGGGTCCATTTTGAGTTGTTTTCAAGTTTTTGATCCCATTAGAGTCAAGGACAAACCGTGATGACCATCGGCCGTAATGTGTTCCATTTTTTCAATAGTGTACGTGTGGCAATCAGTACGGCACTTCATAACGACCGTTACCATAGGAATCTCTCGTGAAGTACCCCAAGTCGAACTGGAATGCATATTTGAACGCTACAAAGAAGAAAATAATAACTTTATTCAATCAACATATCGGCGAGAACAGGACAACAAAACTGTCTTTTCCCAATGGAATAAAATAGGACAGAAGCCCTTAGCAGAAGGCGACAAAACTTAAATGGCTAGACTCACTCAAAACCGGATATCTTAATGTCAGGAAAAAAAGGCAAAAATACACGTGTAAACAAAAAACAAGTCAAAATTAAATATTTTGAAAACCGGTCACGTTTTATTGTCCGTCGCCGAAATCCTCCTCCATTCGTCCCAAAATGTAGTTGACAGCTTGCTCCTCATTCTTATCGCAAGCGATGTAGGCTTCAATGCAGAGTTGCTCCGGGAATCCCATGTTTTTGAGGCGTTGAACAGCAGCAACTTCCTCTTGCGTCATTGTAATCACGGCGGAACCTGGTGGAACACCAGCAGCTTGACCTCCAGCTCTACCACCGGCACCCTAAACAATAAATAGTACGCCCATGCAAGATACAATATTAATTACCTGCGCGGCAGCTGGTGCGTCATTCAATAGCTGGAGAAAAGCCTCGGGATTTTGCTGAATCACCGAAGCAAGCTCGGGATTTATCGAAGCAAACTAGGAAAAATATCAGAAGCAAAATTCTTTCATACCTGTTGCATTAAGTTTGGAAGCATAGCAGGGTTCTGTCTGATCATTTGGCGCAATTCATTGAATTGTGGAAGTTGTGCCAAATATTCCAACGAATCTGCTTCGCCTTCTTCTTCTCCGCCTAAAGAAACAAAAAAAATAGTTGTCTAGAAAGTAAATCGAACCTTCTTCAAGTAATGCGTCGACGTTTGCTGCATTCACGAGCATATCGTTTGGAAGCCCAGTGATGAGATATTCAACGGCTCGGTCAGCGTTCCAGTAAGCAGCTTGAAGAGCAGCAATCACTTGCTCACGTCCATATCCCATATTCATTACCGCTTCGATCGAAGCCTGTTGTTCTGCAGAATAGTCTAAAATATAAAATGCTATTCAAATTAAAGATTCAAACGAAAAACAGCCGAGGGAAAACTAGACAGCGACCCACTTTGCTCGGCTGGAGGAGCTGGAGCAGGCTCTGTTGTGTTTTTGGCAGCAGGCTTCGCTTCGGCTTTGTCTCCAGATGTTGATTCAACTGGTTGTGAGGTCGTTGTAGCTGGAGCAGGTGCAGCAGGCGCCGCTTTCTTCTAAACATAAAGCAATTATTTTTAAAAGTTGACGTATTTCTAACAAATTGAATATATCTAAAACTTTCCGTTAGAATTTTGTTAAACATACTATAATGTTCAACTGTTTGCTAAGAAAGCCTATTTAGTAGCGTTAAAAACAACTTACTTTCATAACCATGACGACAACAAATTTTTTATCGTCATAACCGACATCCGTAAACTTAGAGTCATCATCCAACACCTAACACAAAAGAGATTATGGTAATGAGAATACGATTACTTTTCCGTTGTAGATTAATTTCATTGAATCTGCCGGGTAATCATTGGCACCCTGACTTTGCTCGATGTTCCTCTTTAGCTCGCCAATCTATAAAATTGCAAGGTTAGAAGAAAGATACAAGCAGTCGCCAAATCGACTAATTCTTTGTCCATAAATTATTTTCCCCTAGTGTTTTTTGCAAACTCAAACGCAAAAAGGTATAATCATAGGATTGTACTAGAACAATAAATAGAAATAGGTGCGTGATTTGACAATGTAAATGCTAAAAACGATCAACCGACCACTGTTTCTCCATCGACGTCAATGTTGAATTGTTGGCTCGTAATCGTTTTGAAGGTGACGTTAACCATCTAAAGAACAACATCCAACTAGATCTTAAAGAACAATCATGCCAACATATAAAAGTGTATCCTGAGCGAAAAAATCTAATTTCAAAAATGTACGCAGACTTTCAACCAAGAAGGAAATGAATTTACGCAGTTTTTAGCGAGAATTTATTTAGTTTTTCCCTTAGAAATAAAAAAATCGTCATCTCCTTAGTTTAATATCTTCTCGACAAGTATTATTAAGATATAAATTTTAGAACAAAAACTTACGACACAAATCGCAAAAATATCTTTCACAAGTGCATTCAACTATTGTGATGACTTAAAGGCTTACATTTGTGAACAAATTACAATAGGGTGAGCAGTTCTCCTAATATTTTTGCTCTCTCTTTCTACTTGCCATGCTATTCTCTGACAATCCCTTTGAAGTGGTTTCGGGGTACTATCTGAAATTTGGAGAACAGCAAAGATACATAAATTTTTGCATCATGCTTTTTGATGAACGCGATAAAGTGTCGGAGTACTATCTAATGTTTCTTTCACATTGATTTTTGTGTTCTTTCCACTTTCATGAAAACATTGTTGCCTTGTTTTTAGGTATCCATCGCCAAGATGCCGACGATCGGTGTGAAAAAGTCGGTGATTGATCGTCATTTCTCGAAAGTTTATAGTAAGTTGCTTGATATGTAAATATCAAACACGTAATATCAGATTAGGCTAGGCTCGATTATGAAAATTGTAGTCTGCAGCTGCACTTCTCTTAAAAACTTTGTAGTTCTTTTGTTCCAGATCAGGAAGAATTCGAGACGTTATGTTTCGAGTTTGGATTGGAGCTCGATGAAGTGGTAGCTTTTTATTGGAAGATTCTTGTAATTAAACTGCTTTAGACTTCTGAAAAAGCTGCCGTTGAAAAGGAAAGAGGGAGTGCTGCCGCCGCCAATTTGAGCTCGGAAGAAATCTACAAGATCGAAATCCCAGCCAACCGCTACGACTTGCTATGTATCGAGGGATTGTCGAGAGCAATGAATGTCTTCACTGGGTAAGTAGCTTTTCACATTAGAATTATAAACGCTTCCTTTATCTTTTAAAATATGATCTATTTAGCGGCAAACAGCCACGATATGCTGTTGAGAGAAAGCCCGAGTTGGAACGGATTGTTGTCAGAAAAGAAGTAAACATATTTATATGTAGGATATATTTTTCATTCAGGTCGAAGGCGTTAGGCCTTTTGTTGTTGGAGCTATTCTGCGTGATATTTCATTTAATGAGGACTCCTATGCTTCTTTCATCGACCTCCAGGTTTGCGTTTAACCGAATTGCTTTACTTTTTAGTAACTCTGTTTTTATATTGAAATTTTAGGATAAACTCCATCAAAACATCTGCCGTAAACGTACTCTGGCCTCGATGGGCACCCATGACTATGACACCATTAAGGGTATTGTTTTGACCCAAAGACACGTTCTTACCTTTTTAGGACCTTTCTTCTACAATGCTGAGAAGCCAAAGGACATTCAATTTGCCCCACTTAATCAAACCAGACAATATTTGGCTGATGAGTTGCTTACTGCTTATGAGGTTTGTAGCTACAATTTATTTAAAATTTTTGATATTTTAGACCAAACCGGAATATGCTCACTTAAAGCCTTATGTGCCAATCATCAAAGACAAAGAACTCTACCCTGTGATTCGTGACAGCAATGGTGTACTTTGCTCCCTTCCACCAATCATAAATAGTGAGTTATGCTTTAAGACTCTAATTTGTGGATTTAGGCGATCACTCAAAAATATCGCTGAATACCAAAAATGTGTTTATCGAAGTGACGGCCACCGATTTGCAAAAGGCAACAATCGTTTTGGATACGATTGTCATCATGTTCAGTCAATACTGCAAGAACGAATTCACGTCTGTTTTATCTTTACGTTTCTTTAATGCATTAAGCACTTTACGCAAAGCCTCGCGATTCAAAGTGAAAGTTTAGTGTCGAGCCTGTGGAAATCTTTTATGAAGCAGATGGCCGAACAGAGGAATATCCGGTACAATAAATATTCTTCTCTTACATTTGATATTTCAGAAGCTAGCTTACCGGAAAGAGAAAGTTGAAGTGGAGAGCATCAACAATAAGATTGGATTTTTGTTGGAAGCAGCTGAAATGGCACAGTTGTTGACTCGAATGGGTCTTGTGGCTGAAGTTCTAGACGAGAAACATCTTGAAGTTGGTTGATTTTTATGACTGGCTAAAAGTTTTTATAGGTTGAAGTACCACCAAATCGACACGACATTCTGCATGAGTGTGATATCGCAGAGGATGTGGGAATTGCTTATGGATTTAACAAACTCGAGCTGAAGCTTCCCGAGGTTAGAACAAATTTTTTCTGAGTGAGGTTACGACTAGTAACTTTACAATACAAGTAATCACATTTTTTAGTCAAACACAGTTGCGCAACCATTTCCATTGAATGCTGTAAGCGAGTTGCTACGAGCTGAAGTGGCAATGACCGGTTGGACAGAAGCTCTAAATTTCGCTCTATGTTCTAGGTTTGTATCCATGAAAGCTTTTTTACGTTCTGCTTTTAGAGATGATGTATCGACAAAATTGCTTGATTCAAATGGTCTTGATAATGCGGTCAAGATAGCGAATCCAAAAACATTGGAATTTCAGGTACGTCTTAACAAAAGGCGAGATTTGTTGCTTGATCTCATTTTGCATTTTTTACTTTAGATTGCTCGTACAACGTTGTTGCCTGGGTTACTAAAAACCCTTGCCTCCAACCGGGATATGCCCTTGCCACTAAAAATCTTTGAATGTCAAGATATCATTAAGAAGGATGATCAATCGGGTTTGTAAAATATTCGCACTTCAAATTCAATATTTTTAAGATACTGGAGCAAAAAATGAAAGGAGACTGGCGGCTGTTTACTACAACAAGGCCGCTGGATTCGAGGTAGGCTGCTGGTTTTTGCCAAAATTGACAGGAGTTGTTCAGATTATTCATGGTTTTCTTGATCGGGTGATGCGGCTGCTCGACGTGAAACCAAAAAAAGATGGCACCGGTTACTATATTGAGGCAGAAGATGGTACATTTTTAACTTTTGACGCATATACGATTAATCATTTAGCTCCCTCTTTCTTTCCTGGACGATGTGCAGCAATCTATGGGCCAAAGGGCGTTAAATTGGGTCATCTAGGGGTACTGCATCCAAAGGTATGGTTTCTTGGATTTTTAGGCTGTTTGTTGTTTGGAAGCTACTAGAATGTTTCAAAAACGTGTTTTTTGATTGGAATTAGCTTAGAAGCATTTAAAAACGGAAAAACAATGACCGCTCGACACCTTTTTCAACAAAATCATTTTTAATTTTTGAAAATTCATGTGGCTCCCTCATGAATTTTGTCAAAAGATGCAGCCAATGTCATAGACTGACAGTAGTAACACATTTGCGTCGTCTGCTAAAGTCGAAAGGTAGCGCGTTGTTGTGGCTTTTGTGTGAGTGACGCGTATCTAGGTTGGCCTAATGGCCAACATCGGGAGGCGTCACCTACACAAAAAACCACACTATTATCTTTTTTCTTGATCAGTAACCGCGTTCCGGTGTGCTGCAGTCCGAAGAATGCAGCACCCCGGCGGCTGTGGAGCCACAGCCTAAGCAAATGATAGTGTATATAGGAGGTGGTACAGCAAGATGGGAGATACGATATGTCTTTATTTTTCTTTTTTATATGCTTCTAAGCTAATATCCAATCGATTCCAATCGAAAAAACCCGTTTTTGAAACATTCCCGTATTTGCCTAATTAGCCTGATTTCTTATGAATGCTAATTCAATGTACTTACTCAGGTTATACTGGCTTTTGGACTTACGCTTCCAACGTCAGCAGTCGAGTTGAATATTGAACCATTTATTTGATTTGTTGTCCGGTTAGGGAAATTTTTTATGTGCTTTTTTTGTTTTAAATATGGTTATTTTTGTTGTTAATAAAAGTTTAAATTTTGAAATCAGTAAATTAAAATGGTTTTGTTCCCAAAGACATACGTAAAAACTTAACTCATATTTAACTCTGTCGACAAAGAGATGTTGTTGTGTTTGTTGAACATTAGCGTAGTTGAAAGCGACCTGATATCAAATTTGTTTTTTAGGGTCGCCTCATGCTTTCAGATTGCCTGCTAATAATTGTGATTGCGATTGGTACAGCTCTCGCAGGAGAAGGACTAACATGGCTTTTAGTCTATCGTAGTGAAGAATATAAGCGGTTGAAGGTTTGGAAATTTGTAATCTTATGAAGTATTGTATTTTAAGAATGAAATGGAGCGTAAAACAAAGAAGTTAGAGAGAAAACGAGAGGCGGCTACCGATGTTTTTGACAGCAAAACAGCGAAGAAAAGGATTGACAGGGAAGAGGAGCGACTGAAGGTTTCTTTAAGTCACTCTTTATGCATAAATCAACTATTTTTATAGGCTACCAATCGGGACATGTCAATGTTCAAGATGAAGTCGATGTTTGCAATTGGTCTTGCCTTCACAGCACTTTTGTCAACATTTTCTTCTATTTTTGAGGGTCAATTGGTGTATAGCATTCTATTTTTTACTTTAAAATTTTAGGACGTGTGGTCGCCAAATTGCCATTTGTTCCAATTTCCTTCATTCAAGGATTGAGTCATCGAAATTTGGTAAAACTTCTCCTAGTTTCTTAGTAATCAAAAACAAATTTAATTTTCGAATCCCAGAGAATTGAATACCTTGTTTTAGGCCGGTGATGACATGACGGATTGCTCTTTCATTTTTCTCTACATTTTGTGTACGATGACAATCCGCCAAAATCTGCAAAAAGTTCTCGGTTTTGCACCAAGTCGAGCAATGAATAGGTTAGTTGTTCTATTAAACTCTTTTTTTAATATTTTTTTGTTTAGGCAGCAAGGTGGTGGACTCTTTGGTGCTCCTCAACAACAAGGCCAGTTTACATATTTCCGTTAGGAGCGGTATCCAAACACATTCCAGCTTATCTTTGTTATTAAAACTTTTTGTTTTGTTTTAGTTAAAATTTAAACTTGTTCAAAGTCGAGTGCTCAATTGACGCTTTCAAATTATAAACATGTGTTTTTTGAGACTGTTAAACAACTTTGTTTAGATATTTTGGTTGTGTCGATGAAATAAATTTATTAAAACGATTTTGGCTGTAACGATGCAACTTTTTTTGCCTAGAAAGTGCTGTAGTTTATAATTTGCAGGGATTTATCAACAAGTTGATGATCCAAGAACGATCGGCATAAGTTCGCCAACATGTGAGACCTATATTTTATTGTTCTTATGTAAGCTAGTGCAGGTATTTTGTCTTACCAGATGATCAGCTAACGGTTTAAGCTCTTCTTTCCCAGCCACTCCAGAAAGTACTCCGACAGTTCCTCTCAATTTGGCCGACCTTCCCATTCCCATATCTGCTAGTGTGTCTCCCACCATTAACGTATCCTGAAATTTTTTTAGATCTACATGCCCATTTATTTCAACCTCTGGTGCTATTCCGAGCACTTTGCAAATCATCAGCGCATTGTAAGGATTGGGTTTTGGCTGAGCTCCATAATCATCTCCACAAACGACCACGTCAACTAAGCTTTCAACTCCGAACTCTCGAAGCATGGCCATCGTGCCAACCCTGAAGATTTTCAGTTTTTCATTGTCAATTCATTTTGTCAGTTTTTATCAATTCGCAATACCTGTTATCAGCCGTACAAATCGCAATTTTCACATTGTGGCTTTTCAGCGCTGAAAATAGTTCCCTCAAATCGTGAATGGGTTTTAGAGATTTCCGCGAATGTGTGGGACAATCCAAAACCGAGGTGGATACGATTTCTTGAGCCTATGGGTTCTGAGTTGAAATCGACAGTCCATTGAGTTCTTACTTGATCTTTCCGAAGTCCTTGTTCTATCAAAAGTTTTGTGATCTCTTCTCTTATTTGGAGCATTGTCCCTTCGGCGAGAAGGCCCGGTCGGACCTATTCGGATTGAAATTTGCTTCCATGTTTTTTCATGTTTACCTTCATCTCTATTGGACAGTATCCTAATAGTCGATACACTTTTTCGGACAGAGAACCGATCTGAAAAGAATTTCAATTGGGTAAAACCGATAACTCTAACGAACCTTTGCAAGCTCCTCGATTTTGCGGGCTGTTTGCAATGTCCACGGAACCCACATCGAATGAAAACATATCAACGTGCCGTCTTTATCGAATATCACCAAAGAAGCTTTCTAAGGATGATTTTTTTCAAGAAATTCAACTTCTAAATTACCTTGTCACGTTGTGTTTTCTGGGAATAGAACGGCTGATATGAGATCTCAGGAGGGGAGTTGATGAGCTCCTGAAAGTTGGATAATCTATTTTCGTATCTAGGTGACAACTTGATTTGATTTGATTGAGGTAGTGATGAATCGGCAGGATATTGTGACTGAATTTGATCAATTAACGTTTTTGAGGAACAGTTACCTCCAGGCGTCGATGAGGTTTGCGGGTTGAAAAGGACACACGCGAATCTTCTTGAGAATAGACGAGACATTTCTGATATGGGGAAACTGAAAAGGTTTATTCTATTGTAAGTAAAGGATATCGTAGTACAAATGAACAAAGAGTTTTAAAGGAGATTGAATCATGAATCACAGACTCTAATAAGCATCTATCAGAAAATCCCAACTATTGAAAACTCCAGCACGCTCAGACTACAGTAATCCATCCAAATAGGGTAATTTATGGCTAGTATTCATAGAACTTGCTAACAATAAATTTTAGTTGACAGAGTAATTTTGGATAATGGGTAATTCATGTATGAAATCAGTTTTTGAGTCGCTTAAAACCCAGAATAGTTGCTAAAGCTAGATGTAAGTGCCAGATAATCTTGCTTTATAATATAGCGGATCACTAAAGGCTACCCATTAAGTACCACAGTATGATGCTAAAGAAACTTTTCTTTCCGAAATCTACTGTATTTTTAAAGCCCTTTACTATTAAAGCTTTCAACAGTAGCAAGAGAACTAATGAGATTACGGTATAAAGGAGATATCAAAAGATCAAGTGGAAAGTACAGTACTCTAGTACTCTAGGAAAGTACAGTAACCAAGTAAGTAATCCCAACCAAACCGGATAGTCTGTTTGAGAACATTCTCAATTCAAAATCTCAAAACCTACTGTACTTTTGTGGCCTTCACCGTCCACTTTTATACATTCCCCCAACTCAAAAAACGCCTGCACCAAAAAAAAACGGCATTCCATTTTTTCGTTGTTTTCGTTTTCGATTCCTGGAGAGATTTTCGTGATTTCTTACAGAAATTTTCACCGAGTATTTTGAGCGAATGATCTTTAACTTCCGGTCATTCTTCACTCATCATTCCCATCTCTACACTCTATTCTGCATCATCGCTGGTGACCTTGCGCAAAATTTTCATCCACGATCACATGCAATAACGGGGTGGAAAACGCTTTTTTTTCCGCTCAAAAATCTTTGTGCTCACAGAAGATCTCGATTAAACTGTCAATGAACTGTCAATGAAATTGGGCGGTTCCACCATGCACGCGTTCCACCAAATCTTTGCCAGAAAATACGAAACTATTCAAAAATTGAAGTTGAAAGTGAGAAACTCTTATTAAATTGAAATTGAAAGCATACAAGGATACTGTACCGTTATACCCCATAAATACTAATGCGAATGCCCTGTGGGATTAACTTTCGAGATGCATTGAGCGAAAATTGAAATAAAGTTGAGTGCAAATTTACGAAATTCACAAATTTGGGTATAAAAAAATAAGGATACGGTTGTTTTCTTATTCTTTTTCGAAGGCAACATCTCCAAAAGTGGACTTGTTAGCTATGATTGCGAATTGAGTTCTTATTTTGGAGAGTCACGATACAAAGTCCGATACTGTGCCTCTTACACCGCCTATTTACTAATTTCGTTTAAATGTGCCACCAACGATTCTTGTGAATCAAATCAAAGGCGGGAAAATGATACTCATCTATCTGGCTTTATGCTGATCATGCTAAACTAACTTTTAAAATCCACATTAAAGATGAAGCCGATAAGCTTGCTTCTTTAAGAGTCGCCATGCCAGATCTTGATCTGGTTGGAAAATGGTCCCGTAATTGGAAACTAGCTTCGTTTTTAGCTTCAACATGAAATTCCATCATTTTTCCACCGAAAATGCTATTTTCTCCCTTTGAAAATCAATTCTACAGCATTAAACAGAGTTGGCAAAGAGGATTCCATCAGCGATCTTCGAGTCCATATTTCCCCACCTTTCAATTTCTCAAATCACATTGAAATTATATGTCCTAAAGTTTTTTCTTTGTGCAAAATCCAAAAAGCAATTTGTTTTCCGAAAATTGACACTTACAGAAAGTGTTTCTTCAATTATGTTAGACCCATTCTAGAATATGCATCTAAAGTTTGGTCTCCACATACACAAGTTGATATCTCTTGCCTAGAAAAAATCCAGCAGAGATATACTAAGATAGCTCTATGGAAAATAGATTTTTCTAAACTTGCAAACTCGAGTTACACAGATAGACTTAAAGTTTTTGATCGTAAATCCCTTAGACACGGCCGCTTGGTCATAGATTTAATAGAATGTTTCAAAATTGTAAAGGGCAAGCAATCTATCCCTCTTTTTCGAGATTTATTCAAAGTTAATCCCAAGGTTAATTCAAAGAGTGGTTCTTTCGTTTTAGAAATTCCAATCACTTCCAATTTTGCATAACGCTTTTCTAATAAGAATTGCCAGAATTTGTATATATATATGTTGTGTCCGATTTAGATTTCCGTCCGATTTAGATTGAACTTATCGCGGACGTCCGATTTAGATTACAGTCTATATCGGACGTCCGATTTAGATTCAATCTAAATCTTATATAGATTGAACAATAATATAAACATGCTTAATATATGTTCTTAAGCGTTTTCTGTAGTTTTCTGCATTTTTCAAAGGTCTTTTATTGATTACAGTCTATATCGGACCTCCGATACAGATCGAACAATAATAAACGTGCTTAAGAACATATATTAAGCATGTTTATATTATTGTTCAATCTAAATCGGACGGAAATCTAAATCGGACACAACATATATATGTCGTAGCCGTTTACGAAATTCAGCCGCTAACGAATGAGGGTATTTCCGGGCATCCAATCAAAAAGTCACCCACATAAAAGATGTTCATAATACATATATTTTATAATAAATTTTTGAAATTAGCTCATTTGGTTCAGTAGAAAAATTTTTTTGAGCCCCCAAAGTTTAGGTTCAAAAATGCCCTAAAATAGCTATAAAAAATTTTCTACTCAGCCAAAAACTTGCCTAATAGCTCATTTTGTAGCCAATTTGATGTAGATTCTTAAAGTAAAGCTACATTGAACATTTGTTTTTCAAAGCTAGGAGAAAGAGGGCGAGAAACGACTTCAGTTGAACTCGATCGCTGTTTTCACATTTGAGAATTGCCCTCAATTTGTTCCTCACCCCCTTTCTCCTACTTTCAACAAACAATTGTTTTAGATGGCTTTACTTTAAGAATCTACATCAAATTGGCTACAAAATGAGCTATTAGGCAAGTTTTTTGGCTGAGTAGAAAATTTTTTATAGCCATTTTAGGGCATTTTTGAACCTAAACTTTGGGGGCTCAAAAAAAATTTTCTACTAAACCAAATGAGCTAATTTCAAAAATTTATTATAAAATATATGTATTATGAACATTTTTTATGTGGGTGACTTTTTGATTGGATGCCCGGAAATACCCTCATTCGTTAGCGGCTGAATTTCGTAAACGGCTACGATATCTATAGACTCACTTGAACTCATGTGTTCTGATCTAGTTCTAATCATGTTAATCTTATTTTGGAATTCTTTTCATCCTCAATTTCTAACGGAGCTAAGCCTTGACTTTTAGAAATTGAACGTAATATCTCATTTTGTGATACATTGTACTTTATATTTGGAATACACAAAAAATGCCCTCGATCAAACCCGGATCGCAAAGGATAAGGAGAAATGGAGAAATGGGAGAGAAATCGTTGTCAATTTTTTTTGCTCAGAGATCCCGGTCAATCAAATTTTGAGTGGGCGTGGGTGGGGCTGCAAAACGGATAACGGTAAGCAAAAAGGGTAAAAAGCTTCAAGACTTTATATGCAAAAAAGTCAGTCTGAAAAAGCTGAGAGTTTGGAGAATGATAACGGACTCATGAAAAAAGTGAAACACCAAAGCATAGACTTTTGTTGATAGCTAAAATGATGTTTGCGCGATTACGGTATGAGAAAAGGGTTTTTGAAAAGAGAATGGAGATTAATGCTGCGAAAGGGGTTTACAGTGGTGTCTTCCTCTTTCCCTCTATAAGCAAGAAAAGGGATTTCTTGTCATTGACATGGCTCATTCCCTCTATGAAGAAAATCCTAACCATTCATCCATCTTGAATCATTCTTTCAAAGTTATTGCAATAGAAAGTCATTGATAGATCTGTGCTTTGTCATTATTACTATTGTAACAATGATCTGGGTATGCCATTAAAGTAGTAGAGACGAATCTATGTAGAGACGGACAAAATTAAAGGGAAATATTACGATAATTCTTCAAGTTATCCATTTTTAACTGAGTATTTAATAGAAACACAATTTTTCTTGCAGTATTGCAAAATTATTAGACTGACAAGAAAGAAAGCGCCGTTTTTTACTTGTGAAAGATAATCATGACTGCAAAGTATCATTCAAAAGCTCTGAATCTTCTTTACAATATAGAAAAGGATTGCCTACACATCCAGAAAGACAGAGAAATAAAGTTATTCGCAAAAATACATGTTCACAATAAGAAAAGGGTCAAAGTCGACATGGCCGCTTTTATAAAAGCTTTCTGAAGCAGGAAATTGTTGATAAAACATTTTGCAATATTCGCTCAAATGTTTAACAATGGAGTACAATGATCAAAAATGATATAATGATCAAAAAATTGATTTCTTTTGAAGCTCTAAGCTCTTGCAATTGCAATGCACCTTGAAATCCTTGAGAAATATCGAAAAAAAAGGGAAAGGAAATGATTTTGCTCACTTTTTTGTGTGTATCATCGATATGCACAAGTAAATCTATGGATTGCAATTTTCTTTCCTTTTCCTTTTCTTTCTCATTCAAAAGTCAAAATTTGGCGAAAAGAAAAAAGGAAAAAAAGGAAAGAAAATTTCAATCCATATGTCGTAGCCGATTATGAATGAAATTTTTTGGCAAATCTTTCTAGTAGAGCAACCATTTAATGTATGAGGACAATATTATATCATCTTGTAGCGAATTGAATTCTGCGTCGATTGGTACCAAATTTGTGAGTTTAGGTTAAAAATTGCCGGCGCTACAACGTTTCATTCAAAATCGGCGGGACCCCCGTAGCCGATTATGAATGAGTGGGTCTAGGACCATCAAGTATTTAGTATCATTCAACGCAGAATCATTGATAATTATGTTAAATTTTTTAAATTAGAAAGATTGGATAAAAAGAAGAAAAAATTAGAGCAAAAAAACTGTTTGTTCAAGAGAAAACTTTGAAGCCCCATAATTTGTGTTCTTTTTATCCAATCTTTCTAATTTTAAAAATTTAACATAATTATTAATGATTCTGCGTTGAATGTTACCAAATACTTGATGGTTGGACGCGTCCGGACCCGCTCATTCATAATCGGCTGAAATTCATAATCGGCTACGACACATAGATTGCAATTTTCTTTCCTTTTCTTTCCTCTCATCTTTTTGTGAAATTTTTATGTATTTTCTCAATTAATTTCTCAATTCAAAATCGATACCTTTATTACTCGTATTTACCCAAATTTTTTTTAATGTTTTAAGATACGAAATATTTACAAAAACATTTGACACGTAATTTTTTTTTTTGCAAATATTAAAGAAGGCATTAAAGATCTTCAAGCAGCGACCACATTTTCAACGTATCCATTTTCCTGTCCAAATTTGCGCAAATGAGCTAATGTTTTGATGTGATAGGGAAGATCGGTGAGGATTGGAATCTAAAAAATGTATTCGAGATTAAATTTGATGGAATCACATCAAAAAATAGCATATCTTGGCTAATTTCACTCCAATCTTTTTGTCTTTGATTTCAATCGATAGAAAATGAAATTCTGCGTCAATTGATGTCAGAATCAAAGTGAAATTAGCCAAGATATGCTATTTTTTGATGTGATAGGGAAGATCGGTGAGGATTGGAATCTAAAAAAACTATTCGAGATTAAATTTGATGGAAAAGATTTTCATTTTTCATTTTTCAAGTTTAGTTAGGGTTATCACAAGTAGATTGTACGATTGTGAATCGATATTTTTAGAAAAATACCATATTTTGGCCAATTTCACTTTGATTTTGATATCAATTGACGCAGAATTTCATTTTCTATCGATTGAAATCAAAGACAAAAAGATTGGAGTGAAATTAGCCAAGATATGCTATTTTTTCGTTGGACACCTATTGACGTTCACACCGAAAATTCTAGTTGTTTTAGTTGTAGCTTTACAAATCTTCACCTTCAGTGTCTCGAGCATCCAATGCATTTCATTCACATCATTCACCGTCCACGCAACCACTTCCAATCCCTTGGCTCGTTGCCGCAGCACGTAACCACTGAAAAAGTTGTTGCTTTGGGGAGCTTGTCCTTAAAAGTTAGGCTTATTTAGTCGTAGAACATTTCAACTTCTAATAAATATCGTTTTTGATAGCCCGCTTTCTCCAAAGGGGATTTTTATGTGAAATTTTTTAGCTTACAAAGGCTTTAGTTTGCGTAAAAACTCTAAAACTTACACTGAAATCTCGTGGTTGTTTGTGAGAAGCAGTTCGACTCCGAGAAATGATGGGAGAAATGTCTTGATTGACAATTGATAGATATAATCGAGAAGAAGTGCCGTGTAATGTTTAGGGAACGAATCGAAACGACGATTCAACATTTCCTCGTCTTTATACGAGAAGAATTTGTTTCTCCAGGTTAATCCTGAAAATGATTTTTAGTCTAATAGTAAGTGAACGGAAGTCTTAAAGTACGCGACTAAACGCGATTACGGATACTCTAAGAGTACAGTAGGAGCTTTAAAGGAGCTTTAAAGGAGCTTTAAAGGAGCTTTAAAGGAGCTTTAAAGGAGCTTTAACAGCCTTGCAGCTTTAACAGCTTTAACAGCCTCAGCCATGCAAACAGCTTTTAATTCTACAACTTACCAGTAAGAATTCGGGAGTCAGCTCGTTTCACTCGATAGACAACCCACGGGAAAAAGGAGCAAACAATCGAGTTCTGATAGAGATCATATTTGGAGAACAGCTCGACGATGATTTGGGTGAGCTGAAATGTGGGAATTAAACCGGGAATATCAAGGGATTGGGAAATTGAACTGGGAATGGACTTGATTATCTCAAAATCTCAAAATCTCAAAATGAATCAAATACTCACCTCCGGATCGTAATCTTTCACATCAAACAACATCTTCATTTTGTTCTTCGCCGACCACGAAACGAGTGATTCGAGCGATGGAAGACCCTCGGCTTTGATTGGAGACGAGCCGGGGCTGAAATCAAAATTTAATCTAAATTCTGAAATTTCTAAAGTAAATATAACTTTATCTATTTAAATTATTCAAACAGAATCTATTTTTTCGCAAAAACCTACCCGCTTCTTTTGAAATGCGCAGCGATATTGCAATCCTTCAACTCGCTGAGATTTCTCTCTCGAATTGGACCCTTCATGTTCGTGGTTCTAAAGATTTTGATTTATAAATATATTTCTAAGTTTTGAAACTCTTAAATCTTTAATTCTTTACTCAAATTTTTGAACCAACTCACCGATCAAGGTCATCATCGTGTAAAATGACCGCATATCCGTCTTTTGTCATCGCCACGTCGAATTCGATCAGATCGACTCCATCTTCTTTGGCCTGCAAGTGGGATTTGTGGAAGATGATGGTTTAAGTATTATATTATAGTATTATATTATAGTATTATATTAATTGTTTGACTTGATCTAAAACGGAACCTGTTCAAAGCTTGCCATGCTGTTTTCAGGGAAAATTGTCGGCGATCCTCGATGGCCGCCAACGCGAAAATCCATGAAAAAGGCGTCGGCCTGGAATTTCAATTAACTACCGTAAATACTGTAATAGTACCCCACCCCCCTCGTACAGTCGGGTAGTCGCAAAAGTTTTTTAGTATTTCATTTTTTGCAAAGCACCCGTACTTTCAAAAAATGCGTCTTTGATATCAAAAAATAGCCCTGAATTTCAGCTATTTTTTGATACCTAAGCGCGCATTGTAGCATAAACCAGTGTCGAGAAAAACACGTCCAAAGCTAGACTACGCAACGCTCCGCACCGTCATTATGGGGGTGGGGTACTATTACAGTATTTACGGTATGTTTCGAATTTGAATTTTAAATTTTCCTAAAATTTTATATAAACACTTACCGTTTCCTGTTTTGTCTTTTCCCTCTTCAAACTTTGATAGATGATAAGTGAAAGGAGAGGGAAAGAGGAAATCCATCCATGACCCATCATTCCCAATACAATTGACAAGACAATCGTCACACCCATTCCACCACGATTCGGCAAATTTGAGAGACCCATTGTTCTTTTTGTGGTCCTCTTTCTTGGGCAATCACCCTAGAAAAATTGTGTACAAGTAGCAGAAAAAAAAACATAAATTTTAGAAGAGAACATGGTTGTTAAAAGTTATCAAGTAAAAGTTATCAACTCTTGATATCAAATAGAAGTACAGTATGTCGAAATAAAAGTATCTTGTCTTCTGAGTACCGTATTTTTTTCGAATAGAAGACCGGGTAAAGAGTATCATCGCGTACTCCTGCGTAGCAGCCCTTTTTAAAATTTCTTTTCTGCATAAAAGCTTTCAATCAAGTGCTATAGAACTGGAAAATAGTTAGCTCAAAAATCTGTTAGCTCATGTGGTATTTTTGAGTCATTTTCCAGTTCTATAGCACTTGATTGAAAGCTTTTATGCAGAAAAGAAATTTTAAAAAGGGCTGCTACGCAGGAGTACGCGATGATACTCTTTACCCGGTCTTCTATTCGAAGAAATACGGTATCTTGTCTTCTGAGTAATTTTGTCCCAGAATACAATAAAGAAACTGATAATGAGATTTCAATTTTTAAATTTAAAGATATTTAACGAGTTCATTAAAGAAAAACAAATCTATCAGATTTTCATTTATCAGGTTTTGCAAAATCACAGAAATTGAGCGCTCGCTGTTTATTCGGGGATAAGAAAAACGATAAAATTGCATAAAAGCGAATCTCTAGAACTGGTGCACTTTTAGAGTACAATATATATAAAAATATTTCATTGTGTTGATGTTGAAGGGAAGCAATTGGACTCGATGCGGGAAAGGGGAAGGGGACGAGGAAAAAGGGAGCGCCTGTCAATGACATGAACCACAAATGACAAGGAAATATTTGTTGTCTTTCTTGGCTCTTTCATCAATCACTGGATGTGAGCATCCTTGAAATTTGAGTATAAGAAATTAATTTTCTAATAAATTTACATGGAGACCGATTTTAAAATGAATTTTTATTCCAATGTGTTTCAGATTCTCATGCTTTTATCCTCAAATTTTGATCCCATAACTTTTTCAAGATGATGTTTAAAACGATTTGTTATTAATATAAGGATTCGGATTTAATAGACGACTGCTTTGAGCTTAAGCTTTAAGGATTCAAAAGAAAACTGATTTTCAAGAAAGTTCGAGAGTGCATTATTCTAAAATTCTTAAATAAATGAATCACTCGGCTAAAGATCTTAAAATCAATGTACATCACTGTCAATGTCAATAATCAATGTACATCAATGTACATCAATGTAATTCACTGTCAATGTCAATAATCAATGTACATCAATGTACATCAATGTAATTCACTGTCAATGTCAATAATCAATGTACATCAATGTACATCAATGTAATTCACTGTCAATGTCAATAATCAATGTACATCAATGTACATCAAAAAAGGATACAAATAAGCGTATAATGCAAATAAATATAAAGAAATGAAATGAAATGAAATGAAAAGAAGAGATTGGGACTCTTGATTGTCAATGACACCCTCTCCCCTTTATCACCACCGTTTCCCCTTCCTCCACGTGCTCTTTGACCTTCCCATTTCTTTCATTTCTTCTCCCCGATTTATCCATTTCCATGTGATTGATGTCGTTGTGAATTGCATGATTTTTCAATGAAAAATCTTTCCAAAAAGCCCTGAAGGTTTCCGCGGGGTAAACAACGAAAAAGTTTCCCACTTCCAGAAATTTCCGATAAAAGTAAAAAGAGACCACCTGAAGCGTTCTGAGTCAACAAAAACAAAAAATTTCATCATTTTTGAAAAATTAAATATTTTTAGGTATACTTAAAAGGTAAAAGGTTTAGATTTTAAATGGTGACAGATTTAAGAGACGCAAAGTTTCGAGGAATGGATGCTGAGCATTTTAAAGAAAAGTCTCAAGTATAGAAATGGAAGTAGACTTTTGAAGGGGATAACTGAGAAATATTATCAAAAAAAGTCAAATTTTAAAGTATAACAGTAATATCGAAATTATGAAAGAAAACTCGCCGAAGAAATTGAGTGCTTTTGGGTGCAACGAGGAAAAAGACGGGTATTTTGTGTGGGAATTGATTTGGATGGACTCGGAAATAAAAGAGGAAAAGGAAAAGAAAACTGAGTAAAGAATGGGGAAATGAGGAGAGTAGGGGAAAGTAGAGTGGGAAAGAAAGAAAGGAAAGTGGGAAGAAAGGAAAGGAAAGAGGGGAAATGGCGAAGGGGATCCATGTGATCGGGAGAAGCGGGCCCACTCCCACAAATGAAAGAGCGAAGTTCACCAAAACTGACAACTGTTTCGAAAGAGTATAATCGGATCTAGAGATTTCAATATTTAAGTCCAACCAAGGATTACTAATGTTATATCCACAAATGTTTTGCGGGACGTTTTGAGGGAAGATCTGGTGAATATTATATAATGGAAATTTAAAATTTAACCCGAGGTCAGAGTCCAGAAGTGGTTCATTCCTTTTGCAGATTCCCTTTGCGTTTAGCGCTTCTTTATCAAACTCATTTCCCGTTAGAGTCGCTAGGTTATGGAACTTGCTCCCAAATTATTAGGTTGCCCGGAAATAAATGAGCGTTTTGTATTGTTTATTATTTGGGTATATTTTTCTCAATAAAGTATGCTCTGTGCCTTATAATACATGGACAATAAATATCTTGATTTAGAAAGGATCGTCCTTTGCGTCCCTTGCCTTTGGGGTTATTTAGTGTTTTTTTCTGGCTCTTTGGGGTACGGGGATTTAATTTTAGAGGGGGGGAGGGGGAGGGAGAGGCCGGCGGGGCGTTCTTTTGAAATAAAGTGCGTAATGTTATATACCATTAGAAAGCTGAGTTCGTGCTCTCTTTAACCATACTTTACATACAAGAAAATATATAAATATACATACGAGAAATTCAGTCACTTTCCATTTTCAAGAAACAAATAGAGCTAGCGCAGATCTAACGGCTCTCTCTCGTAATCCGATTATTTGCATCTGATTATTTGCATTTTCACTCTATCTTGTATCTTCGTACCTTTCTTTTATCTCTACATTTATGACCCGCTTTGCATTATCTGTTGTTGTTGCATTATGCATTATTATTATTGCATCTCTATGATTTATTGGGTTTCACTTTATCATCTGAATAAAGTATCATTATAAATCTCCTTCATCAAGCATCTTAGCATTAAACCGCGTTTTCTAAATATTTAAAATACTATTGTAGTCAAATTTTTACCATCTATTACTCAAATAACAAAGTTCAAAATGATAAAACTCTTTAGACAAATTTAGATTCTAGACAAATTTAGGTTCTAGAGAAATTTAGAAAAATTGTGTAATCAATTTTTTATTTGATATCGAATATCAGTTTAGCAGTTTAGTTACGTTTAGTTATGGCAGTTTAGTTACGTTTTATTTAGTTTTATTTTTCTCAAACAGCTGCCTTTTAGAAAGTGCATTAAAATAACTTTAAAATCCCTATTACTTAAACTTTTTTTAGAATATTCATAATCATTTTTTTGAAAACCCCGTTTTTCTCCTGTGTCTTTTGATTTATGACGCTTTCCGAAAACAAAATGGTATTTATTTAGGATCAAATTCAATGCGTTGATTCAACTTTCACATTCAATCGTTACTTTTTGTTTCCGTTTTTAATCTGTAATCGACCATGAGGCATCCGGTCGTTTCCACGTTCGATAGTTGAAATGTCTAGAAAATTTATGGAGTATTTATGGAGTTCTTTAGAAAATTAGAACCATCAAACTTTTATTTTAAAATTGAGCTAACTAGGGAATGTTGTCAAGGCTTTTCGGGCTTTTCGCTGTAGGCTTTTCGAATGAGACCAAGCCTATCTGATAGAGTTTTTTTACGCTGATTGCGAATCCGGTTTTAACTTTTCCGGAAGAGCTCTGTGACGCGGGATATTTGGTGTACAAAGTTTGGTCCCAATTTTGGTAGGTTTATATGATTTGTAAGCCCTCACTTGTTCAGGGTGTAGAATCCGGATCGTTTGCCGAAGTTCGAATACGGTCGGAGAGCCGCTTGCAAATCCTGAATTGAGGTTATTTAAATATATCTATCTACTTTTGTTTGTTTTGTTTTAACCTTACAAAAGTCTATTTTCTTCTGAAACGAACCTGTTCAGGGAAATCATATCGATACGACTGAATCGAACTAATCAACAAAATGATGACCAAGAAGAAAATGGACGTGAAAATTGATCGAGATGAGGTGATGAGACGCATTTCTGGATTGGGCAATTGAAAAGAATTAAATATTTTGAAAGCGCAAAGGAAGAGAAAGAGAGAAAGCCGAATAAACTTTGAATTCATTTTGAGTTTTATTTCAGCAATATCTACAGTTTTCAATCTATTTGAGCTCAATGCTTTTAAAATTACTATAGTCTCATTCCAGTAAGGCTTAGCAGAAAGCTATAGAAAGGTAGGGGGGGGGGGGGGGGGGGAGGGGGGGGGGGGGGGGGGGGGGGGGGGGGGGGGGGAGGGGGAGGGAGGGGGGGGGGGGGGGGCAGTCACTTAGACTGAATAACTTTCAAACTCTTTAAATTCTACTTTATCCTTTAATTGAAGCATATTGTAACGAGACAGGGACGGATGTCATCTTAAGTTTTCAAGCTTTATGACATTATTTAGATCTTATTTTTATTGCTAAGCTCAAGGATTCAAATAATGATCACAAGTTTTATATGCAAAATAGGGGGTGACGTGAGATTTCTGAGCGAAAGGAAGGATTCTGAAGGATTCGAGAATTTGAACAAAAAAAATGGAGAAGTTTTGGAGAAAGAGGGCACTTTTTGATGAATGGAAGATTGGAAAAAAGAAAGGAAAAGAAGGAGAAGACCAAAAATATCGAGAAGAATGATTTATCGACAATGGGTGTGACCCGAGAATGGAAAATATATTCGTTTTGACTTTGAGAGAAACCCGGGAATGTTGGACGCTTTGACAATGCAGATGGATTGTCTCTGGGGAGCGTGGGTGGATAAGGGGACAACAATGGCTTCCGAATAGGCAAATGATATCTGGAGAATGGAAATATACAGTAAAAGACTGTAAGTCCGGAGCCTTTTTCCGGAACCATTACCCTTTGGAACGCTAGTCAAGACTGCTAACTACTTGACCAAAATCTTGTACGCATTGCACCTTAGTTCTATTTTATTTAGTTAATTTTATCTCCTCTATCCGATTGACATTAGCTTTTTTTGTGAATAAATTGTAATCTTGGGTCAAGTGGCGCATAGAATTCGTGTTTCTGGCTAATCGCTGAGCCAAAAATGACCAAAAATCACTTGTTCACCAATTCTAGATATGGACATTGATTTTGTAATTGAAATTGTCAAATCCTAGAATAAAAAATTACAACGTCTCAAAGCTCGAAGCGGGAGAAATGGTCAAAAAACATTTTTGTGCGGCTCGCATTTCGTGAAATAATCCCTGAAGCGAGCTGAAGGTTAGTCAAGAATGAGGATTTCGAATGAATAATCATTAAACCAAAAAAAATGTTTAACAACGAAGGAGAAATTTGATAAAAACACCTAAACTCGACAAAAACGATTCCAATATTCGCGTGAGAGTCCGATAAAAGTTGATTATTTTCAAATGGATTATGTGACGAAATTCGCGTTACGTTGAATGGTTTCCAAAATGAAGATCGATCTAGATTTAAGATATAAGAGATTGTTTTAAAAGTACTCAACAAAGTTGAAGTGCAAAAATTTGTGGAGCAAATGAATATTTGGTGCGTGGGGAGGACTGATTTCCGCTCGATTTCCCCAACAAATAACTTTTTGGGTGAGAAAATATAGAGGGGGAAAGTTTGGAAAAAAAAGAACGTTGATGGATTGAGAAAGGAAAAATGGATTCTTTGGGAGTTAGCGTGGGTGAGGCTCACTAGGAATCGGAAGATCAAGCGAAATGAAAAAAAGGGCAGATTGTCGGGTAAAGAGAATTTTCTTCTTGTTTGTTAGAATTCGCCTGATAATTTGCACAATTTGTTGTCTCTAAAGAAGTTTCTTTAGTCTTACTAAATCAACTGAAGGTTCTTTACCTAACTCCAGTCCAGTTTTTGTTCTATTAAGTGCAGTTTTTGTAAAGACTTAAGCCAAAAGTTGTGATCCAAGCACACTTTACGATTATGATAGTCAAAGGATTGTTGCTTGTTTGGCTTGTTCAGAATGTGTTCCTTTCGTTTTCTAAAAGACCTTTAAGAACCTGCCATAATCAAGCTGTTTATTTTCATCCAACTAGCTCAATCTTTGTATTATTGAATGAGGAATCAAAAGACTCACTCAATGAAACCAAAATTGAGCTAATCGAATGTAAACTGACAAGCTGATTACGGTAAAAAGAATTGCTTTTTAGAAAACGTAGCCGAGAGGAGCATAACGTTTTGTTGATTATTCGTAAAAGTAAAGAGAATAAATTCAAAAAAACACATTTATGGCGTTCAAATTCTATTCTTCGTCTTCTTTTACCCCAAAAACTTTTACCCTTCTTTTCTTTCACGTCGGCTAAATTGAATGCAAATTGAGGGGCACGAGAAAAACGTCTTTTCGAGTGTCCATTTGATTTCTGACGGGTAAATAATGTGTCTTTGATCAACAAGAAATATACGATGCCTTCATAGAATTTTAGTAGAAAATGAAAAAAAAAACGCTAATCTTTTAGCCTACGCTGATGGGGTAATTTAGCACAAATTTCGCTCCTTTCCATCTCTTCGTTTACTGATAATTGAATGAAATGTCGTTGTTGTAGTCGACGGGAGTAAATGCATTATTTGAAATGAAAGCACGAAACATTGAAAAAAAAAACCAGACAATAATGCAGAAAAAAGTGAAACGTTTATCACGGGTAAACAAGTTTTGGCTTTAACTGAGGAATCATAAAATATTCACCCTTATCAACTGAATACTTACCACACATGGGCAACGAGTCACTTTCTTTATCGAATTTCTCTAGAGATTTTTGAGACAAAAGATGGCCAAAAGATGGCTAAAAATGGCTCTAGTCCGGTCTGCAAACCAGATGTCACGTTTTAGGAAACAAGTTCTACTTGCTAAATGGTGGATGTGATGAGAAAACAATGTTTGTGAACAAACGTAACTTGCTTCCTAAAAAGTGGCATCCTTTCCGCAGAACAAGGCATTTTGGTCAGACCTTGGTCTTGTCAACCAAGACAGATCTTGGCTCTGATCAAGGCATTTTGGACATTTCTGGGATTTCAACAAAGGACATCTTCTGACTTCACTTGAAACAAAAATACCCACCTTTTAGATGAATCCATAATTTAGCTCAATTTCAGTACTGTAATCACAAAAATCAAAACAAAAAAAAACTTGCCAAAATCTTTAAAATAACCAGGTTGACCGTCAGGCTTTCGATACATACATAATTTATTAAGAAAATCACTAAGTATTGTAAGTAAAAACGATTGCAATTGAATCGTCTATGATTGCATTCAAATCCATACATCTCATGCATTCAAATCATCTGTTTTATTGCCAATGAAATCTTTTGTTTTCTCTACTCTTCCCCCAGCTCTCATCACTCATAATCGTGGAAAAAAAAGGGGAGAAAGCTGTTGTAATGAGCTTCGTTACAAAAAGGACAACTCTTTTGCCTTCCCGATTTTAACCATCCATCATTTTTTCTACATACTCTATTTCTTGAATTGCTTTCTTGTTTTGTATCCTCGAACTCGAATACCAAGCCTTGTTAGTTAAAATTTTCGAAATCTGCCAGAAGCCACACGTTTATGAAAGCACAAAGACTTAATTTTGATCTTATTCCATTCACAGTTTGATTCTTCATCGAATGTGATCATCATTAAGTAAATCAGATAAAATCTGATGGAAAGCTCGTTCAAGAAGCGACGAGCTTTGTTGTGAGATCAAAATCTGCAAGATTCTTTGACTAATTCATTAAGTGCAGTTTTTGTAAAGACTTGAGCCAAAAGTTGTGATCTAAGCACACTTTACGATTACGATAGTTAAAGGATAGTTTAGTTTGTTCAGAGTGTGATCCTTTCGTTTTCTAAAAGACCAATTCATAATAATCTTTTGAACTTTTTCAAATGTAAAACGTAAAAAAAAGTGGTTCTTTTGGGTGGCGTTTTGAAATTTGAGATCTGTGCGTCGTCGAGCTTGGCTTGAGATCTCTCTTTTCTCACTCTTTCCTCTCCTCTATCACTTTCCTCTTTTTTTTTGCTCACAATTCCTCAAATTTTATTACTAATTTCTTAAACGCATTTTCATTGTAAGGTTTCATTTATCATAAAACAAGTAAGACAATTTACAATTTGCAAGAAATTGCGTGCTCAAGAGCTCTTGTCCTTCGTCTCGTGCCCTCATTGAGACAAGAAATCGATTTTTCTTTCCTTCTATAGCTTTTCATAAGTTGCATAGTATTTGTTTTTTGGTTTATCTTTAATTGGTCTTTAAATTGGTTTATCTTTAATGCCTAATTTTATTCGAAATGCTTTTAGTTTTGGCGGACGGGTAAACGAAAAGGCGATTGGCGAACTATTGGCAAACTTTAACTGATTTTCATCCCACATTCTGATATCAAATTGTCTTGTCATTCTGATATCAAATTGAATATACTCCCGATTCTGATACTAAATTGTAGCATTATTGAGCGAATAGATCATGTCGTATTCTAATCGTTTAACTTTCAAATTCTAATCGTTTAACACGATCTACCTATGACCCATGAATCGTGCGGTATCTAGCATTTGTTTAAGGCTGAAAAATTTCTAACTAACGGGCTGTAACCAGGGTTTTAACGGCGACGAACCCGAATCCGACATCAGTTTCGCATAAAAGTCAAAGGTGTACCAGATTGGAGTTGACTCATTTCGCCCAAAACTCTGGATGCAAAATGTAATCTTAATCGAGCTTGAAAACGTTTCCAACAACAACAACAACAAATGTCTTAACACGAACGAGTAAAAAAGCCTTGAACTTATTCAATAGGGAACTCAAGAATGATGTCAAAATACAAAGCATGACCCTGCCCTCACCTGGAGACTCCTCTTTAGACCCCTTTCCCTCCATTTCAAGAAATGGCCCCATTTTCGGCACCACTCCTGCTTTTCCCTTTGTCCATTTTTCCACTCAACTTCCCCCATTTTTTCCATTCATTGAAAAATTTCTCTCCAAAAATATTTCAACGTGTTGTTTTGGTGCTTTGGCTGAATTCTTACAGTTGCAGAAATGATTCGAAAAAGCTTCCTTGATTGACTCGAAATTTGTAACGATCGATGAGTATTATGCTGACTGATAAAACCCATTTTCAAATCTTGCGCGTCTCTAAAACTCCAGTGCTTTCGTTCTACAGATCGTCATTTCTAATTTCACCTTCTCTCAAAACCAAATCTAACTTTATAATCACTTTCCAGGTGTAATACCCAAGAATGGAAAAGGGTTTCTTTCAGGCAAAAAAGCGGGGCACAAATCGAAAAGCGGCCAATAAATTTTTCATGCGATTTCCTTTTCCTCTCGACGCTCGAGAGGACCCCTTTTCCTTTCCTTTTTTTATTCTTCGAAAGGACAAAGTTTCCATTCAGCAGAATTAGTTTTTGATTTGATTTTCTCTTTTTTTTTCTGAAACTTTCTTTAGGTCAATGATTGTTAGGTTAAAAAATTCAGCCTGGTCTTACCAGACCTTTCAAGATCTTCTTTTAGTGTTGAATCTTGTCTTGATTATGATTTGCAATAGACCTGAGCTATTTTGGACTTTCGAGCGTTTTCTAAAAATCGCCGATCAATTTTCGAAAGCTATCCTAATCAAACCGCCAGTTTCATTGGATCAGCCCAATTTTGATATCATTAGCTTAGCCTCATCAAATGATACCAATCGAATGAAAACTGGCAGTTCGATTATGGTGGCTTTCTGAAATAGATGCATTTGACCCGTTTGCCGAGAGGTTTGAAAACCTGTAAACAATCGATTTGTCAATTTTTCCACCAGAGATTCATCTACTTTTCTAAATCTGGCAATGAAAAGAAAGGAGAAGGAAAGAAGCAGCGAGAAAAGTGCCGACGAAACACGATTAGGAGATCTTCTTTGAAAAGAGGGGATGGTGATAGAAGTGAAAAGAAAAGATTTCGATGAAAGAAATAAAAGAGAGAAGAAAGAGAGTGCCGTGTTGTGTATGGAGTGGAGGTCCTCTATATGGAGAGGAGGGGAGCGGTGGAGGGTGGAGGAGTCCCCCTCCTCGCACTCTGCACGGATTTGCCCCCGCTTTTGCTCCCCTTTTCCCGAATCCCTTTATCACCTAGGTATCAAAAGATTTTACTCCTTTTACCTAGTTTCTGATTTTTATATCTTTTCGTGGCATAGACCGACCATTTCTCATTAATATCCCGACCAAAACTTTTGAAACTTCACAGCAAAATGTAACTTTGAACCCTTTTTCAATTTTTAAAATAGCATTGCGATTATTCTGCGTGAAAACCATCGTGATAGCTATTATGTGCTTTTTTTCCACATTGCTTGTAAAAAAGAGGCATCTGGCACACGTAATTGACGCCTGAATACATCAATTTTCATAAAAAGATCCTAGTTTTTGATTTTTGAATGATGAATTGACCCGTAGAAGCACTTCCACTTACCCAAAATGTCCCTAAACCAGCTTGCACATTCTCAACATTTGCAACATTGCTATTAGGTTGGTGAATTGAAAACTGCGGGACTTTGAACTAAAATTTATTCAACATAAAACCATAAATTCCTTCCAAATAATTACCATTATTATTGACGACTTGTGCCCATTTTACAGGCAATTTGCGGATTCCTCTTTCGTAGTAGAATTTTGGTTTGTGTGTGAGACAAGTGTGACACTCAAAAATGGAGGACTGGAGATGTCCCAGTTTGAGCACTTTCTTCAAAAGAAACCCATTTTGGTGTCAATAGAAAAGTTGTAGAGAATCAAAAATCAAGCTTATATCCAAATTTCCAAAAAGATACACTTAGTAGTTTCGCTTAAAATGCAAGTTTTGTGAAAATTCGTAAATTTCGCATTTCTTGAAAACCAGTTTTTGAATCGTTCTAAAAATTTGGATATAAGCTTGATTTTTGATTCTCTACAACTTTTCCATTGACACCAAAATGGGTTTCTTTTGAAGAAAGTGCTCAAACTGTCACATATGACAATAGCCCGCAGTTTTCAATTCACCAACCCAATATTTGCTAAAATTTCTTGCGCGGGTTACCCTTGCAATCTCTGACTGTAAGATCAAGATGAGTAGGGTTTCCTTTTTTCTTTCCCATTCTCTTGATCCCAACAATTCCACCTCTCCATGCCCGTCTCCTCAAATTGAAAATCTTCTTTCAGTGATGTCATCTCATGTAAATCTCATCAACAATCGATGATCACTGATGAATGAAATGAGACAAAAACCGAGATGAGATCATCATCATCATCGTCTCCGTTCAATTCTTTTCTTTCGCTCATCATTCATTTTCTTTTCTTTTCTCATCTCATCACATTCGTCGATCCGAAAAGACACAAAACTAAATCGTGGTGAGTTCGGAAAGGATCTTTACGAAAATTAAACATTAACCGTCATCAATTTTTTTCAGAAAAAAAATTGGTGACTTAAAAATTCTTTTCTCTAAAATTTCTTTCTCTAAAATTCCTTTCACACACAAATCACCAATGCAAATTTCTAAACGTTTTTGAGGCTTTTCTTTGGAAAAGTTGAGGAAATTCTGAAAAGCTTTAATAATTAACATAAGAAATAGATTTGCAATAGAAACATTCACCTAAATTGATCCTAAAAAATCGCACTACAATTAGTCATTGATTGTAGCGTTGATAATGTTGTGAAAACTACCGTAATACTCGATGTAAATCATATTTTTTAGCAAAAGGACAGCTTTCAATCGACACACAACAAACTATCAAGCATGGAGAGAACAGATGACAGTTTGTGATCTCCTTGATGAATATGATCCAGCTGTCAGACCGAGCGGCCGATCACCACTCAATGGAAATACGAGTTTGTTTTCTTTTAGTCTAGATTTCCCAATGCAAACAATGTACCATAAAAATTACAAAAGTAGTAATAAGCCTAGTCAATTTGTCTTGAATCGATGCTAATGGATTTCGAATCGGATACTAGATCAAAGACTTGCGAACTTTTCGAAGGCGACTCGGGTAGGCGCTCTAAAGCATGCCTCAACTACCATAGCCTGGCCTTGCTCTCATTCTCCAGCTCCAAGTTAGTCAATGTTACGGTAGAAACTACCGGGTTAAGGTAGCCGAATAACCCTTTAAAGCTTCTCAAGTCGTCTAAAGTCAAAGAACCTATCAAATAGCTATAAAGGTTTTGAGTTGCTTTAACTCGAATTGTATCTGATCACTGGTGCAAATAGGTTCGGTACACTATTCTAGCAACTACTTTATGTAAAATATAAAATGAATATAAAGAAATATAGAATAGATCAAAAATAATATAGAAAATTGAAATGAAAAGCATTAATAAACTCAAATTTCTAGAGGGTCCAGTCATCGTGACCACCAGTCTCAACATTCGCTCAATTTCAGCTGTCTCTGAGAAAAATATGGTTTATTCTTTTTATTTTTAGCTTATTCAAGAAATTCCCTTTCAGGAATTCGTGGCTCAGTTTCGTTTTCGACAAGAATGGTACGACGATCGATTGAGATTCACTGAGCCAGAACCGGAAGATTCGAGTAAAAGGTTCGGGAAATCAGCTAGCTTTGGGAATTCTTTAAATCGAAGCTTTATTTATACTCTGCATTCTTATATTCTTTGAAAATGGGATTTTCCAGAACGAACAGCATGTCGAATGGGAACTATCGTCGAGAGGAATTCATCAATGTGGCCAGGTTGGGTTTGAGAGAAATTTAAGGATAAATCTAATGCCTTTTCGCAAAAAAATTCCTTTCCAAAAGCTTCTTTTCTCAATTTTCATTTATAGAGATCAACGTTTATGGATACCAGACACGTTCTTCCAAAATGAACGCAATGGATGGTATCATGATTTGGATCAGGTGGGTTGAGGGGATAGGCGCGGAGATGATCGGGTGCAATTCAACCACTTAATCCGGAGATTTCAAAAACTGGTTTTTAATTTGAATAATTATGAATGTTATTGGGATCTGTTTGACGAAATTGGTCCTAAATTGCCTGAATTCGAAGCTAAAGTGAAAACTGTCCAAAAAGTACGGCAATTCAAAATTATTCAGTGATTTAGATTCGACTAGGTTCGAGTTTAAGTCAAGGTTTAAGAAAAATTCTTTAGGAAGTTCTTTTTGAATCTTGAAGTTGTAGTTGACATTGGTGGGTGAAATCGAGTACACCAAAAAGATATAAAGTAATGCTTGATATGAAGTATCAAATATCAGTTACCCACTAGCATTAGACTCAAAACTTTGGCGATATCACTAAAAGAGATTCAACTCTTGGCATTCTTTCAGGAGAACCGTTTTGTGAAGATTCGCTCGGACGGTCGTCTTTTCTATGATCGCCGTTTAACCCTTCATCTTTCCTGCTCAATGTCGCTCGTTCGATACCCGATGGACGTGCAAAATTGTGTCGTCGATTTTGCAAGTTGTCAGTTTATAGAAAAGCTTCTACATTCCCAGTATTTTACAGAGTTTTTAGTTTAAATCGATGTTTTAGATGCTTACACAACACAGGACATTCAATACGAATGGGATTCCCCACCGATACAGTAAGTTTAGCTAGTTTAGCTAGCTTAGTTTAGTTTAGTTTTGAAAAAAAAAACAGTTTATTAGCGCCAAGGCTGTTTTAATTTAAAAGCCATTGAAAATCACTTGCAAAAATAAATTGAAAGAAAAAAGCAAAACAATAAGTGTTTTATATAATTTTAATGCTCTTGATTTCCTCTTTTAAGTGATATAAAAAAAAGTTTACTTTTCTATACTTTTGTAGTTTTTGATGGCTCTGAAAAGGCGAGGAAAAATATAAAACGTTTAAAAAACGGCCTAATTTGAGTACTTTTCAGAGCCATCAAAAACTATAAAACTATAGAAAACTAAAATTATTTTTTATATCATTTAAAAGAGGAAATCAAGAGCATTAAAATGATATATAACACTTATTGTTTTTTCTTTTTTCTTTCAAATAATTTTTGCAAATGCTTTTTTGCAAATCAATGGTTTTTTTATGGCTTTTTGAAACAGCCTTGATCAGCGCTGGGTAATCCTGAAATGAGAATAATTCAGCTTCTATATAAGCTTCTAAAGGGGAACTCAACGGATTCAAGAGACCTAGATTCTACACAAAAATCAAATTCCCTTCAAGTCAATACGAGCATTTTGCCTTCAGATCTTTCTACACTTCATGGCAAACTTATTTCCCGAAACATAAAGCATTATTGTAATAAGAAAACCGAATTTGAACTTAAAAGACGCCTTCGAAAACCTAAAAGCTTTGCGTACAATTTCTCTTTTTTTTTCAGGCTGCACGAAGGAGCGAATGGAGCATTGCCGAATTTCGATATTACCTCCTACTCGAATTCGACTTGCCATTCACAAACAAACACCGGTGAGTTGGCGAATCTAAATCTGTAAACCCTACTCTCTTTGAGTTCTTCAATGGAAACAAAAGATTGACTGAATTATTTTCCTTTAGACATTGTATGCAAGCTGAAGCTTATAGGCACCGGTATACGGTAGCTATATAGCAATAAGTCAAATACCAAATTCATCCAACAAAAATGTCTCTTTCATTGTCTCAGCGGGCAATTTGTGCTTCTTGATACTCAAAACTAAACTGGCTAATCAAATTCTTGCATAAAAGTTTCAAAAACTAGCCATTCTTACGAAAGTTTTGAATTGAATCAAGATTTAATAGCAGATTTAAATTTGATAATGTTTGATATCCACAAACAAACCTTCTTAACATCAATTTTTCCCAGGCAACTACTCGTGTCTTCGAGTGGAGCTTCGCCTGTCACGGGTCTTCTCATTTTTCCTCCTTCAGCTCTACATTCCCTCATCAATGTATGCGTCTAATTAAATCTAAATCTTCAGCTAGATTTCCATCAAATGTTCAGGTTGGTCGGAGTGGCCTGGGTGTCATATTGGATTGATTGGAAATCGACGGCTGCCCGTGTTCCACTCGCAATCATCACGCTTCTCTCAATGATCACCACATCGCATGGTGTGTCTTATGTAGACAAAGGAAAATTCCAACCCGAACCTAATTCCACCTTCATTTTCTCGGCCGATTGCTCTGAAATTTTGTCTACAGATAGAAATCGACATTTTCAGCTTGTAGACAAAATTTCAGAGCAATCGGACTAGGAAAGGCCGAGAAAACGACGATGGAATTGGGTTTGGGTTGGAATTTTCCCATGTCTAGCCTTATGAAGCCTGACTCGCTTTAATTTCTCTCAAGCATCAAGCTACGATTAGAGTGTGTTCCTCGGGTTTTCTAAAAACGTGTCTATGCTCTGCTCACGAGAATCAGATGCATTTATCATTTTCAGCAATCAACTCAAACCTTCCGCCCGTTTCCTATGCAAAATCCCTTGATATCTGGGTGGGAGCCTGTGTTGGTGAGTGGGAAATTTGCAGGGGAAAAAACAACATAACTACAGTTTTCATTTTCTTCTCGTTGATCGAATATGCGATTGTGAACTATATGGGAATCGTCGATGAACACCGGTTTGTCTTGTTTTTATTGTGCCTTTTTTAATTTACCAGAGGACCACAGCGTAACAAAAATCTCATTTTTGCTTACCGTAAATACTGTAATAGTACCCCACCCCCCTCGTACAGTCGCGTAGTCGCAAAGGTTTTTTAGTATTCCATTTTTTTCAAAGCGCCCGTACTTTCAAAAATGCGTCTTTGGTATCGAAAAATAGCTGAAATTCAGGGCTATTTTTTGATACCTAAGCGCGCATTGTAGCATAAATCAGTGTCGAGAAAAACTCGTTCAAAGCTAGACTACGCAACACTCCGCACCGTCATTATGGGGGTGGGGTACTATTACAGTATTTACGGTAGATAGTATTATAATCATGTGCCAACCAAAAACAAATTTTAGTCAAATGCGAAAAGCTGCCTGTAATCGGAGTCGTCTCTCGAATGTGCTCGACAATGAAATGTTTATGCAAAATTGTGAGCAACTCATCTCGAGTCCAACGAGTGGAGGGTTTAGTCCACAAGAGAAAAAGGTACTCGTCAATACATGCTCTAGAAATTTGTAATTGTAAACATTCATGTTTAAGTCATCTGAAAAAAAAAACGGTAAAAAAAAAGGGATTTTTAAGAGGCAAATTAATTCTCATTCAATTCAGCGACTTCTCCGTCGGAAACGTCGCAAAAGTTTTGAGTTACGCGAAGAAGAGGAAGGTTTGGAAATTCAAAGAATTCAAAAACAGTATCATTTGTAAATCAGTAAATTTTTCACATTCTCAGGGTTTGCTGATGGAATCGAGTTGTCTGAGCGAAGACCACCACAAGCAGCAGTCACCGGCCCTGAAGGATGGACATTTCAGGTGAAGTGGCTGAATTATTTGAAAAAGTTATTCGAAAAGTTATTCGAAAAGTTGAAATTTTTGATTTTAACCTAAAACCACTTTACAGGACACAACCGATTTGGTATTTTTCGGTCAAAGGAAACGGGTTGAATTGGTTAGATGGTGTAGTGTTTTGTCATCAAGAGGAAGAGCTGAGCGGATTGATATCATTGCGAGGTTTGTGCTACGAGAAAATGAGTGAAAAATGAAAAGGATAATAACTAGCTTACACAATTTACAGAATCATATTTCCTTTGGCTTTTTTCATGTTCAATATTGCCTATTGGAGTATCTACCTGGACAACCCAGATGCCTGATCAGAGCACCACCAAAAATAATACCAAAAAAACCTCTTGATTCAATTTCATTTCTTGTGCAAACATAGTATTTATTCCCGAAAATAAACTTTTATTTTGGTCACATCAAATGTTTATATCTTCAAATCTTCAATTTTCCCTTTACTGCATCATATCGAAGAGCGAGAATGTCCAAGGTCCAACTTTAACTTCGGTGATACGTCCACGACGAATTTCTCTATACAAAACATCAAATTATAAATGTTTAACACGTTTACATACCTATGTTGAATCCTTTTCGAAGTAACCTCTTTCTTGTCATTTTGAAGCTCAGCACTTTCTTGAACAACTTCGGCCTTCGATGTGACATCATACTAAATTAAACAGTTGAGATGAGCATTTAAACACAAAGAAACTTACATCATCAACGAGATCATAATCGAATTTTCTTTCAGCTTGATTGATTGTAGCTTTTTGGGGAGAATTTGGATCCTAAAAGCTTGAAGGTGCATGCAAATTTATCAAAATGTTAACCTCTTGAAAGATGGACAAAACTTTGGCTTGTTTTGGACTTATCTAAATGTAAGGAATTCAAATAAAAATCTGTCTAAACTACTTGATGTCGATGAATCGGTGTATTGATGATTTCCTCGCGTTCATCCTCTCCATTTCTCGCGGGTTCCACGATTGCCTCAGTACTAACAGCAACATTTGAGCCGATTCGACGCATTCTCCTACCATCTAAATAAAAACATAAATATCACAGAAGTAACAACTCACGTTTAATCATTGGCAGACGAAGTTCGGCTCTTGCAATTTTCGTGATTAGCTCCAAAGCGGTCTTGGAAGCTTCTCGGCGAGGTCGTTTCTCTTTTCTAAAGAAATGATATGTAAAGATATGAAATCACATCCTTTCATTTATTTGTATCGTTAACAAAGTGTGGTTACATTGTAGGTATACTAAACATGCTTATCTCTAACTGCTTTCAACTTCTCGATTGTTATGTGCACAGCAACATAACGATTGATATTTAGGTAAACTTAAACAAATGCAAAAACTTACGAAGATTGCCGGCGTTCCATCGTTGAAATTGTCAGCGTGACCAATTGACGCAGAAAATAAAATGTGAATGAAAACGAAGCGGCATAGAAAATCCCTCTTTTCATTCATATGTTAATTTAGTGTGAATGCAAATTTTAATATTCGTTATGTAAATCTTGATGTTCGTTCACCGACTATGCACATTTATTGAAACTTCAAAGTAAAGCCGACAAAGTGCTTAATTGTACTCGCGTTTCCAATAAGGCTTCATGGCATCCAAGGGCTCGCTCTGACTTCGAAGACCAATAGCATCGATCACCTAAAGTTGCGAAGTTTTAAACAGTGATGCACTTATTTGTACTTGAAATATTTTTCGTTAAAAAATGACATACTTTCCTTTCTAGTTCCTTCGGTTTTGTTTCCTCAAAAATCGGTGACGTATTACGACGATGATTTAGGAGGATTTCGTGATTCAACGCAATATTTCGAACCTACAAAACTCAATTGTCGTTCTTTTAAAAATACCTAACAGTATTTGTATACAGTTCACTCACAAAATTTTGCAAATTCAGTTGTTTGCTTAGTAGAGCATTTTCTGCCTGAAATCGTCCAATTCCTCGTCTTGTCAATCGAACCGGAGAAGCCAAAGTTCCCAAGGAAAGACCAATTTCATTCACGAAATTTCTCAGTGTGGCATCGGTTTCTCCAGAGCAGCTTAACTAAAGTCATTAAAATTGTCAAATTTGTTGCAGTATTTGAAACCTCAATTGCAAAGTATGGAGGTTTCCAAATGACAAGCTCTAGTCGATGCATCAGCTAAATTTGAAATCTTAAAGTTATAAACTATAAAAACACTCACTAATTGGCCAGGTACAGAAGGCCTTGGAATTCCGCGTCTTGCCAGTTCAAAAACCGTTTCACTTTGAGGATCGATTCCGCTCAATTCAAAGGAAAGACGGCGAAAATTTGAGAGAATCTATTAGCTTTTAGTATACCAAAATTTTAAAAACAGTTACTTTGCCAAATAGTTTCTGAACTTTCCCTCGGCTGATAGATTCAAATTCGGCAGTTTCTGTTACCCTTCCTTTAATCTAAAATTTTGTATAAACAAGCCTTATCGAATTTCTACAAATAGTATCACGAACTATTTCAAAATAGAAAAAACTTTGAAAGTAGAGACTTAAAAGCTTGCCAGATTTTCTCGAGTTTTCTTCCCCAAAGTCCCCTCTAAGCGGTAAGTGGAAGACCATGCATTATCTCGAATCTGTGGCAATAAATCACATCTAAAATCATATTAGAAATAACATAAGCGTTGAAATGATTACCCTTCATTTATGCCAAACAAGCAAACACCAGAAGTAGTAGCTTCCATTGAAGTGTATTCGTCCATTCTAATGTCTTCAACACGAAAACTTGAGCCAACAACGAGAGGATCGTGACTAAATATACCATACATTATCAGAGAATTTCAAAACTAAAATGAACTAAAAAAAGTATCAAAATGATTGCAACACCTACCAATAATCTCTTTGTCGCCTACTTCCCACAATCACCAACGCTCCATTCTCATTTTCTTCCACCTAAGCGATAAACAATGCTGGTGCATAAGTAGATAACAACAAACTAGTGGATAATCGATTATCTTTTGCTCAGCTTGCGGCAAAACCAAGTTGCATTCTTCGACAATTCGATTTAAAATTGTCTAAAAAGATAAATCCAAACTAAGCACTTGCAAATGCAATTTAAGTATGTCAAAACATTGAATACCTACCTTCTTGAAGCTATTTAGTTGAATGTCGACAGGTTTATAAACGCACACTAACCCCCGTAAGGCCTTCAAAATTCGCTCCGGACTGGCCATCACTAAACATTATACCGATTACCTAATTTTACATTGACAAGAAGCTTCGACTCGTTTAGATAAACGCAAAATCACTGATGGTTTCAATTTTTGAAATAAACCCTGGCAAACCAAAATCCTATTGCATAGTAAAGTTTCCGTTTTAATTTAAAATATTTATTAAGTGCAGTAACTATCGATTTACAACACGGTAAAGATAAATATAATGAATTTAGAATCAATCACAATTTTTTAAAAAAAGCACCAATTATAAAATTAAAGTAATAATATGCAATATGGCAAGCACAAAAGAAATAGAATTCAAAAATAAAAAATGGCCAAATTTTATCGTAACGTTGCCGCTTTTGTAGCACCCTTTGTAATGTCGTTAATAATCTCTTCTACCGTTTTGTTCATTGGGTTGTCGAATTCTTCACTCAGCTCATCTCGCATCTTGTGGATTCGAAACCTAAAATAATCAAAATTACTAAATCTAAGATAATCTCCATTGTGTAGCTTGTGTTTATGCAAATGCATCTATGTTTGGGCTGAGAAGACGATTACTATGCTTAAACCCACAAAGTTACAATATCCGCATGTTTGCCATCAATTGCTATTTGCATCGGTGTTTCTCCGCGACTATTTATCAGATCTTTATCAGCACCTCTCTTCATTAGAAGACATGCTTCCCTAAAAATTAATATTTGATTTCTAACGATTTTATAATTATCGATAATTATATCAAATTATCGACTCACAAAGTTCTCCCTTCTCGAGCAGCAATATGAAGTGCTGTATCACCGTGCGCATCTGCCAGTGTGATCTTTGCCCCATTTAGTAATAAGAATTCAACAACAGTCGCGTTTCCCTGCAAAAAAGAACATTTAAACAACTCATTAATATGTGAAACTCTAATAGTATGCAAAGTGAAAGGGGTTAAAAATAATATGGCGCCATATTATTAGGGGAAAGACAATCGTCTCCAAATAAAATACCATTTTAATTGCAATGTGCAAAGGCGTTGTTCCATCTACAAACGAGTTTACATCAGCTCCAGCAAACAAGCTAACAAGTAACGTCGGCAAGTCGCCTGATTTTGCCCCGTTTATCAACTTTGAGCCTGAAACACACAATAGATTTTAAAAAATTAAGCGTTTAAACCTGTAACACACTGATCATTAACTGTCTCTTCACCCCTCCAATGTACTGCATTTTCGTCAACATCACTGTGAGTATCCGAAGTTGAATTTCCATAAGCCTTTTCAAGAGCGACCACGTCAACGGTAGATGCTGATCGATTGACTAAAAATAAAAGCTAACAATTTATTACATACAATACAAAATACCTCCTGAACTATTGCGCTTTTGTAAGTTTTTATGTGGCATTCTATGGACGGCGAAACGACGTTCAACATATTTGGCTATAATCCACGCCTCACGTACCTTTAAAAGCAGATAGTATTGGAAGAAAAACAACACCAACCGCTCGAGGGGAACTCTCATTCGGGGTGGAGGTACGACATTTTTGGATGGTAACCCTTCCAGCAAAATCTGGTTAACTTTATCATTTCCTAATGCAACGAGAACATTCGTAACAACGTCGTCAATCGAATCCATTGTCAAAGATCGTATCTTAAAATCTGTTTATATTAAGCTGTCTAGAAAGTCTTTTCGTACTTTCGTTGGAAAGTAATAAATTCACCAATTAACCTATGGTTTGCTCTAAATAAAAGGTGTTTATTGTTCAATTTCCCATCTTTTTAAGTCAATTTGGGTTCACTTTCAAGCAAATCCGAGAGTGAAAGCGTGTTTTTCGTAAAAATCTATAAAAATCTCTACCAAGAAATTAGCTGAATCAATTTCTCTGAAAATTTGGCTATGTACGTCTATCGTTTATCCATTGACACAAAGATAGGTTTCCTTAGCTAACGTGTCTAAACCGCATCATCGAGTGGTCGCCCTTTTTGACTACCCGACTTCACGCTCCCAAAAAATTCAGACATAAGAAATTTTAAATCCGTTTTAACGTTATTTTGCAGAAAAACAATTGATCTTTCTAATGAAAAAAAACCATAGTTCAATTGGTGCATTTTTTGGTTTTAAATGGAAGTACAAAAAGGAACGAAAAGACAACCTAATATTTGTCTCCAAAATAAAAAACGAACTTTTGAAATTTGAACGCCCAGACTTCTGTGGATTCCGCAGCATTCTATACATATCACCACGCCCAAGTTAATTGAGGCCCATTTTGGATCCGCATGTCCACAATCAGCACAGCGATGATTTCCCGGTGCACTTCGAACTTTCTCGTATACTAGCTCTGCATGCTAAAGCATTTGATGTTCATAACATGCAACCGTGTATTAAACTACCTCCTCGTTTAACTTGGGGGTCTCATGTACTTCTAGTCCCTTTGCTGTAGATGCATGTGGCTCCTTGTCTTTTGATGCCGTTGGCACAAATGAACAAGCGGTTGATGTAGTTTGAGGCTAAATTGTCTGATAAGAAGTAACTAATGACCGCCAATATTTACCCTATGGTCTGACTCGTGAAGGTGTAATATGGTTCGCTGAAGCGCACGCATCCACACATTGCACAAAGATTCGGAGTCGGCTTGCAATAAATGAGACCTAAAAGCTGCATAATAAAGATATTCGTGAGTTTTAAAAGGCTATTAAGAACCTAGGCATACATTTTAAAAATTATTTAGAACTTGCCATAAAGTCATGAATAAAACTTTATTTAGCTTCTAATCAACAATTTTAACATACCTAGTTGGAGTCACTAGTTCAAAACAGCCCAAACGGTCGATTGAAGGTGGGGCGGGTCTAACCAGGCATAACATCAAATTATCTTCCATCGTTGTCGGCTCTGCATTGTCTCCAGATCGATGCACGTACAACTAAATAAATATGGAAAATTTAACAATAAACACATACTAATTTATTATCCTTGATTTGAAACCATCTTCGATTCCATGTCTTGAAGGCATTGCTACTTCGTTTATATAAATAACCCTCCATCACGACGTCGGCGTCAAGAGATATTCCGGGCGGGTGTTGATACATTTCCTGAAAAACTATCTTTAAATGGGTCAAACTGTTTTATCAAATAACAAAAACAGTATATACCAAAGATTTCAGGTTACTTGTTTATCGGTTCATTGACATATCTTGTCTTTAACTCTTAATTTTCAACTTATTCACCTTTAAATCTGAACTTGTATACTGTAAGCCATTACTGGTCAGATTACACTTGTAAAGATTTCCCGGTGAAGCATTCATGTTATCTTTGTGACGTCTTGGTATAACTGATCCAAATATTAGTTCTTCATTCGAATGTTTTCTCAAAAGATGATGACTTGTAGAACAAGTGGGCTCAGTAGCGTGAGCTTCATACCCGCCCATTTTTGGGGCAGTATTTTGAATTTGATAAGATGAAGCCGAAGTGCAGATTTCTTTAACAAAATCATTAGAACAATCTTCTTGCAAATAGAAACGGAAGCGATTATCACTGGGTAACATAGTTCACAGTCACTTTGATAGTTGTTCAATAGCACACGAGTGCCCCGTCCACATTGATTGCCAACAGGAGAGAAAGAGAGATAGAGAGAAGACAAAAGCCTATGACTCATCACCCATTCAACCTTGCTAGCCCTCTACCAAACAAACAAAATAGAAAAACAACATTTAAGCAAATGCGGTAATCGACCAATGTGTCGCAAATAGCTTTTATACTAGATCAGAATTTGAAATACCTTTACAAAGGTTGTTTGCACAGCGTCAAGTGACTATTGAAGAGGTTTGATAAGGTTCAGTCGCTTTGCTTTGCAAAGAATTTTCCAAACAAAAACCCACCGTTGGAACAAGGCCATGAATGTCTTGCATTTGCCGAATCGTATAATCCCGCTTGCGAGCCAATCCCTCTACAGCATCGGCAATGCCTGAATATTTTTTATTTATACAAGAAAAAAACCATCTAACAGTACCTCCATTATCCAGAGCAGTCCATTCATCGAAGAATGCATGACCGCGGGAAAAATATGAGGAGGTTTCCTTCACAAAAGTCCAGAGCTAAAAGCATTATGTAACTAAAATATTTAAGAGACCACTAACTGCATCAATGATAATGTGATCCTTTTGTGCATGAGCCAGGTTTATTTTTTCCATAAAATCAAGTGCTGTATGTGCATGACAAGCTCCGACCGTCATTAGATGATTCCGAATATCAGCCTAAAATAAAGGAAATCTTGGCAAATACCAGCTCTTGTCCATTAGATCCAACCGTTAAGGTATGTGCAAATTATGAGAGAATTGGAGTTAGGTACTTAAGCCTAACTATGCAAATCGAAAATAAATCTTAACGCTATATCTTAACGGAGTGGACTCCAATCCAATAGTCAAAATTCAAAAACTTTTCCTTGTAAACCAACCGCTTCAACTGGTTTGCCTTTTGAAACCGCCGCGTTTTTAGTCAATGCCTCGTCAGTCATTACTGCCATGCTGTCGAAGCTATTACGCATCATCGTGATATCCGCAAGCTCTCTGATAATATCAATTAACAATCAAACTCATTTAGACAAACGCACTTTTTTATAAACTTTTGTAGCTTCTCATAGACAACTGAAATGCTATTTTCGTAAAACGACCTAAATAAACAACTTTCGTACTGTATCATATAAAGCAAAACTAACCTTGTTAAATCCACAGTTCGGCCGTATGCCTCCGAAAGAGTTCCAAAAGTCGATTGAGCTAGGGCATTGTCCGAGAAACTTTCCTGGCACAGTTGATTAACCGACACGGAAAGTTTACTAAAAGTACACATTGTTTTCCGTTTAATACATTCACAATAAAAAAGCCTACTATAATGAAGATGTATAATTCCGCCCGTATTCGTTCATATGCATCAAATTTTTGAGAATCTGAACAGCTGTATAAAAATGAAATGCAAGCAAAAAAATACCTCGTTTAATTTGGCTTCTAGTCGTTGAAAATAATGCTCATGATTTTTCAGCTAAAAAGAATTTCAAATTGCTTTCCAAGGATAAATTTACCTGTAAGCGAAACCTTGGTGAATCACTTATCGCCTCATGGACATCCAATTCGGGTAAGTTTATCGTTGTAGTTGAAATCATCGAGGAGCTTTGTTAGAACCTTTAATTTGAAGATGAGCTTTTTGATGCGAAATTAGGTATTATTTCGCTCGTATCTAATTTTCACTTACCGTAATACCTGTAATAGTAACGCTGTAATAGTAGTGGCAAAAAAGCCGATTTTTCATCATTTTTCAATCATTTTGTTCTAAGCGCTGGTTAATGCTAAAAATATGTGTTATATCTAAAAAAAATCACCCATCTTCTCTACTTTAATTTAGTACCCCCTGAAGAAGTGGATTTTGACAAAATTGATAAGAATCAAAGAATCAAAAAGTTCTTGCTTATAACCGGATTTTCGTAATAAACTCTTTATTATCACTTCAAAAAATAAAGTCTCGTCGTAAACCCGATCTTCAAATGTTCAAACCTACAAATGACACAAATTAGCACAAAATAAAGAAAAAATGCTAAACAAAAAACATTCACTGAATAAATCGAAATTAAATGCTCAACATAAAATCAAAGCTAAAAAACTATTTCTCTGTGTGATGACTACTGTGTATACCATGTTTGATTTGTTAGAAGATCTCTTGCAACCAGCATCCTCATGATCTAAATAAGTCTCGAATAGATATTGCAATATAATAAAAGCCTCGTTTGTTCCTTCTATGATTTGGTGAGCTCTTGAATCACGCAAAAACTGTTGCAACGGAAACTCTTTCAAAAATCCATAGCCACCAAAGAACTGGAGACATTGATTCACAACCTAGAGTATATAATGTGAAGAGGAATCAATTTAGAAGCAAACCGTACCTCAAAGCAATTGTCGGTAGCATGAAGTTTTGCCATAGCACATAACGGTACTTTGTGTGCGGTGTTTTGATCCAAATGATGAGCCGCATCACGAACCTAAACAAAAGGTTAATGATCCACAGTTTTGGTTTGGAGCACAAGTTGCACAAATCCATAATCTACATTATTATACATAAATACTAAATTATCATTAAAATTCATGCCATTAATCTTGAAGAGTGCAACTTCGCAGCCATCTCCGCCAATTTAAATTGATTCCATTGAAATTCGGAGAGGGCCTTGCCAAATTGCTTCCGAATCTAAAATAAATCTAATGCTGAATGACACATTAAAAAACCTTTAGGTGATTTATCGCAAGATCCATACTCATTTGTGCAGCGCCCAAAGAGCAACTTGCCACATTTAATCGGCCACCGTTTATTCCCGCCATTGCAATGGAAAATCCTTGATTATCGTGTCCAATTTGATTTGTTACAGGCACCTAAAAATCAGCTAGCCAAGTTTAAATCAAACCCGTTTAACCAAAACTAACTTTACAATCTTCGAAATTCAAAATTCTTGCGGGATGCGAGTTCCAGCCAAGCTTTTTTTCCTTTTTGCCAAGAGTAAACCCGTCCATGCCATCTTCAATCTAAAGACATAAACACAATTGATAAAAACTTCGCCGAATATCACCAATATGCAGAATATTCCCTTTGCTCCAGGTTGGCCTTCATGCCTCACCATGACTAGATAACTAAAAACATGTCCTGCACATTCTGAATGACTTCCACTTACTTCCCACTGTTGCCACTTCCAGAAATGAAAGCTTTGCTACCATTGATAACATAATAATCACCGACTCGCTTTGCGGTTGTGCGCAAGTTTGCTGCGTCCGACCCTTAAAAGAGAAATTTAATGAAAGCAAGTCAAACTAATTTGCCTGCATCCGGCTCTGTCAGACAATAAGATCCCAAGGTTTCAAACGTCGCCATTTTGGGAAGTAATCGAGCCTTTATCTTCTCATTCGCATACGAATCGATCATCCAAGCGCACCTAAACAAAATTAATGACTGCCAAAAATTAACACAACATACATATTGTGAATACTAATGTAAGCCGCCGTTGAAGTGCAGCCAGTAGCTAAAGCCTCAAATATCACTGAAGCTTCTATTCGGCCAAGGCCTAAAATTTCGTTTGAATAACGTAAGAGCACCATGGGTTGTCTTCAGATTATAAAAAATAGGTTACCTGTACCACCAAAGTCCTCTTTACAATATATGGCTCCAAATCCGAGTTCGCCAGCTTTTCTCAAACAATCAAGAGGCATCTCCTCCTAAGCATCTGTTTATTCCAATTACTAACAATATAAAAATTACTTTTTCATCCCAAGTTTGCATATTAGGATACATTTCCTTTAGGGCGAAATCTCGGGCCACACTTTGTATGTCTTTTAACTCAGGTGATAGACCCAGACGTGCTAAAATGTAAGGTAAAAGTTTGGGGGCTATACGGGTTGGGGGCAATGGGCCGGGCCTCAAAAATACCTCTGCCAAGTACCAAAAACAGTTTTTCTAGGGTTTTCGGTCATGGTAAATCGATTGGCAATATTTTCAGAGCTTGTTCTTGCTACACTAAGCTTATACTAGGCTATAGCTCAGAGTACCGGCTAGGTTTGATGCTGCCTCGAGTGTTGTTAACGATCTAGACATGTTACGTACATCCCTCTTTGCCGCTCCCGCGTTGTTTGCGTATTCTTTCCTTAGGCTTTGGCTCCGCACCTTAGAGGCACGAGGCTCCTAGGCTATCGCCTGATTCTCCTACGACTGAGGTGAGTTTCATACCGGAAGTACGTGGCTCCTAGCTGGAACGAAACTCACCTCAGGCGTAGGAGAATCAGAATCAATATTACCAATCGATTTAGCGCGAGCGAAAACCCTAGAAAAACTGTTTTTGGTACTTGTCAGAGGCATCTTTGAGCCCCCCTCCCCCCAAACCGTATAGCCCCAAAGTTTGTACTAATTTTTGGTTTGGTTGATACCTTTATCTATCTATGTGCTTTATTTTCATAAAACATGCCACTTACGATCGATACAATAGGTCCCAACAAATCGTTTCTCAAGGGCGCGCAGCCCAAGAAGCTTTGGCAATCCTCGAGTAAGCATTGTGCTAAATTGGGGCACTAGACCACTTTTATTTTTTCGGTTGTTTTTGAGAAAACTAGAGCAATCTGACTTTGGAGAATAAAATGCCAAACAGGTATTTCTAAAGTATGAAACTTTATGCAATTTTGTCTAATTGTAATAATGATTTATACCGAGAAACAACTGATAAATAAAACATAAAAAAAATAAATATATACCCAACTTGGGTAACCCAAGAGATCATTTGTGATATACAAAGCGCAAAGAACACAATACCATGAATAAAATTTAAACGCAGGCACTCAACAAAAAGAGGTTATAGCTTTCAAATGGGCTCTAGATAAAAGTTCTTGTAAAGCCGCCAACTTCTCGCTCATTGTCTCTACAATTTCTTGGTGTGCCAGATCCGCCCGGTGTGTAAAATCATAGCGATTAATCAGCGACATCACTTCGACGATGTCATCTTTTGCGATCTTCAGCTAAACAAAAATCGTTAAAATTGCTGTTTAATGCATATTAATTAAGTTTTTATATTTAAACCAATTCATACAGTTACCTCGTGTTGGACTTCAAAGATTTCAATTAAATGTTGAATCAATCGCTCATAGAAACCAGTAGGAATAACGGAAAATTTCATCAGAACAATCAATAGCTAAACCCAAAAAATTAAAATTAAACCCCATAACAAATCTACCTTCAGTGCATCTTCAATAAAACCATCGGCCAAACATTTGCAGAACTGGTAGTACGTGTGTAGCAATAACAAGCCAGGCGAAATCAATAGTTTGTCTCCCAAATTCTCAAGGAGGTGTAAATTTGCAATTTCATCTCCCGTTGCTTAAAGGATGAGATTGTCAAAGTCGCTTAAAAAGCAAGCTTGCCCTTTAAAAAAAGCGTATTGCAAAATGTGTCGATGTTTTTTGACGAATTCTCCTCACGAAGACTCCAAGACAAGGCTTGTCCCCAATTTTCTCGTCGTAGATATCTGGAAAAGAAAATATTCAGTCCGCAAACTTACCCGTTACCTATTAAACATCGTATTAGCAATCATTACTGTAGCTTCTTTCATTTCAGATGCTTTCGTAAACCGAAATACCTAAACTTTACGCGTGTTAGCCCGATTCGTTACAAACTTCTTGAGCCTCGCGTTCTCCATAGATTGTAATCGATAAAATGTTTCTTTCGACATACTTTTTCCCCAAGCCTCCAAGGACATTCAGATAATCAGCTCCGAGACGCCATAGACTAAAAGATCAAATTTTGATCATTCGCTCAAAACATCAAAATACCTAGTTTTTGTCATCAATGTATTGCCATAATCTGCTACGAGGTATGTTCTAACTTCATTTAAATTTAGCAACTGTTCATTGTGCTCTAAAATTTTTCAAATATAAATTAAAGTGCAAAGAAATATACAACCCTTTGTTTGAGTGTTTTTCACAGCGTAAAATAATAAGTCCGCGAGATGAACAGCCAAATGTTGTGATTCGAATAACTCTGAAACATTTAATAACATAATAAGATTAAGGTCACTCTACCCTGGACGACCGCCAATGGATCCATTATGACAATCTGGAAAAAAACATCGACCTTCAGCATTTCATCGTTGAATATTTGTCTGCACTTCTGTACAAAAAATCATTTACTCTCCATTTACTCAGATTACCTTTACAAGATTTGGTAGCTGCAATAAATCTGAAGAGGGGTGCCAATTCGCCAAGTACAATGGAAGTACATGATACCACTCATCAACAATCACATTGCAGAGCCGATTAAAAACCTAAAAACCTGTAGAAAGATTGTGTGGATAGCTCACTTCTTTATCCCCAGTCAATAATCCCGCCAAGAAACGAATATTTAGATTTTGATCGAATACGCCAGATGCAAGCTTTTCACCAAGACCTCGTTGCCAGGACTTTAAAGCCGAAATCTGAATTAAAAACCGAAATCTTACGAGAATTTAGGCTTAGTAAAATAGTTGTCTTTAATAATCTTTGACTAAAATATACATCATTCTTCTCAATGAGCCATTCAACATCCATTCTATGAAGTGTATCGACCATAACATCCGTTGCTTGATCCTGAATTAGCAACTTCTACTTAACTATAATATAAGTTAAATAATCAATAAAATACAAAAGAAACTTACTTGAGAATCACAAATTGCTAGAAGGCTAGCGCATCGATCATAACGAAACGACAAAATTTGATAGACAACTGTTTTCCAATAGTCTTCCGAATCCGTTATTTTGTTGTTTGTCTCGTAGTTCGCTTGAAAATTGTAAAACAGCAGCTGAATTATACGTTTACAACAGCATTCTTAATAAAAATTTTACCTCAGCGGTGCTAAATGATGTGGACGCCCAAGTTATCAAATCGAAAACCAGCTTATTATCTAATTGTAAGCAACCCGTCATACATTATAACGAATAATGAAATTACCAGAATGCGTGAAATACAGAAAGTGAAAAAGGCTCCAGGCGGTGAATTCGTGCCACAGAATCTTTGATTCACTAAAAGACAACTTATAAACAACGCAATTTTAAGGCCAACCCTTCAATTGCAGCAGCTTTCAGAACGTCCAAATATTTTTCAGAGATCGCAGATATTCTGAAAAAGGACACTTTGGGAAAAGTAAACAAATACAAATTATGAAAATCGGAGCTTACTCTTGTGGAGTGAGACCATCGTTAATCGTTGCCTGCGCTCGGGAAATCGTAAAAATGTCATGCAGTTTAGATACCTAAAAACATGAAAACATTAAAAAAAACTGTTATAACGCGAAACCGTTTTCAGCAATGTTTGACGACCATCGAAAAATGATTCTGACGCGAGCAGCTCTTTGAAAACTAAACAATGAGATAGGCAACCCTTAATACATAAGCCTTTATACCATTTTTTCCGTCGAATAAAACCAGGCTTCTTTCCGAAACGCCAATTGACACTAACCGCTGATTCATCTAAATAAAATTTAGCTGCTAGTCGGCAAACAAATAAAAGAAGCCTGTACATAAAAAACTAAAATTAAGAGAAGGAGAGTACACGGCCGAACAGCTTACAGGATGTGGTAAAGAAGGAAACAGACAACCACTGTTTCTACAGAAAATGTTAACAAAGCATTTTACTTAAAGACGAATTACTTCAGTTCAGCCGTTTCCTGACATACTATAATTTGGTAATACGGTAAACGCAGTTAAATATAATACAATGTACGGAATTATCCATTCATTAATGTAATGCCCCATACTTAGAATCTTTATACAGGTACAAAGCCGTGCTGATATCTTGTATATCACAAACAGAACGCAATTACATCCAATGATTTCTCCTAGATTCACAAAAGTTGACATTGCATGAGAATCTTTTCAGGTATAAAGCCGTGCTAATATTTTGTATATCACAAAAGGAACGCAATCACAGCAATGATTTCACTTAAATTCTAAATTCACAAAAATTGACTAACTAGATATTGCAATTTATGTATTCGATGAGAATGATCATTGGTGAGCAAAACGTCGAAAATATAAGCATTGTAAAACATGCCGATAAATTTTTGAGCCTAGTTAGGGTACCTTCAAAAATAGATAGGTATATAAATCAAATCACATTTACGAGACCAAATAAGATAGTTGAGAACTGGACTAAAAACCAATTGTCGAGAAAAAACGGCGGTTGTTTTTCATGCCTTTTAATGCACCGTTTCCAGTCGCAGAGGCCAAAACCTAAAAATTATATATGTCATAGCCGATTAAGATTAAAAAATTTTCGCTAGTCAAAACTTAACCGGTTAGCCGATTAAGATTAAAACATAAAACCTCAAATGCTAATTGGGTAAATGCAAATTGATTTAATAAAGGGGAGTTTAGCAAAGTTAACCATTCTTGCGAATATGATATTCGAATAGCTATCTAAACACACATTAAGTTGACAAATTTCTTTGATTCTCCGTCTAAATACAAGGATTGATTTATATGATGTTTAAAAGCCAACGTTGAATGCAACAATCGATGTCACCATAGCAGAAACTGCACGAATAAGTAAAATTTCAGTTGATTAGTTGCATTTTGTTATGATTCTAGTAGTTTGTTTGCACTTAACATTAATTTTTTGTATTTTTTGCTCTTATGGTTCATTTTGTTATGTTTCAAGTCATGATAAACTTTAAAAAGAAAAAAGGCCAAAAATTACAAGGAATTTAATCTAAAGAAACATTTACTCAATTAGCACGTGAGGTTTAATTTGCATATATAAGGGCGTTTTATGTTTCAATCTTAATCGGTTATGACATATATTTTGGATTAAATAAAGATGGAATTCAGTCTTCCACGATATTTACCTCGGGACAACGCTCCATAACACGAGAGAGTAAATCATCCAAATATTCTTCCATATCACGAAGCCGAGAATCCTAAAAAACATTACACTCTTTATTGATAATTGATTCGAACCTTTACGCGAACTTCCATTTCCAGTTTATCAATTTTTGCAAGTAAATCTTGTCGATGCGCAGCATCATGCATTTCATCGGAAACAGTCTAAAAGTCAGATATATTAAACCTTCCCGTTAAAATGCTTTATACTTTTACAATAAACAAAATATGGTAATTCAAGCCTGGTTTCTGTGATTTGAGCTGATTCCCGAGCTAGCAACGGATGGCGGACGAGCCGGATGTGGTGGTGACTGAAAGCTTTCCGCTGTCGACAATGTTGAAATCTCCGCACCCTAAAAAGACTACATAATTTAGGTGTTTAAATCAACAACCTATTTTACCTAATTAACTAACTAAATAATTAAAAGCGCAAAGAAAAAATGCTTACCGTGGTCACTGTGGTGGGGCTTGCGGGCTTATAATAAATCTCATTGCGCAAGTAACCAAAGGATTCGTAGCGTTTAATGATCGACTTCACCTCTGCTTTGTTATTTTCTCTTAACGTTTCATCTGGATCTTTTTCTTGCATATCCGTTGATAACTTAAGTAAAAGTCATTCAATAGATACCAACAAAATAAAAATACCTGTTTGAATGAGTTTTGGCGCCATCGTTGACTACCCATACGTTGAAAAGCAGCAGGAGGATTTGAGTGACCCAATGGTTCTAGCAAATTGGAACGATGCGAGGCAGGAGAGTGCCTAAATTAAAATACTTTTTAAATGCTATTAAACTATGTACTTCTTTAAGATATTAGTAAGCATAAAGAAAGCTTGTCTACCCATTTGCTGGCTCTTCTATTGAGTGCGATCCGCTAATTCCGTCCTCTTCATATTTCTGCTTTTTCTTCCCAAACAAACGTGAAATTGTCCCTCCTTTGCTTACCTAATGCAAAAAATAAAGTTATAAAGCTTTAATCGGGCTGTAAACCTTGCTGACTGCGGAAATTGCTGAAACACCAGAAATACCACTGGCGATACTAAGGCTGTCGGGGTCATTTTTGTGTCGTAACTTCCCTAACTTGATCTTTCCTTTGATTTTGTCAAGCATCGAATCTAAAGGTAGGACTCAAACGCAAAATAAGCTTACGCCAAAAGCTCAAGAAAACGTGTTTTTTCAATTTTAAAATTCTTCATAAAAGCTGACCTTTGTGTCCGATAGTGTTCAGAGATTGATTTGAGATTGAAAGATTGGATTTCTCAAGACGAAATTCGAATCTCAATTGAACCTCTCCTCGATACTTTTCTTCGCTGGCTTTCTTCCGAAGCGGATACCTAAAACGAAAATGATACAAGTTTTCATGTCTGTTGTGTCACTGCCTAAAAGTTAGACCATGACTTACCAATGATCTCCTCTGATCGCTTTTGCTTTATCCAACGGCATCTCCACTCGACCGATTACATCATTCCGACCAATCCGCGATTTGTGCTGGGCACACACAACTAGTTCTGCAGTCGGGTCGTTGATTTTGCTAAATTATACAACAATTGATATTAGTAAAGCAAATCAAACAATTCCATGTGCTCGTCCCAATGGCACTCTCCTTCCGTGTGTATGGGCTCGGTGACAGCACGACTTCGCAGATTACTCTAGAATATTTTTTTATGGATTAAAAACATGTCGAACCTTCCCGTGCATAGTCACTGTAACAAGGGCCTCCATAGTTGAGTGGCCTTTCAAATAGAGCCCACGCGCACTGATCACTAAATATTAATCTTACATTTGTTACATGGCCGCGGGTTTACCTGACACTAAAAGAACGTTGGCTTCCATCCTTTGATCTTCTAAATAGGTAGGTAAGTAACTGCTTAACGTTCAACAAACTCCCATTCAAATGAGTAAATAGGAAAGCAACCAACAAGTCTCTGAGCAATCAGTTATAAAAATTTATTTCAAATAACAACAAAAATCAACAACAAAACAAAATAATCAACAAACGATTCAAAAGAGTTTATATCGAACTACCAAACATCTAGCTATTGACGTGTGGAATTTCTTCTTGGCCATATGTTAGCGGCAGGACAAATATCTGAAGCATGAACAAAATTTATTTACACACGAGTAGTATGAGAACGGTCGATCTATCAACGGCAGAACAACTAATAAATAGATGCAGTTTGTGCAAAATCAAACCTTATTTCGCGCTTCCAAGTCGACCCACCATCTACCGAACTTGTGTTCTTGACCTGTAGCGCAGGATACAAAATTTCCATCATTTGAGAAGCGAATTTGATTAATGAAACCTTTCTAAAACAGATCAATAACTATTAATATAAAAAGTTAATACCATTTCGTACGTGTAAGTCAAAAGAAGAGTTTTGTAGTCATCAGCAACGCGCCAGAAACGTAATTCGCCATTATTTGAGCCGGATGCCACTAGATCGGTAAATGGCAAAGCCGCAACAGATACCTAAATGGGTTCACCAACAAGTTTTATGGAAAGCTTATCAAAAGTTGCTAACAAACTTACAATCCAAAAAGGTTCCTGTTTGTTATTGCGATCATGAGCACACTTTTTGACAGTTGTAGGCTTCTTCTTAAATATTGACCAGACACATAACGATCTAAAATTGCTAAACAATAAAGCCTAAGCGCAAAATAGCTACCCATCAGCTGATCCGCTAACAAAATGGTCTTCATTGAGCATCGCAACACAATCAATACTTCCGCAATCGTGAGAGCCATTTAGAACCTGAAAGATATTTTATCGAATACAAGCCAACAACTTACCAGCTGGCTTTCCGTATCGACCTTCCACAATCTAACTGATCGATCTTGACCTCCACAACTTAGGACACGTTCTTTGTTCAAGCAGTCAATTGACAGTACCGCATCCTGGTGACCAAACATCGTGTCGAGCAAGCCCATCTGTTCCAAATCCCAAAGCTAAAACAACAAGTAGATAAGTAAGTCGTTTAAATAAATACCTTAACCATTCGGTCTTTGCTTGACGAAAAAAGTTGTGTCGATTTAAGACGAAAGCATAAGGAAGTTATTGGCTGTAGATGTCCTTTCAAATCTTTCAGGAACTTTAACGATGATGCATCCCAAATCTAAAGGCAAAAGGTTTATTATAAGTATATATAATTAACTTTTATTAAGCAATCGACTCCGCCAGTTGCAACATATTTTCCATCTGGAGACACAGCTACTGCAAAAATATGGCCAGAGTGTGCGTCTTGCATTTTTCCGTTTGCTTTTTCCCGTCGAATTACACCAATCGTTTGCTTCTTTTTGAGGCTATCTAAAATAACAGCTGTAATGATATTATTAAAAAACTGTAACTTACACTTTACCACTTGTGAGTCTTTCCCTGTACTAAAGATGAACTCCGCACACGGAGAGAAAGCCACACTTAAAGGCGTAAATCTAAAAAAGCAAAGTCAGATCTTTATACGGTAAGAAAACTAACAACCTGTGCCTTCCATGTGATGTTTCTTGACCTTCGACTACTTCGAGCTTATTTGCAACTTTTCGATGAAACGTTCCAGTCTAAACCAATTATACCGTGCATATAATCACCAGGCACTTCACTTTGATTGATGCAACTTCCTTGAGCTTCTCCCCAATGTTTGCATGTGCAGCCTCTTCTTCTGAATCTCCATCTTCGTCGCCAAGATCACCTTCCTAAAATCATGGAAGGTAATAGATTTTTGAACAAGAGAAAAAAATCGGGTATTTATTCCTTATCGGAGCGAGGGGGGGGGAGGGGGAAAGCTCCAACTTTTTTCGGTTTTTATGCTCTTCTTACCTTTTTCTATAGTTTTCTGCCACTTTTTGTTCTTTTTTTTATTTTTAATAGTCAGGCGGGGATGAACTTAGGCAGCTCCAGGAGGGGGTCAGTGGACAGGCTCTCTGGAAAAAATGAAAAAAAATTCGAATTTTGCCCCCGATAAGGGATAAGTACCAAAAACAAACCGCGATGAGCTGATCAAGTAGATCTTTTGCTTGTCTGTATTCTTTATCCTTGCTATCTTCATATTCGCCATCCGAGCCGGAACCAGCTGCATACGCATCTTCGTCATCGGAATACTAAAAGTTGCCATTAAGATCACTTTCAGTCAAAAAAATTTAACTAACCTCTTCATCAGACAAAATAACCTCGTCATCCAGAATTTTTTTTCGCTTTGCCGCTCCTTTTGCTTCATGCGTAGAATTCTAAAGTTTGATTTAAGGCAAGAAAACTAACAAGTAGACGTTATCTTCAAACATTCTAAATTTAGCTAATCTTCGTATACCGTTATAGAGCTGTCGTGTTTGAATTAAAGGTAAGACTAAATTTCGAGCGAAAAACCTTAAAAACGATTTTAACGTTTTAAAACGCCAACAACATATCACATCAATTATCAAAAAACACACCAGAGTCTTCCTCTTCGATCCCTTTACGTTGCTCGATTTGCCTTTCCTTTTTTGGGCACCATCATTGAGGAAGAATGGCATGAATATCTGAAAAAAATTATTGACCGAGGGTGGGAAGAAATGAAATGACAAAAGGGAAATGAAAGAGAAAAAGGTAGTAATTGGGGCGCGAAATAGAAAAGGGGTGAAACTGATTTGAGGGTATTTAACTGGATCCCGTAAACTTATACGAAGAAAGGGTGATTTCATGCGAAAAAATAAGCCAGGGTAAAATTTTGATGGCATTTACCATCAATGCAACGATGCTTCGCCATCTAGCCGGATTTTGTTTTTGAGCGTATCCTATACTCGACATCCTATCCTAAAATCTTGACAGATTTCCCCTAATAACGATGAGACAAATATTTGGGCTGGACTTTGGGGAAATCAAAAAATACAATACCGAGCAAAAGTCTTGCAACATCACTTTTTCAAAAAAATCGATGAAATTTTTTTATAGAAAATGCCACCCGTTCGTAGGGATTTTTTTGTTTTTAATTAGAATAATACATGTACACTTTATTTACAAAAACAAATTTGAAGTTCAGCGTAAAAAAAAAAGTTAATGACAAAACTACTAAAAAATACCCTAAAAACTGGGTGCAAAAGTCTTGCAACATTATACAGAAACATTAACAATTAATATTCAATCGGTCCACCTTTTGCCAAAATCACTTCATTAAGTCGTTTAGGCATTGAGCCGACTAATTCGTGAAGAATTGCTGGTCGAATTGAGCTCCAAACTTTTCGTATGTAGAACCATAAGTCAACTTTTGTGTGAAAGTCTTTTCCTCGTAATTTTGTCTTCACGTAAGCCCATAACTTCTCAATAACGTTTAAATCAGGCGACATAGGGGGCACATTGATCAACAAAACATTATTAAAGGCAAACCATCCAGGCAATGAGCTTTTCCTGGCAATGAGCTTTAGATGGCCGACTTGAAACATCAAGTTCGCGTCTGTCTACTTTATGACTTCAAACTGGGCAAAACAGTCGCGGAATTCCATTGAGATTTGGTCAAAGCATTCGGGAATGATGTATTGTCCGAAAGCCGATGCCGAGCCTGGTTCCGACGCTTTCGGAATGGTGATGAAAGTCTCGAGGATGATGAACACTCTCGTCGACCTCAAGCGGTAGACAACGATATTTTGAGGGCTGCAATCGAACCGGATCCATGTCAAACGACGCGCAAACTTGCTCAACAGTTTCTATGTTCAAATTCTACCATTCATGAGCATCTCCACGCCATTGGAAAGACGATCAGATGTGGGAAATGGCTTCCTCACGAGTTAAGCAGTGCAAACAAGGCATCACGGGTCGCTATTACCGGAATCCTCAGCCGCCACGCTAAAGATCATGGCTTTTTTGATTCTCTTGTTACTGGAGATGAGAAGTGGATTCATTTCGATAATACTATTCGAAAACGGAAATGACTAGGACCAGGAGAACGGCCAAATCCGACCGTGAAACCGGACATTCATGGGAATAAGATCATGCTCTCAGTATGGTGGAATAACAAGGTCCTTGTGTATTTCGAGCTTCTACAAACCGGCCAAACAGTCACATCCGACCTCTACAAACAGCAACTTGATCGGGTTAATGAAGTTCTCATTCGTCAAGGAGTAGACACATCAAAGATAAAGTTCATCCATAACAACGCTAGACCTCACGTTGCAAAAATGTCTCAGCAAAAACTAGAGAATCTAGGATGGGAGATTTTACCACATCCGCCGTATGCTCCCGATTTGGCTCCCTCAGATTACCTTTGATTCCGGTCGATTCAAAACTTTTTGGCCAAGGAGAAATTCAAAAACCGTGAAGATGACCAAAATTGGGTCGCCAAGTTTTTCGAGTCACAGCCGGCTGAGTTTATCAAGAGCGGCATCAATTTTTTGTGCAAAAGATGGCAAGAAGTAATCAATAATAATGGTGAATATATTTTAGATTAAACTGTGTTGTTTCTGTTTTTAAGATAAATTTTGTCGACTACTAAAACGCTCGTTTATATCCGAACAACCTAATAGTATTTCCATATACTGGCGAGCATTCATGGTTGACTGGACGAGGATGAGCGGATCTGCCACATTTTTTGCCATCCCTTAGAAAAAGACAAATTAATGCATGTATTAGAAATAAGGCTTCCCAAAACACATGATTGATCCTCCGCCGCCTCGCATTGTAGGTCGCACATATTTAAGGAGTATTTGCTTTCCAATGGGTCGTCTGATCAAGTGGTTGCCTTTTGGAGAAAAGATATCCACTTCTGCTTCATCGACAAAAGTCACGTTGGCCCAATCCTGATTTGTCCAACTTTGATACGTCCTGGCGGATAGAAGCCGTTGTTTCCTGTGGCCAGCGGTCATCAAAGGCTTTCGTACAGCCCTCCGGCTATACAGTCCTGCTTGAGCCAATCGTCGAGAAACGGTCCATCGAGAGATATCCTTTTTTTTTGGAACATCCTTGAACAGCCGAGCTCCCTCAGTTGATGCCATGTTCGGATCCTTTTTGGAAGCCATCACGAGTATTCGATCCTCTTTTGCCGTTGCCTTCTTGGCCGTCCTTTCTTTTCCCTTCGGTGCATAAGTCCAGTTGTTTTTGCTTTTGAAACAATGCGAGAAACGGTCGAAGGCTCGCATTTGAAGAGATCGGAGACAACGGCTCGAGAAATTCCTTTTTTTCTTGCTTTCATGATTTTTTCTTTTTCGGGAGTCGTCAAGTAGGTACCTGGCATCTGAAAAAAACAAAAATTAGTAAATTAATAAATTTGAAAACAATAAAAATGAGAAACATAGAATGTTGCAAGAATTTTGCACCCAGTTTTTAGGGTATTTTTTAGTAGCTTTGTCATTAACTTTTTTGTTTTACGCTGAACTTCAAATTTGTTTTTGTAAATAAAGTGTACATGTATTATTTTAATTAAAAACAAAAAAGCCCTACGAACGGGTGGCATTTTCTATAAAAAAATTTCATCGATTTTTTTTGAAAGCTTTTGCTCGGTATTGTACATCTGAAACAAAAGAACAATGCATCATGCAACGAATCAGGCAGCTCTTTATAGCAGTTTTCATGGGTGGACTTGCCGTGACGAGTTGTCTTTGGAAGGTCCCATTAATGTACTGTTGAACGTTTTTACCTAGATGAGAGCAAAGGCTTAGGCTTAGGCTTAGGCTTAGGCTTAGGCTTAGGCTTAGGCTTAGGCTTAGGCTTAGGCTTAGGCTTAGGCTTAGGCTTAGGCTTGAGGCTTAGGCTTAGGCTTAGGCTTAGGCTTAGGCTTAGGCTTAGGCTTAGGCTTAGGCTTAGGCTTGGGGCTTAGGCTTAGGCTTAGGCTTGGGCTTAGGCTTAGGCTTAGGCTTAGGCTTAGGCTTAGGCTTAGGGCTTAGGGCTTAGGCTTAGGCTTGGGGCTTAGGCTTAGGCTTAGGCTTAGGCTTAGGCTTAGGCTTAGGCTTAGGCTTAGGCTTGGAGGCTCAGGCTTAGGCTTAGGCTTAGGCTTAGGCTTAGGCTTAGAAGCTTAGGCTTAGGCTTGGGCTTAGGCTTGGCAGGCTTAGGCTTAGGCTTAGGCTTAGGCTTGAGGCTTAGGCTTAGGGCTTAGGCTTAGGCTTAGGCTTAGGCTTAGGCTTAGGGCTTAGGCTTAGGCTTAGGCTTAGGCTTAGGCTTAGGCTTAGGCTTAGGCAGAAGCCCTAGTTCCGTTATCTGGGTCATGTTGAAAGATCAAATTGGGAAACTCCCGTTTTCATTTTTGTTTTTCCGACAAGGCCGCGTCGATTCCTTTCCTCAGGGATTTCAAACACAGTGGCTGGAGCAGTTCATGGGCCGAATCGGTTTTGTTATCGGTGTCTCGGATGTCATCTCCGGCAGCACCAGCTAAAATCAAGTCCCCTAATTCCCGTTTTCCTGCTTGTCGATGAGCAGCGTCGATTCCTTTCCTCAAGAATTTCAGCTTACTGCTGGCTAGGCTGTGAATAGAATCGGTTTATTTATCAATTCTGGATGTCACTCTTCCTTGCCAAGCAAAATCAGTTCCTAATTTCCGTTTTCACATTCATCGATGAGCGGCGTCGATTCTTGTTTCCTTAAGAATTTCCAGCTTACGGTAGCTAAGCTGTAAATAGGAATCGGTTTATTTATCAATTCTATGGATATCACTCTACCATTTCCAAGCAAAATCAGTCCCCTAATTTCCATTTTCGCACTCATCGAGTGGTCAGCCTTGGCCCTCTCGTACTCTGGCCGTCAAAACTTTGAAAGATCGGCGTGCAATCCTCGAAAATCCTCGAATTTCCTCAAAATCCACAATCCGAGTGTATTCTGGTCGCTTAAAAGAAAAAGGAATGGAAAAAGGAAAAAGCAAGAAAGCAAAGGAAAGCTTTCTCTATCAACGCGCAATATAAAAATGATAGGTGAGCCAACATTGAGGCCGGTATCAGAAAAAAACGATTCCTTCTTTCTTTCCTTCTTCCTTTGCTTCCGCAACCGATACCCGTACTGAGTTCGATCATTTTCGAAAAGCTTTCCCTTCTTCCCTTTCCTTCCTCCTTTTTCTTTCCATTCGACTTTTCTTTTCGACATCCAGCAGCCAGTGAGGCGCCGTTTCGGAGAACGGGAAAACAAACGCACATCAAAGCCGATCAAATTTACCCGCAAAAATCGAGACCAAGTGACCCGTGGCGGTCTCAAGACGTCATCAGACAATTTGTGAAAAAGTTTGAGCAAGAGAACGCACAATTTCGATTGAAAAGGTTTGAGGTTAGAAAAAATGAAAAAAAAGGAGATTCTGGATGAGATCCTGAATTGATATAAGAATTCTGGATATCACACGAGATTTTGCAGCTGTTAGAAAAGCGATTTGATGCCATTGGGCATATAATGATTGGAAGTACAGAGTTTGAGCATAGAAAGCTGTTAAAATGGAGATTGTGGATGAAATCTTGAATTGATATAAGAGTTCTGGATGTCACACGAGATTTTGCGGCTGTTGGGAAAGCGATTGGGTGCCATTGGGCATACAATGATTGAATGTACTGAGTTTGAGCATAGAAAGCTGTTAAAATGGAGATTCTGGACGAGATCTTGAATTGATATAAGAGTTCTGGATATCACACGAGATTTTGCAGCTGTTGGGAAAGCGATTGGGTGCTATTGGGCATACAATGATTGAAAGTACTGAGTTTGAGCTTAGAAAATTGAAAAAATGGAGATTGTGGATGAAATCTTGAATTGATATAAGAGTTCTGGATATCACGCGAGATTTTGCAGCTGTTAGGAAAGCGATTGGGTGTCATCGGGCATACAATGATTGAAAGTACTGAGTTTGAGCTTAGAAAGTTGTAAAAATGAAGATTCTAGATGAAATCTTGAATTGGTATAAGAATTCTGGATGTCACACGAGATTTTGCGGCTGTTATGAAAGCGATTGGGTGCTATTGGGCATACAATGATTGAATGTACTGAGTTTGAGCATAGAAAGCTCTTAAAATGGAGATTCTGGACGAGATCTTGAATTGATATAAGTGTTCTGGATGTCACGCGAGATTTTGCAGCTGTTAGAAAAGCGATTGGGTGCCGTTGGGCACACACCTTGTCGGCACGCAGCTCCGAGACTTGGATGGGCTGCTGGCTGGCTGTCAACGGCACGCGTGCCTGGCTGCCACCCCAAATCCCCAATCTTCCCAATCCACAAATCCTTAGTACTTAAAAAAAAGAAAAACATGAATATAGTAAAAGAAAATATAGAAAAATACTGAATCAATGAAAAATTAAAGTAAAAATCATTGACTCACCTGTATCTTTGGTACAATCATTCCACGAGTCGCTCGGGTCCATCTTTTGGTCGTACTGGGACGCACACTGTTGAACGGAAACGAGAACGGGACAACCTGAGGCAATATGGGTTTTGCGCGACTTTCTTCTCGACTTCTCCTCGACTTCTCGCCTCAGGGCCACAACAATGGTCAAACAATGACAATAGGAAAATTCGGGAGTGTTCAAGCTGGAGCACCACACACTTTCCCCGGGTGAGGAAGTAGAGAAAAGAATTTCTTTGATGGACTTGATGAACTCGAGTAACTCGTTGAGTAAACGAGCCATGGGATTTCTTTGATTCCCAATGACAGATCAACAGTCGCTTTCTTTTTTTCTTTTTTGAGTAGTTTTAAAGTCTTGAGAAACTTTAGGAGGTTAGAGGGAAATTTGAGAAATTTTTTTTTTTGAAATTTCGATTTTTGTCAATGCAAAGCCAGGCTTAGTTACCGATTTTTTATTTTCTTTTTTTTTCTTTATTTTTTAAAAATCTAACACCTGTGACATCCAGGATTAACAAAAGAATAAAAAAAGTTTGGTTTTAAATAAAAATTTCGATTTTCTCGAGGCCAAAGCAAAATCTTCTAGGTTGACTCGTTCAAAATTGACTCTAACAAAGTTTGTAAAAATTTTTCTATCACTGTGACATCCAGATCGAAAGAAGAACTTGTTGTTTTGTTTAAAGATCTTAATTTTAGCTCAGGAATCGAGCAGGATAAAATACGATGACTTTAAAAGTCGAAATTTTTCGCATTTTTCTTACTTTCAGAGTTTCTCCCTGCCTAGTGTCATCCAGCTTGCAGATTGCTAGAATTTCCATTCCCCTTTCTTTCCCTGATCTTTGTCGATAGTTTGATAGTCGATAGTCAAGGGGGATCTCACGATCGGAAAGTTGGGGTGACGCTTCCGCTTCTCTCGGGACCCGGAGACCGCATGATCGGTGAGATCGGTGAGATTGGTGAGATTGGTGAGATCGGTGAGCACACAAAGTCCTGTCGATCATTCAAACTATTCATGTGTGATTAGTGAGGCTTCTGGCTCGACCCGGGCACAATCCGATCATCGAAAGTATATCGGGGTCAAGTGGAAGAGATAGAGACAGAGACGGAAAACTGGTTCTACAATTCTTGAGCTTTCATTTGGAAAACTAGCATCAATGATATCCAGAATGCATAAAGAAATCAGAAAATTAGAGAACTTGCTTTTCTCTAATTTTTCGGTTCTTAGCATTTGATAGGTTAAGGGGAAGAGGTTTTGATTTGAGTTGAGATGATCTGGAGCTGATTGAATTAGCTGAATGGCTAGCTGAATGGCTGACTGAATGGCTGACTGAATGGCTAGCTCAATGGCTAGCTGAATGCCTGGCTGAATGCCTGACTGAATGGCTGACCGTCTTAGCCACAGTTACTGGAGCTAGAGCTTTAAAACCAATCCAATGATTCGTTTCCGTAGATGGATCAACCGGGTTTCTCTTCCGCATTCCTCAGGGTTGGAGGCCAAACATTCATCAGAAAAGGCGCCCAGGTGTCTATCCAATTGTTGCTCTTCTCTAAACATGGCCTTTCCTTTCTTCCCTTTCTTTCTTTCCTTTCTTTCCTTCCTTTCTTTCCTTTCTTTCTTTCTTTCTAATCATTTCACTTCCCTGAACCAGCACTTCCAGAAAAGCTGACCCCCATTTGCGGAAAAGCCTCTTCCCCTCTTCCGCTCTTCTTCCCCTCTTCCCCTCTTCCCCTCTTCTTCCCCTCTTCTTTCTTTTCTGATTCTTAGCTGGTTTCCGGTCGGCTTTTGAATCAGATTTTCGAGAGGTGTTTAAGTCTGAAATGATGGAGTTGATGAATTTGTTTCAGTTCATACAGTACTCCACTTTGAAACAAAACAGTTTCAGTTACAGTAACTTCTAAACTAGGCAGTTTCATGATCTGGTTACAATGCCCTGCCTTGGATTTGTCTTGGAAGGAAACACTGTTCCTGTTCCTGAGCCTAAGCGTAAACCTGAGCCTATTCCTGAGCCTGTAGCTGTTCCTAAGCCCAAGCCTAAGCCTAAGCTTGAGCCTGTTCCTAAGCCTAAGCCTAAGCCTAAGCCTGTTCTTGAGCCTAAGCCTAAGCCTTTTCCTAAGCCTAAGCCTAAGTCTGTTCCGGAGCCTGAGGCTGTTCCTAAGCCTAAGTCTAAGCCTGTTCTTGAGCCTAAGCCTGTTCCTGAGCCTAAGTCTAAGCCTAAGCCTGTTCCTAAGCCTGTTCCTGAACCGGTGTACTATATGAGATGAGGTACAGCCAGATTGACCCTAAGGCTTTAGCTTTAGAGTAATCCTCGGTGCCTGTCGACTAATCCCAGTCTATCAGATATCATTCATGATTCCGGCTCCGGTTTACGATTGTTCCGCGTGAGAGGGCATGTTTGTGATAGGATTAGGGTCCTCAACAATGATTGGAAAGAGAGGCTGGGGAAGAGAGGCTGGGGAAGAGAGGCTGGGAAGAGACTGGCTGGCTCTTGGCTTGCCTGTCTCGTTGCTTCTCGACCCTCCAACCCCCCCACCACCAGCCCCGAGAGATCGAAATAAAAGCGATTCCCGACCGCCAACCCTCGTCCCAGTCTCTCGCCTGCGACCCATTATCAATGAAATAAGCAATGGGGAAATTTTTTCTAAGCCTTTGAAAGTCCCTGAGCCTTTGAGAAATCTAGATTCACTCAAAGTTTTCATTTCTTTTCCTTTTTGATTCATTTTTGTTTTATTATCTTCTGTGACTTCCAGATTGCCCAAAAAAAATATTTCTTTTGTTGATTAGTTTTTGGATTCTGTCAAAAACCTTTCAAACTCTTGTTCTCTGTTTTTTGCTTCTTCTTCTTCCTTCTTCTTCTTCTTCTCTATTCTATTCAAAGGTTTTCTAGTAAACGGGTTACTAAATGTGCGGAATCTGGGCCCTTTTGGGGTCGGACGAGGTGAGTCCCTTCGAGCAGGCTCAATTCATGCGCATCATGGGTCGCGGCCCGGACTTGCACGTGCTCAAGGAGGTCCATCCGCGTGTGCATCTCGGCTTTCATCGACTCGCAATCGTCATCGTGGGTTCCAGTTTCATTTTTGAACATAAAATCACGTCTTCATCGGGCTTACAAAGTGTTTTTTTTTTTCTAAACTCTTTAAACTTTTCCCGGTTACTGTAGAATGACTTAAGAAAGATCTAGAAAAGAAGAAATTTTTCGAGAAAGGGAACTCAAGTAAGTCTGCAGGTGTCCGTTACGGTACTCGTTACATGCTAAGGTCTAAGGGTCCCAGGATCCAGGTTCTCCAGGCTCCCCAGGATCTAGGATCTAGGATCCAGGGTCTCAGGGCCCAGGATCCCGGGGTCCAGGGTCCCAGGGTCCAGGATCCCGGGGTCCAGAGTCCCAGGGTCCCCAGGGTCCAGGATCCCGGGGCCATGAGTCCCAGGGTCCCCAGGGCACAGGATCCCGGGGTCCAGAGTTCCAGGGTCCAAGGCCTCCAGGGTCCAGGATACAGGATCCCCAGGATCCAGGGTTCCAGGTTTTAGGATTTCAGGGTCCAGGATCCAGAATCCCAAGGGTCCAAGGTCCCCAAGATCCAAGCTCTTCAGGGTCCCCAGGGCCCCAGGGTTTAGGGTTCCAGGGTTCCAGATTCCCCGGGATCCCGGGCCCAGGCTTTCCAAAGTCCACGGTCCCCAGGGCCCAGGGTATTAGGATCCCGGGGTCCAGGATCCAGGGTGCAGGGTTCACGGTTCTCAGGGTCCAAGGTCCCAGGTTCTAGGACCTTAGAGGCCACAGATTCTCAAGTTCCGGCTTCATATCCTCCTACAGTATGCCCCAAATGTAGTAGAACGTAGCTTGTCTCCCAGCTTACTGTAACGAGGCTCAAACCTTAGATATCTTTTACAGTATCGATAACCATAGAACCATAGAATTTGGCTCATTTCATCACCGCTTTTTTTGTTCCTGAGCAAAGCAGAGAGGAATCTTCAAAAGTTGTCAAAAGTTAGGCGCTCTGGGTCTGGCTGGGTAGGGGAAGAGACACACGAGGAGGAAGAAGAGGAGGAAGAAGAGGAGGAAGAAGAGGAAGAAGAGGACCCAGGTAGCCGGGTTTGATTCGACGACTCGATGAAAGCAGTCTTCTTTACTCAGTCTCTGCGTTGATCTGTTTGCGAGGGGAATTGGAGTTGGGGAGTATCCTTTTCCAATGATCCTTTTGCAATAATCCTTTATTGAGAGAGCATCTACGTAGACGCGAAGCTACGTGAAAGCTAATGTATGGGAAATGGGATGATTTTTTGTGAAAGCTGATGAATTCGCTGACCCTTGTGGACACGAGGAACACGAGGAACACCAGGGACACCAGGAACACCAGGGACACCAGGGACACCAGCAACAGCAGGAACAGCAGGAACACTAGGAACACGAGGAACACCAGGAAGCACTCTTTCCAGTGACTCTTTCCCTTCCCCAAAAAGCGCTTCCTTTTCCGAAAATGGACTCAAAACAGCTCCATCGAAAAGGAATGAAAAAAAAAAGAAAGTCTTGATGAAAAGATCAAACAATTTGGGAAAAAGCTTTGAGAAAAGCTTTGGGGAAAAAGCGGGGAAAGAAAGATGGCGTTTTAGAGATTGAAAAGAGATTTTAAAAGATTGAAAAGAGATTTAAAACTTTGGATTTCAAGAATTCCAAAAATTTCAAGAATATCAAAAATTTGATGCTCTTCTTTTCAGCCTGGTGACACTCCAAGCGAGCAGCCAATCGTCGGACAAGGGAAAAGTGTTGTCTGCAATGGAGAATTGTATAATCATTTGCAAATCAAGGTGAGAATTTTTCGAATTTTAGAGAAAATTAACTTTTTGACATTTTTGACAATGCCAAAATGCTAAAATGCAAAAAAAATCGCAAAAAAATGCCAAAACTAGTGCAATGAAATGACTTCAGCTCGAAATTTTCGAAATCCTCAAGAAAATCGAAATTTTTTCGATAATATTCAGTGATCCTGGAGGTCACCACGGAAAATAAAAATTTTACTTTCTTTTGAACGCCAAAATTATTGCAATGAAATGACTCCACCTCGAAATCTTCGAAATTTTCCAGAAAATCGAAATTTTTTTGATAATATTCAGCGATCCTGGAAGTCACGTCGGAAAATAAAAATATTATTTTCTTGTTAATATTAATTTTTAAGGAGGGAAGCTCATTGGAGTTGACGAACAATGGAAGCGATTGCGCGGCCATCATTCATGCTTTTCATAAAAATGGAAACGATCTCAAGTAAGCCGTTTTCTTAAGCCAAAACCTTTTAATGTCATTTAGAAAAACTTGCGCTATGCTTGACGGAGTTTTCGCTTTCATCATGGCCGACGAGCAGAATGTCTACGTTGGGAGGGATCCCCTCGGCGTTCGCCCACTTTTCTACGGCTATACGAGTCAGGGGAATTTGGCGATTGGATCAGAGGTAAAGCTGGAGCGCACGCTACATTTTAAAAACTTCAAAAAACATAAATCTTGAAATTTGAAATTTCAAAATTACCGTAATCCTTGCAAGTCTATAAGTCTTAAAATAGTCTGAAGTGCAAATTATGATATGCAAAATGTGTTGTGACATCCAGATTGACAATTTACGTGAAAAAATCCAGGTGAAATCGATCTCGGAGCTGTGTGAACGCGTGGAAGTGTTTCCGCCGGGTTGCTGTGCGACGATTGCTTTCACGAACGGCCATCCGCGTCCTTTCAAGACCGAACGCTACTATTTCGTGCCCCAAATCGCCGACCGCTTCGTGAGCATCGAGAATGCACAGGTGGGAAAAGTTACCGTAAAGCCTTGGGGCCTTACCGTGATCCCTGGAGGTCTTACCGTAATCCCTTGGGCCTTACCGTAATCCCTGGAGGTAATCCCTTGGGGCCTTACCGTAATCCCTTGGGCCTTACCGTAATCCTGTGAAGAGTTTCCTAAAAGATGCCCTTTCTAAAGCCCTTCCTAAAGCCCTTTCTAAAGCTACCGTAATCCTGGAGTGTCTGATTTTCCCGGAATCTCAATCTATTTCATTCTACCGTACCCAATTCCCCAAAATTTCAGCTACTCATCCGAGAGGTGTTGACGAAAAGCGTGGAAAAGCGCTTGATGGGCAATCGACATTTCGGTTTCATGCTTTCCGGCGGATTGGATTCGAGTCTCATCGCCGCCATCGCCACCCGAGCACTCAAACATAAACCGGTTCGTGCCATCAACAGTTCAGCGCTGTTTTCCCTTCAAAAGTCGATGATTTTCTCGAGTTTTCAAAAAAAATTCGGCGATCCTGGGTGTCACGCAATTGTAAAAATCTTAAGAATTCGCGAATTGGGGGAATTTTCGAATTTGACACTCAACTGCGGTTCAAGTTCGGCGCTGTTTTGCCGAAAAAATCAGTGATTGTTTGGATTTTTCAAAAAAATTCGGCCATCCTGGATGTCACGTAACCTAAAAATTTCGGGAATTGACGAATTTGGGTAATTCTCGAATTTTCACCCTCAACTCCGCTTCGAATTCGGCGCTGTTTTTCCGTGAAAAACGGTGATTTTTTGGATTTTTTTGAAAAATTTGCCGATTCTGGATGTCACCGAATCTAAGGATTTTGAAAATTCGCGAATTTAGGGAATTTTCCAATTTTCACACTCCGCTTTAAGTCCAGCTCGGTTTTTCCGTAAAAAACGATCATTTTTTGAATTTTTTGAAAAATTCGGCGATCCTGGATGTCACCGAACCTAAAGATTTCGGAAATACATTCAATAACACCGGTCTAATGATCAGGGGGCAGATCAGGGGCAGATCAGGGTCCTAAGCCGAGTCTAAGCCTCGCCTAGCCTCGCCTAGCCTCGCCTAAGCCTAGCCTAGCCTCCCTAGCCTTCCCTAGCTTCCCCTAGCTTCCCCTAGCCTGCTTCTTAGGGGTGGGTCAAGGTTAGATCAAGATCAAGCTCAGAACTGGACTAGGGTCAAGGCTGGATCAGGACCAGGCTCGTTTAAGCTAAACTAGAGCCAGGACAATCTCGTAACCGAGTTCAATTCAAGTTCTGGAGGTCATCAATTCCAAAAACCCTTCAGGTGGCGTTTTCGGTTGGTTTCGAGGACTCGGAAGATTTGGTGAACGCGCGCCGCGTTGCTCAATACCTGAACATCAACCACGTGGTCCATGTGATCACCGCCGAGGATTGTCTCAATGTGATTCCTGGTAAGCACTCTAGAAAAGAGAAATGAAATAGGAAATGAAATAGAAATTAGAAAAAATAAAAATTAGAAAAAATAAAAATAAAATTTTCTGAAAGGTGATTTCAAGGTTTTTGCTTTATAGAAAAACTGGGATATGTAAAAAAGTTTAAATTCAAAAATTTTGATGTTTTTTTTGGATGAAAAGCTTTAGTGACATCCAGGATTGGGAAAATCGTTAAAATTTAGAAGTTATCTATGCTCTGGAGACGTATGAGCCGGCGATCGTGCGGTGTGGGATCGCGCACTATTTACTCTGCCGACATATCGCCTCGATTTCCGATGTGAAAGTGCTGTTGTCTGGTGGGTTGTTGTGGAACCTAGTTGCACTGGGATTCATCTTAAAAAGCAAGAGAAAGGGTAGAGGCTAGAGTCTAGAGCTTAGTCTAGAGCTTAGGCTTCACTCTATCTACAGCTAGCATTCGTTTTTTCAGATATCCTCAGTTTAATCTATCCTTTATCTGTTGTGACATCCAGCTAGACGCTTCTAGGTTTCGTAGCGATACTACAGTAATCCAGAAGCCAATTTCTAGACGGTGTCCAAGCTACAGTAACCGTCTACCATTTTTTACAAGATATCATCAGTTTAACCTATTCTTTAGCTGTTGTGATATCCAGCTAGGCGTTTCTATGTTTTGTAGAAATGCTACAGTAATCCAGAAGTCAATTTCTAGATAGCACCCAAGTTACAGTAACCGTCTACTATTTTTTAAAAGATAGCATTAGTTTAAGCTATTCTTTATCTATTGTGACATCCAGCTAGACGTTTCTATGTTTTGTAGAAATGCTACAGTAATCCGGGAGGCAGATTCTAGATGGCACCCAAGTTACAGTAACCGCCTACCATTTTTTAAAAGATATCATCAATTTAACCAATTCTTTAACTGTTGTGACATCCAACTAGATGCCTTGGTCATTTGTTTCACTGATACAGTAATCTAGACGTCTCGTTTCTAAATGACAACTGAACCATCGTAATCTCTCAGTAAATTCTTTTGAAATCTCCGTTTTTCAATAATTTTTATCTAGCCTGACATCCAGTTCGACGCCCAAATAGTTTAGTTTTAATCTATCCCCAAAACGTGAGCTTATCAGCTCTCGATCTGGTTTCTGAGCAAATAGCTAAGCGTCAGACTCGATTACAGCTTAGTTGTGTAGCTTGGAGCGTCAGACTCGATTACAGCTCGAGTACAGCTTAGTTTTGAACAAGTGTAGCTTAGTTGATCGGGGATTTGCTTTTGAACAAATCTAAAGTCTTTGAAGAGTTTAAAGTATCCTTTTTTTTTTGTTAATACTTTCATTTTTCTTTTTATTTACACAAAATCAGTAACAACTACGCGACTGTACGCTCGACTGTACTAGCTACCGTAGCTCGACTGTACTAGCTACCGTAGCTCGACTGTACTAGCTACCGTAGCTCGACTGTACTAGCTACCGTAGCTCGACTGTAAAACTAATCCCGAGAAAATCCCGTCAAATCCGTCAAAAATGAAAACTATGATATCGAGGGTGTTCTGTGACATCCAGATTGACGATTTCATGTGTTAAGCTTGTCAATAATCGTGCTCGATTTCAGGAGAAGGAGCCGATGAGCTATTTGGCTCGTATGCCTATATGCAGAAAGCGCCAAACGCTTTCCATTTGCATAAAGAGATTCACCGACGATTGCAAATGTTGCATCAATACGATGTGCTGAGATGCGATCGAGCCACGTCGTGCCATGGTTTGGAAATTCGAGTCCCGTTTTTGGATAAGAAAGTGAGTGGCTTTATACGATAACTCTGTCTTCTAGAGTAGTAGTTAGCAATTTAGACACAATTTACCAGGATTACTGTAGGATCTTTTAGAAACGAGCAACGGTTACGGTAGTTTAAGCACCGTTTAGTCGGATTACTGTAGAGTGTTAGCTAAGCTCGAGTACCGTAGCAAACGAGAGTGTGACATCCAGGATTACTGTAGCTCGAAGATCTTTAGAAACAAGGAAGGATTACGGTAGTTTGGGCCTCAGTTATCAAACCGGGGTACTGTAGGTGTAGAATGAATGGTAACAACCAAGTTTAAATACCGTAGCCGTTAGGGTGACATCCAGGGTTACTGTAGCTCGAAGATTTTTAGAAATAAGCAAGGCTTACGGTAGTTCGGGCACCACTTATCAAACGGGGTTACTGTAGCCAGATGTCAAATGTGAGAAACCTAGGTCGAGTACCGTAGCAAACGAGAGTGTGACATCCAGGATTACTGTAGCTCGAAGATCTTTAGAAATAAGGAAGGATTACGGTAGTTCGGGCGCCAGTTATCAAACCGGGTTACTGTAGGTGTAGAATGAATGGTAACAACCAAGTTTGAGTACCTTGGCCGATAGTGTGACATCCAGGATTGAGCTTAATGCATCGCTTTTTAGTTCATCGACCTTGTCGCCCGATTGCCGCCCGCGTACAAGTTGCAGCCGATGAAGCTCGAGAAACACATGCTAAGGGCAGCGTTTGAGGGTTGGCTACCAGAGGAAGTGCTTTGGAGAAGCAAAGAGGGATTCGGAGAGGCTTTAGGTTGGTACCAGCCTCAATCTGAACTAGCTACCGTAGCCCGACTATAAAACTAATCCAGCTAGAGCTGTTTATAGTTACCGTAGTCTCGTTTTGAGTATTGTAGTGAGGTCTAGAAGGGCTGTAGGCTAGCTAGACAGCTAGACAGTAGCTAGACAGTAGCTAGACAGTAGCTAGCTAGGCAGTAGCTTAAGGAACAAGTAGTTAGCTAAGTTTAGATTCAGGTAAGTTTCCCAGGATTCCAGGGTTACGGTAGCTTAACAGATTATTTAAAACAACGACAACGACTTTAAATGTTGATCTCAAAAAGTGATGTGACTTCCAGGAAAGCAGGATCTCGGTGAAATCATTGGCGCTCGTTGTGCTGAAACGATTTCTGATAAGCTTTTCTCAACCCGTCATACCCTTTATCCAGAAAGGACGCCAGAGGTCAGTTCTTTTTTTTTTGCAAAACCTCCAATGACTTCCAGATCTTCAACTTTTGCTGAAAAATTTTATCAAAACTTGTGAAAATCACGTGAAAAGCGTTTGGAGTCAAAATCTTATTTGATTTTCTCTGATTTTCTCTGATCTTGGCTAGAAATCAGAGAAATAAAAGGAATTTCATTTTTTTTACAGACAAAAGAAGAATTCTGGTATCGAGAGCTTTTCGAGAAAGCCTATGGAACGGAGAAAATGGGTCATCTCATTCATACAAAAGTCTACAGGTGAGAAAATTGGATTACGGTAGTTTGGGTATGGATTACGGTAGCTTAGGCTATGGATTACGGTAGCTTTACACCAGCTTTCCCCTCCATAAACTCCCCTTCTTGCAGAACAGCTGCTTGGCAACTGACCGAAGAGAAAGAAAATCATCGCGTCGTGATGGAAGAAGGCCGCTTGGAGCGACTCGGCGTCGCCAACAAGGGCAGTGAAGAGGTGCTACGACTACGGCGTCGATCCACCGGCAGCACTACACTTTCCGGTGTTGCGTAACTTTTTTTTTGTCAATTCTGGATGTCACAGTAGCCATCAAAATAATTATTTAGTCTTTAAAATGATTTTTTTTTTTTTCTGAAATTTTTGCTAGCTTTGATTTCTCTCTCTTGCCTGCCGCAAAACCATTTCACGTATTAAATGCTAATTGTTTTTATGTAGAGTTCTGTCTTTAAAAGCTCTCTTTTTCTTTATTTTATCCCGGTTTTTTTCAAAAAATTTTTCAAAAAAAAAAATTTAGTATTTAACGCTAGATTTTTTTTATTTAAATTTTTTTTATGCAAATTTTTTTTTATTTTATTTTATTTTATTTTTTCGATTTATTTAAATTTTCTAATAATATTATTCACCGCTGTGCCTTCAATTTTGTACATAAACAGTGCGAATAAACGAAAATAAAACGAAAATAAACCAAAATAAACGAAAATAAAACATTTCGACGCAAAAAATCACCTCAAATCACATCAAACATTGCAAGAAACGAGATCAAGGACGGATAAGCTCGCTTTTGTGGCGATAGATTAAAAATAAAGCGTCGGGACGTCGAATTGGATGTCAGGCTAGATAAAAATTAGCGAAAAACAGAGATTTCAAAAGAATTTACTGAGAGATTACGATGATTCAGTTGTCATTTAGAAACGAGACGTCTAGATTACTGTATCAATGAAACAAATGACCAAGGCATCTAGTTGGATGTCACAACAGTTAAAGAATTGGTTAAACTAATGTTATCTTTTAAAAAATGGTGGCCGGTTACTGTAGCTTGGACACCGTCTAGAAACTGGCTTCTGGATTACTGTAGCATTGCTACAAAACATAGAAACGTCTAGTTGGGTGTCACAATAGATAAAGAATAGCTTAAATTGATGTTATCTTTTAAAAAATTGTAGGCGATTACTGTAACTTGGACACCATCTAGATTCTAGCTTCCGGATTACTGTAGGATTGCTACAAAATATAGAAACGCCTAGCTGGATGTCACAACAGGTAAAGAATAGCTTAAATTGATGACATCTTAAAAAAATATCTTATGGGTTACGGTAGCCCCGACACTATACCTGCATTAGCAAAAATAGACAAAAATGATTAAAAATAGAATATTTTTAGTCCGTGCGTGCCAGCTTGCGCACTCGGATTCGATATTTTGATGGATGAATGGTGAGTTCCATTTTTTGGTCGAGCGAGTACTTCTCGCCAGGCGTTTGCTCGAAAGAGTACGTGCGCAACAGGCTGCCGATCACGCAAAACAGCTCTAGCCTGAAATTAGATAACATTACGATAGCTTGGATAAGATTACGGTAGTTTGTAGCTAGATTTATGTCTACAGTAGCTCGGTAGCTACAGTGGCTACAGTAGCTCAAATCCTAAGACTACGGTCGGTAGCTGGGCTCTCAATTAGTTCCGGACTCTTGCTCAAGATAGGTGACAAGTGCAGAAGTGTTATCTGGCGGGCACAGCACTGTTTGAAGCCAGCCTAGACACTGGACGACTATCCAGAATGAGATCTGGGTTTGGCTTGGTCTCGCCTTGCCTTGATCTTCTCAAGTATCCCTTCTAGTCTAGACGCTGGACGAGAGCAAGGATGAATGCAAGCCCTGTGCCAGGGGGATCCAGGAGTCTTTTCTCACCTGGCAATCGATTCTCCCATACACATTCTTGGTCCAATTCCATAAGGCATTGAGGCAGCCATTCTTGCTCGATCCAGCCTCAATCCGTTTAGAAAACGTTCCGGGCGAAACTCTTTGGCATCTGAAAAGTCGCTGGTGGTTAGAATTAGGTTTTTGGCTCTGTTAAGCTCTAGTCTAAATTCTGAAAAAGTGACTTTTCTTTTGCAATTTGACAGCCAAAGTCTCAGTTGCCAGCCAGATCTACAACTTCTTCTATATTCTAAATATTCATCATTTCTTTAAGCCAGAATCTAAGTTGACAGCCAGAATGGAGATCTACAAATTTAGTTTTTCAAAAACCTATAGTAATCCAAAAATTTCCCCCCAATCTTTTTCTATGCATTTTTCAGCAAAACCCAAATCGAAAATTTCGACGAAAACTCGATTGCATTAGCTGCTGTGCCTTCCAGATCGGCTATACTTTTCAAAAAAATTTGCATATCAACGTCAGGAATATGTTAAAATACTTGAGAAGAGATAACGAAGACGAGATTCTTTAGGAATTGAAAGGCTAACGAGTTTAGCCTAACTATAAAACAGACTAGAAACGTTTTCTTTTAAAAACTGACTCTCAAAAACGTGATCATCTAGCAAAGTGGTGTAAAGATTCATGAAAATGAGTGATCCGGCTGGTATCCGATAGCCGTCAAGAGTTGTTTCTTCATGGTTTTTGTGTGGCATCGAGAATGGAGCAATGTTGGCGAGTCTGCAAGTCGAAAAGATCAAGGGAAACAATGGCAAAACGATGGCAATAATGACTTTAACTTAATCGGGTTGTGAAGGAAGCTAGTCGCTAGGGTGCTAGGGATACGGTAGTTGAAAACTAGCCAGTCTGGATTACGGTAGCTCTTTGAGATACGGGATTCTGGAAAGAAGCAAAAAAAGGTACGGTAGCTTTAGAGTTAGGGTTTAGGGTACGGTAGCTTTTAGAGTTAAGCTTTAGGGTACGGTAGCTTATATAGCCAAGCTTTAGGGTACGGTAGCTTTTAGAGACAGGCTTTAGGGTACGGTAGAGTTAAGCTTTAGGGTACGGTAGCCATGCTCCAACATACGGTAGCTATTTTATCTTTTCAAAATCCACCTCTGCACCTCGGCAACTGTGGCCTCTAGATACGGTATTCGATCCTTCTCATTCCACAAGATCTCTTCGCTTGAATCCAACTGAAAACTCAATCCTACGTAATCCCGGATGGCACGCTCACTGCTTCCAAAATTTGCTGACGACACTCCCTCTGCACTTCGGGATAGAACAGAAAATAAAGAAACGCCCACCCAAAAGTATTGCATTCTGTCTGGAATCGAATTTTCAAAACTTAAATCGCCAATCTGGAACGCACAGTGGATTTTGAGTCAAAAAAGAAAGTTGATTTTCTGGAAAAATTACAAAAATCGAATTCTCCCCACTTTAGGCAATCCAGTGCATTCCAGATCCAAAACAAATCCCCAAGAAAAGCTCGACATTTCACCTGTATCCCGGCGAAGAACATCTCAGTCATCAAACGGACAAGCATCTCGTCGGAAAAGAGATCCTCATTTCCCACCATTTCCTCATCAATTTTCCTCATAAACACCGATGTCAAGTCGGTACGCGAAGGGTCTTTATATTCTGTAAATTCATCATTTCTTTAAGCCAGAATCTAAGTTGACATCCAGAATGGAAATCTACAAATTTAGTTTTTCAAAAACCTACAGTAACCCAAAAATTTTCCCCCAATCTTTTTCTATACTTTTTTCAGCAAAACTCAAATCACAAATTTTCATCAAAACTCTATTTCATTAGCTCCTGTGCCTTCCAGATCGGCTATACTTTTCAAAAAATTTGCATATTGACGTCACTAGAATGCTCGTGTACTCGAGAATAGGAAATCTTCTTTGGAGAGAAACGCACAGAAGCTACTGCAATGAAAACTCGATTGCATTAGTTTCCGTGACTTCCAGATCGACGCTTTCCGATAAAAGAATCACCTCCACTCCGCCGCCTATCGTGGATATCTTCTCGCATCAGATCTTGCACTCGTTTCGCTTGAGTTTTCATCTCGGCGTACCCAAGACCACCGCCTGGCAAGTGACGCAACCACGGAAGAAATGTTAAAGCTGATGATTTCTCCATTAAACGTGTCGTTTCGTCTAACCAACGGGCTGATTCTCTGAAAAATTTCATTTGTAATTTTGAATTTAGAAAATTTTTGTAGAAAAATCGCCAATTTCCAACAATTTCCAACTCTCATTTTTTTTTTGTTTGTTTTGTTCAAAATAATATTCTAGAATTCTCTGGTGACATCCAGATAGACCAAAAATCACAAAAGAATTGATCACTGTCCATTGTAACGCTTGGAATTACGGCGTACTGATCAGCGTGGTACTGACTACTGTAGTACCTCCATCGACCCCCTGGACTGCTGGGTTTTATGCCGTGACATCCAGTTCACCCAAAAGTGACAGAAAACCCTAATTGTATTGAGCTCAATTTCTTAGAATTGAGGTGATCAGTCTCAGAGTTGGCAACTACTCCCATTTCCCCAGTTAGCTGCTAGAATCACTGGTGTGCGCTCCAGATCGACCAAAAATAGCCTCACCCATCCGGCTTAACGTAGTTAAACTCTGGGAAACCGCCCAGCTATCGATTTTCAAGCTGAATCTGATCCATTCTGCTTCGACCAGGGTTCTGATAGATTCTAGCTAGCTTGGGTTCAAGCTAGAGCAATTATTGAGCTCTGAAAGTCTCACCGAAACTCGATTGAGCCGTGTTCGTGTCTCCGGCCTAAAACAAGTTGAGTCAAAACGTTGCCGACAACATAGAAAACGGTGTCTTCAAGAAAAATGTCGGCGTAATCGTTTTTTCCCTGTAATCTTTGAATCTAGAATTGCCCTATAGACAATATAGATGACTCGAACCATTTGCTTTTCGATGTACTCATGCATTCTTTTAATTTCCACAGTGACGAGCTCTTGAATCGAGTCGACGCCTCGGCACTCTGAATTTGATATTTTAAGGGTTATTTTATAAAATAAAACAATATTCTGGAACGCAGGCTATCAAAAAAATCCGTTTAGAAACACCAAAAGAACATAGTTCATTATCGTACTTTTGTCGCTACCGTATACCTTAAAGTTGCCATTACAGTATGACTCTAACTCTATAAAACAAAAATCTACTTGAAGCAAATCCTAGTGTGACTTCCAGATAAGCTAAAAACAAATCGTTGGCTTTGGTAGTCGCTCGAGTCTCTCAGAAATCCGTTAGATCAGATTTTTCAGTCTTCTATTGGCTTAGCTAGACTCGAGTGGCTTAGCTAGACGCGCAGGCTAGCTGAGACCTCTACTAGACCCATCTAGCTTCAATTCTTAGCAACTTCTAAACTCAAAAAAACTGACTTGAACGTAAAATCGCCAACAAATGTCGTCTCAAAAGAGAATTCCGAGGTCCGTCTGATATTACATGACCTGAAATTTTGAAATCCATTGCTATCTGGCTTACTGGCTTAACACTTTGCCTATCACTTTGCCTAGCTTTCAAAATCTCACCCTTTCCCCAGCAAGACTCATGCACGAAAAGCGATGGACGTCCCGAGAAATTCTCGCCTTCTTTCAGAAAAGCCTCACGAATCACTCGTTGCCTAAATTTTTCAATATTTTAATATTCTTATGTAGCCAATAGCCTGTGTGCCTTCCAGAAAGCTCAAAAAAAAGTTTCGTTTCCCTTAAAAAGCGAGTCTCGACAAGGAAATGCGTCAAACTCGACGCGACCAAAACCACCTTTTGCTAGATTTTCATTTTCAATCCCAGAACTTTTCAGATCACTAAAATGCGTTCCAGATTAGCAGAAAAAGAAGTTATTTTGCTTAGAAGACAATGATTTCGCAAGAAAATGATCCAGCTACGCTTCCCTAGAAATCCAACTTTCGCAAATTTCGATTTTGAACCAAAAATTCTTCTCAGATCACTAAAATGCGTTCCAGATTAGCAGAAAAAGCAGTTATTTTGCTTAAAAGACAATGACTTCGCAAGAAAATCATCCAGCTACGCTTCTCTACAAAATCCAACTTTCGCAAATTTCGGTTTTGAACAGAAATTTCACTGCATTTGGCTTCACTGCGTTCCAGCTTGGCAAAAAATCGCATCAATTTTTTTCCGAGACTATACTCTAGCCATTTAACGATGGGGTAAACGAATCGGGTGAGCTCGGGTGAACTGAGCGAACTTGACCATCAATCCCGGCTTTCCGTTGATCTCTCAACTCGAGCTGTCATCCAGAATTAGCATTTAAATGTGTTTTGTGACGAAATGATGGGGAAAAAAAATTGAAAAAAATTGAAAAACCGTTGTTTTCATTAATTTTCTTATTTAAAAGCGAAAATCGACGAAATCGTCTTTTTTGAAATTTTCCCAAAAAAAATCTCCGATCAAATATTTCCTTTAGAGATGGGGCAAACACGTGAAAAATCTATCTATCCAATCCTTTTTTCTAAATGAAATTTTTGATTGATTCGTCTCCGCTTGGGGTTTCTTGTCCGTCAAAATCAAAAAAATAAAAAAAAATCGAAAAAATCGAAAAAAATCGAAAACCCAAATTTCTCCATCGTAAATGGATTTAATGGCTTTGGTGACTTCCAGGATACACGGAAATAGCATTTCCTGCCTCCTCTGCTCATCGTAGAAACGCACGGTGGAGACTTGAGCATTGCATCAAATGATTCAAAAACCAGATCGACAAAGCTGATCGTCTGATCGTCTGATAAACCAAAGAACGTTTTGTGACCTCCAGAAGGCGTATTGGTGACAAAATCTTTGACCTCCCGGCAATTGGAAGCGAGTTTCGTTGAGTTGAGGGATCTGTTGAAAAGAAAGTTCAACAAAATTGTTTCCACTGTCCGTAAATCGTTGCAATTGCAAACATGAGCTCCAGATTGAACTTTACTGACAAAACTTTTAGCCATAAGGCAATTTGGAGCGAGTTTTGGCGAGTTGAAGGATCTAGCGTAGAAAAACTTGGACAAAAGTGATCCCGCAAGTAAATGATCATCTCAAATTGCTAATGTGACCTCCAGAATGAAGCTTTCTCTCAAAAAAAAGAGCAGAAAACAGAGTAAAATAGGCCATATTTTGGTGAGATGATCACAGCTCTTGATCAACAAGATTTCACTGGTTTTTAATGGTTTTCTATTGATTCTATTAATTCTATTTATTGATATTGCGGTAAATATGTTTTCCCTGGGCAACATTGTGACCGAATTGTTCAAGGGGATCAAGAAAACAAAAGGAAAATAGGCTCTGGAGAGCTATTTTTAGTAGCCTGAACCCCGCCCGAACCAGGTACACCTAGAAATGTGTTTTGATGAAAAACAATATGCCAGCATTCTTCGGTGACATCCAGATAGATCAAAAATAGCAAAAGAATTGATCACTGTACATTGTAACGCTTGGAATTACGGTGTACTGTTCAGCTACTGTACTGCCTGGTACTGACTACTGTAGTACCTCCATCGACCCCCTGGACTGCTGGATTCTATGCTGTGACATCCAGTTCACCCAAAAGTGACACAAAATCCTAATTGTATTGAGCTCAATTTCTTGGAATTGAGGTGATCAGTCTCAGAGTTGGCAACCACTCCCATTTCCCCAGTTAGCTGCTAGAATCACTGGTGTGCGCTCCAGATCGACCAAAAAGAGTCTCACCCACCCGGCTCAACGTAGCTAATCTCTGGGAAACCGCCCAGCTCCCAATTTCCCACTCTTATCCCATCAGAGCTACCGTGTTCTCAAATCGTGTTCGGCTCAAGAATTTTGTGCTTTTTTTTTGTGCTTTCTTTTGCCTTTGCTTTTGCCCGCTCTCTCGCAATGATCAGTGACATTTTTGCGAGTCAGAAACTGCGCAAAAATCGGAGATCTAATCAGACACTGAAAGAAAAAAAAGAGAGATTTACACAAGACAGAACTCTTTTCTTCACTGAATTCCTCGTTGATTGGTCATCTGAGAGAACTAAAGCTTTTTTGGCTTTTTTGGCTTTTTTGGCTTTTTTGGATCGCACCGCACCCATCGAACAAAAAAATTTTTTTTTTTGTCGTTTCCGGTTTAATCGTCGATCGAATTTTTCCGGTCGAATTTTTGGCTTTTTTGAGATCAACTTGATGAGCAGAGATCGAAAATGGAAAAGGATTTTGTAAAGAAAAAAGGTAAAAAGTAAAAAAAACAGTAGATTTTTGATCAAAAATTTCTGAAAAACGGCGAGAGGACTCGAACCAGGGACCCTCATCAGACCAGGTTCGCCTGGAAAACTGACGCGCTAACCACTCGGCCATCCGAACATATCAAGAATATGGCTAACTAAATAGCCGAATGTGTAGTGTGCGTTCCAGGATTCACGAATCAAATGCTCAAAAGTCTGGTTTATTGCCTGGATTTGGAAATTTTTGGGAGAACTCGAAATTTTGCTATTATTTTGCTATTTTGCGGTTAAATCTTGTGAAAAATCGTGCAGACCTTGACAAAACGATGACTGGTGTTGAGCCGAAATAGACGGTGATCACATCGCCCAACTCTTTAGCCCATTTATCGATGGTGCGAAAGGGTCGAGTCGGGTCGAAACGCCATAAATGCCCCAAAATCGGCAGCTGGCCTCGCGGACCTAAAACCTTCATGGGAATAGATTTCGATTAAGATTTCTGAGGTTTACATCATTTTACAAAGCGCCAGTGTCTCGATCTGTCTTGTTTTCTACAAGAGAAGGGTTACGGTAGCGACTAGTCTGTCTAGGGCAGACTTATGGGGTTTTTATGAGTCCACACGCATGACAATCTGGTCTACGGGGTTTACTTACGATACAGGTTACGGTAGATTTCAATTAACCGATCAAACCGACCAAAAAGACCGATCAAAAATCACTGGGAGGACTCGAACCGGGACCCTGACCAGACCAGGTTCGCCTGGAAAACTGACGCGCTAACCATTCGGCCACTCGGACATATCAAGAATATGGCTAACTGAATAGCTGAATGTGTAGTGTGCGTTCCAGGATTCACGAATCAAGTACTCAAATCTCAAATCTGATCACTGGTTTTGGAAATTTTTGGGTGAACTCAAAATTTCCGAAAAAGAATCGGGATTTCAGCTAAAGAATGTACCGTAATCAGATTACGGTAATACAACTACCGTAATCTGATGTAGTTTATGAGCTGGAAATATAAGAATCACCCCCGAAATTCCCCCCAGAAAACTCACTGGGAGGCATTTGAAGTTTTCCGTTTTTGCCGACGCTCGTTTTCACCAAAATCGACCAAAGGATCCATGCGAGCAGAATGAACACAATTAATAGCATCAATGAGAGAGATTTGTGAGCTAAAATTGAGGAAATTCAAGAAATCAGGGTACAGGATGAGCCCGGGAAATAAAGAAAGAAAGGAGGTGCCGGAAATCGGTAGCTGGCCGAATTTCTCGATAGTAAAGCATTGTTTTTGTAAAATTTTTTATAAATTACCTTATTCTGGATAGCACAGAAGTGATTTTAAATGTAAATTTGGTAGAATTCAAAAATTTGAAAAATTTTTGATTTTTTGGATATAGCTGGACGTTTTTTTAGGTTCTAAAATAGCTTTTTCAAAAAAATTTCACAAAATTTGCATATTCTGGATAGCACAAAAGCTATTTTAAATGTAAATTTCGTAGAATTTAAAAAACCAAAATTTTTGATTTTTGGGATATATAGCTGGACGATTTTTCATGCCTTAAAATAGGGTTTTCAAAAAAATTCCATTAAATTTGCATATTCTGGAGGGCATTAAAAATGATTAATATGCAAATTTGGCCATTTTAAATGCAAATTTTGCGAGAGAAGGTCAAAGGTTCAACGAAGAGATGCCAAAAATGGAAAGAACTTAAATGCATGAAAAATTTGTTTTCTTGTATTCAGCAGCCACAGTGCCTGCCAGGATTACGATTTATTTAAGAAAAGATAGAAAATGAGTTACTAGAAGCGGTGAAATTGATCAAAATCGTGAGCCCGAGAAATCAGGCTGAAAAAAGACGGCTGAAAAAAAGCAGAATTTTATAAAATGCGCTTCATAATCATTGAAATTAAGAAAATACGAAAAATAAGGAAAATCAGTAAAATCAGTAAAATTTGGCGGATTTTCGCGGGACGACAGTTTCATTTTATAGAGGATGACGGCGATCGTTCAAAGTTGAGAATCTCGGGAGATTTTTGGGTTTATGGGAGAGAGATCGGCTAACTTTTGGTGATCCTGGGTGTCACAGACGGCGATGGAGTTGAGAAATTTGGGAGAAATTCGAGATTCGCAAAAATTCTCCCCCCCTCTTTTTTTGCGGTTATTGCGTGGCGACAAGATTTCCGTTTTTGTGCTCGATCAATCACCCCGCCCCGAAAAGAGACAATATCAAAAATATCACCGGGAAATTGCGGAAAATCTGAGGAAAACAGAGAACGTCCGGTTGAAAAAGGAAAACTTTTCTCTGGAAAGGAGATGCGGGCAAAATCGGTAGCTGACCGAATTTCTCGATAGTAAAGAATTGTTTTTGTAAAATTTTTATAAATTAGCCTCTTCTGGATAGCACAAAAGTGATTTTAAATGTAAATTTCGTAGAATTTAAAAATCTAAAAAATTTTTGATTTCGGGGATATATAGCTGGACGATTTTTCATGCCTTAAAATAAGGTTTTCAAAAAAATTCCAGTAAATTTGCATATCCTGGAGGGCATTGAAGATGATTAAAATGAAAATTTGGAGAAATTCTGAATTCGTTAAAAATTGAAAATAGGAAAGTTAGAGATGGAGACGTTTTTTACTTCAAATTTTGATTAAAATTAAATATTTTTTTGCAAATCTTAAATCCTGGATCTCATGCTACAAAATGGAAATGAGAAATTTGCAAAAATTGCAAAAATTTCAATTTTGATTTAAATCCGCTTTTTTTGAGGGATTAAGGATTGGAATTAAAATTTGAAATCAAAAATTTCCGCACATTTCCCCCGGCTTGTACGAGATTTGTACCAAGCGGATTAGCATTTAAATTTCCATTTTTAAACTACCGTATTCCCGGCGGAATCCGGAATCCAAAAAAAAATCGTCTCTATTTTTGTGCAAAATCTAAATGATGATCTAAATGATGATCTAAAGGATAATCGTTTTTTTTGAAAAAATGATGCCGAATGACATCAGTGCTCTCCAAAAAGCACAAATCTCATGGAAAAAAGGGGTTGAGATTGTTGAGATTTCTCACCTAACACCCCAAAAATCCCGTCAGCCAGCTCCCCGCTCCCGTTCATCCACACTCGTCACTTTGTTCATTTTTGGAAACAATCAACTTTTCGTCTACCCAGTTTCCTCTGGTGACTTCCAGAAACGACAAATTTCGTTGAAAAAGCCTTTAAAAAAGAATAAACCCGAAAAGCGGCAAGCGGACTCGAACCAGGGTCAAAGAACCAAGCTCCGGATTGGAAACCTGGAGTGCTAACCACTCGGCCATCTGGAAATCATAGTTTTAGAACTGGAGAAGTGAACCAAGGAGTTAACTGCCTTCCAGGATTTAGGAATCCAAGGTTTACAAATGTTATTCCGTCCAGAATTTCGATAATTCTTGGAGAAAACCGATGCAGATGAAAACCGATAAAGTTATAGCCCTTATCTTATTAAATTACAGTAATCCAAATAGCAAAACGCGTATCCTGGAACGCAGGTTGCATTTTAAAATTGAAATCTATCGTTTTGAAAGCGATTTGGCAAAGTCACTTATGCCGATCGGTTAGCAAGAGGCTACAGTAATCCTGAGTCATGCTAATCGGTATTCAATTAATAAAATCTCGAGTCTGGAACGCACACAACATCTTGAAAGCAAAAATTTGTAGTTTTTGTGAGAAATTGACCGAGATCACCACCTTCGCTCAGCCGCCCCGCTAAGCAATTCCGATAATCTCACAAATTCCGATAAGCGCTCAAATTCCGGCGAAAAATTCATCGAGATTTGTGAACGGTTGGCTGGAAGCAAACTAGATTCAGAGAGAAAGCAAAAATGCTGGTGCAAAGTGCAAAAAGGGTGCAAAGTGGACTCACTGGACGTCACTGACAACACTTTAGTTCCCCGGCGATTGCCCAGCGACAGCAATCCGGCTGTTAATCCGGCTTTAATTAACACGCACGGCTTCATTCATTTCCTGGTTGATCCAGAAAAAAGATTAATAAATAATAGGTATAGGTAAGTAAATGAATTTTCGTTTTTTGTATTTGTTGACAAGTTTTTGGAGCCGAATTCGCTCTCTAAATGGCTCTCTAAATGCCTTCAACTTCGGTTTTTGTCATGTTTGATCTTGCAACATTGAAGCAAATCAAAAAAAGACTAGATTTTGCGCTTTCAAAAAAACTTTGTCCGCGACCGGGATCGAACCCGCGACCTCTGGCGCGGCAAAGGTTGCGAAATCCACTACACTATCGTGCAACCATCGAAAAAATGCAAATTTTGTCAATTTTTCGGTCTCCTGCGTTCCAGATCGTGTGAAAAGCCTATTAGAAAATCTCTTTGAATCGAAATTCTCCAAAAATCTCCTCCCCAAGCCAGCTACAGTAATCCAAGTTTTCAAAAAGGTCAAAACTTGTCCAATTTTACAATTTTTAGATCTCCTGCGTTCCAGATCGTGTGAAAAGATTGATAGAAATCTCGCTGGAATCAGGAGAAATCCCTGTGACTTTGCAACCCTTTTCCTATTGACGTCGTTTTCTAAAATGTGTCAACTGTCAGACAGATAACGTAACATATCTTTTATCGAATTTATTCATTTTTATATCTTTCGATATTCCTATGAATAGGGAGCTGGGATCTGGAGCTGAAATTTGGCTCAGCTTTTGGCTCAGCCTTTTTTGGCTCAGCTTTTTGGCTCAGCTTTTGGCTCAGCTTTTTGGCTCAGATTCGATAAAGTGAAACGATTGAATGTCAATATCTTTAAAAATTCGTTTAACAATTGAATCTTTATACTCTTTTTTGAGCTTTCCCACTAGAAACATTGAAACAAATCACAATCAAAAAATGAATCGAATTTTCTTCTAGACACGACTTTTTTTCTTTTCTTTTTGTGACGTTTAATTCGAAAATTGATAAGCTGAGTCGCATTTTTGTGAGAAAATCAGAAAAATTTTGCTTGAAAATCGTTTCCCGTTTCAATGAACGTTTCTTTTTTTCTTCAGCTGATCGGACTCTGACGCAAAATTCTATACGCTTTTGATCAGCCGAGATCAGCCAAGGATTACGGTATCGCAAGGGTCAATGTTCCTTGGGAAAAATTGATTTTTGCATTGGTTTAGTGATCGAAATGGCGTACTAGTTATTTGTACTAGTTATTCTAGTACTAGTTCGCAAACGAGTACTAGAATTGTTCAGAGAGATTTAGCAAAACAAATTCTAGACAAAAGCTCAAAAAAAAGAAAAAAAATCGAAAAACTTGGGTAATTAAACCGAAGAAAGGCACTTTTCGGGACCCCACATCGGCCCAGTGTGCCAGACGCCGCTTTTTCTTACGAGCGACATGAAAGGTACGCACAAAAGACCGTTGTGCTTTGTGCGTACCTTTCATGTCGCTCGTAAGAAAAAGCGGTGTCTGGCACACGGCTGTTTGCTTAAGATCCCAAAAAGCCAACTCGGCCGGTTTAATTACCCAAGTTTTTTCAGGCCAGTGTGCCAGACGCCGCTTTTTCTTACGAGCGACATGAAAGGTACACACAAAAGACCGTTGTGCTTTGTGCGTACCTTTCATGTCGCTCGTAAGAAAAAGCGGTGTCTGGCACACGGCTGTTTGGTTAACAACCCGAAAAGCCAACTCGGCCGGTTTAATTACCCAATTTTTTTCAAAGTCTTTTTTTTCAGGGTTTTCAAGTTTTAATCTCTAGAAAGCACCCGAAATTTGTCAAGCTTTTACCGGAGAAAAATCAACGAAGCTAGAATTACGCAGCTGCTTAGCTATACGCAAATAAGCGACAAAAAAGCTGGCGAAGAGGCCAGAAAAGAATTCAGAAGAGCTGAATATCGTTCAGAATATCGGTTTCGTTTATCGCTTTTTTTCTTTTTCTTTCTTTACGTTCTAATTTCATTTTTATTTTGCAGCTTTCAAAAAAAAAAAGATTCTTATTTATTTATTTATAAAAAGATTTATTCTCAACTCAAAAAATTTGCATTTTTTTTGAAATGAAATGAAAATAATTTCTATGAGCACACACACGTTTAGCCATGAAACCCGTTTAGGGAATAGGGAATAAATTTACAGACAAAAATATCAATTGAAAAATAAAAATAAAAAAAAATAAAAACAAAAATTTTAAAAAATACGGAAAGACACTTTTGAGGTAAAAAAAAATGAACTTTTTTTTTCTTATCTTTTTTTTCGACTTGAGTCCACTTTTGAACTTTGAATTCGACGAAAATTACAAATTATTCAATAAAATAATCAAACTCTAAAGGCCATTAGAGAGGTTTAAAAAAAAAAGAAAAAGAAAAAAATAAAATAAAATAACTCTACAGTATTCACGGTTTGACGTTTGAATTTTTACGAAATTCCATAAAATTCCATAAAATAACGAAATCCTGGAGCGCACAAGAGAGTTTAAAAATGAAAAAAATTCAAGTTTAGACAATTCTAATGAAAAAATGATGAAAAAATTCGAGTTTAAATGATTCTAGTCGTCCTTTTTACGCTGATTGGAGATTGGCGCTGAATTTGTCGGCTAGATGTTGAATTTTCAAAAAATTCAAAGCTTATTGCAAAAATTGGATATCACGCTGGGGAAAGAAGGGAAAATGAGGAGATTTTTTGGAGTTTTAAAATTTACAGATTACTGTATATGAGAATGAAAAATAGAATCGACAAAGCTATCAAGAAGTTATTTCGTCCATTTCCATTACAGTAATCCCATTGACAGCAACAGATTTCGCCGAAATCGCCGGCATTGTAGCACATTTGTTGCGAGGCGGCCGGGGAGTAGCGGGAGGAGGAAGAGGAGGACAAGGAGGAGGAAGAGGAGGAAGAGGAGCGGCCTGAAAATTTAAATCATGCAATTGTATGGTTTTAATGTAATTATATAGTGAAGTGACATCCAGAATTGACGAATAAAAATGTTTAAGCTTATAGGGTATCTCGGTGTCTCACCAATTTCATTGTACTCATTTTAACTAAAAGGGAAATGGAGAAACGCCTTGGAACCGGGAAATGATATGGTTTAGAGCAAGAATGACATCCAGAATTGACAAATAAGAGTGTTTAAGCTTATAGGGTATCTCGGTGTCTCACTAATTTCATTGTACTCATTTTAACTAAAAGGGAAATGGAGAAACGCCTTGGAATTTGAAAATGATATTGTTCAAAGCAAGAATGACATCCAGGATTGATAAAAATCGGGTAATCAAGGCTTGTATTTGTATTTTGGAGTTTGTAGTTTGTAGCTTGAAGCTTGTAGTGCCTAGTGGATGAAAAGAATGACTTTGGATGGAAAATAATATGCTACTAGGGAAGAATGACATCCAGAATCGCCGAAAAAGGATATCCCAGCGATGATTGAACTTCTTAGTGTCAAGTGAACTTCTCTGACTCGTACTTTAGTACAACTCTGACTCGTACTCGTCTTGACTCTGACTCGTACTCGTACTCGTACTTTTACTAACTACGGGAATCAGGTAATGATGTCAAATATCTGTGATTTCAAAAACCCTTTCAAAACCCTTCCAAAAGAAACCTGAATACGTGGCAAAGTCGGATGGGACGGCTTGCGAGCGTCGGAGTTGGGTGTTCAGCGAGCACAGTGAGACTTGATTCTGGCCATTTCCATCGCAGGATCTGTTTTGTTTTTTTTTTAGAGTCAATCAGTCAGTCAAAGAATAGTAAACGATTCTTTTTCAGCTTTAGATTTTGAATTATTAAAAACTGTTTATTCTAATAGAAAAATGATATTCTTTTTGATTGAAGAAACAATGAAAAAACGAATTCTAATTCTCGAATTCTCTCTTGCGCAAAAGCCTCAACTTATCTACTATATATAAAGCAGAAGAGAGGTCTGTTCGTCTGTCCGTCTGTCCGTCTGTCTTATTGGTCTACGCAGTTATTGGAAAAAAGGAGCGGGGTTTAGATTGCGTGAAAAACGAGACTTGACAGTCTAGATGACACTAGACGACATCTAGACTGTCTAGCTGTCGTCTAGTGTCATCTAGACAGTTGTCTAGACGGCAAAAGTTTAGACAACCAACTGAAACCGACTGGGGATCAAATCAATCCCTTTTAGCATCAACAAAGTGTAACCTCTCCTTCTACTTACGCTGCGCGCACTTTAGAAAGCTGAGCACTCTTTCTGCGGGAGTCAGTGTCATCGCTAAGGGCATCGGCTCTTCAGAGACCAAGAGACAGGATGGCGGAATGCTAAGCTCAGCGACCTCCTCGTGGTGCACTCTGGGCACTCCGCCATTCCGTTATAGAGAGAAATTGATTGAAGTTTAATATTGCGACATAGCCGGCACTTTTCAATTCACCAATCCAATAGCAATAGAAGCAAAGCAAAGCAAAGCAAAGCAAAATAAAAGAACATCCTTTTCTATTAGATTATTAGAGTTAAATATTGAAATTTGAGAATCGAAGATCTTTAAGAGGAATCGCTTTTCGATTACGATATATTAAAGAGTTAAAGTGACTCACTTTTGCACGGTTCCCCGATTCGAGCGCACTGTCATACAGTAGGAAAGTGATTGGCAAACATTTGGCGCTGTTGGATGGCCTGGAAAAGTGATTTCGAATCGATTTTAATTGGGCTTTAATAAAGTTTAAGCACTTTCTTTTTAGATATAGAACCATAGGTTTCGATATTTCAATAAAATTTGGATAAATTTGGATAAATTTGGATAAAATTGGATAAAATTGGATAAAATTGGTTAGATTTGGTTAGATTTGGTTAGATTTGGTTAGATTTGGTTAGATTTGGTTAGATTTGGTTAGATTTGGTTAGATTTGGTTAGATTTGGTTAGATTTGGTTAGATTTGGTTAGATTTGGTTAAAATTGGACTAATTTGGATTAATTTGGGTAAATTTGGGTTAAATTGGATTAAATTGGATAAATTTGGTTAGATTTGGTTAGATTTGGTTAGATTTGGTTAGATTTGGATAAAATTGGACTAATTTGGATTAATTTGGATTAATTTGGACAAAATTTAGAGAAAATTCGATAAAATTCGATAAAATTCAATCGTGAATTAGAAAAAAACCTCATCCTGACCTTAGGGAATTTAGTTTAAACCCTTCTGAAACAATCGATTAGTTGCCGTTTCCCTTACCTGTTAAACACTTCAGCGCCCAGGTAGAGACGAGTTGCTGGGCGAGAAAAACGAGCAAACGCTTGACGAGCATTTTGCTGAAATTTTGAACCAAAATTCGAAGAGCTTCAGATTTAAAAAGAAATTTTCGGAAAAAATTTTCTAAACAAATTTTCAGCAAAAAATTTTTGAACAAATTTTTTGAACAAATTTTTAAACAATTTTTTAAACAATTTTTTAAACAAATTATTAAGCCAAGGGAAAGTTTAAGACCATTTCCCAGCCTTACAACACCCAAAAATCAGCATTTTGATCATTCTGGAAGGCTGAAAAGTCCTTAGTTTTTAGCTATAGCTAAAAACTCGATTGGAATACAGGACTGAGCCAATTGCTCAACGATTCCTTCGACAATTTACCGCTAAATCGAAAGCTTAGCCGTTTTGGAAGGCACAAGAATGAAAAATCAGCATTTTGATCATTCTGGAAGACTTTTTGGTTTTTGATTTTTGATCAAAAATTCCAATATTTCAAGCAGTTCAAAAAAAGAAATTTTAATTTTTTACGAAAAACAATCGAATTTTTTTGGCTTAAATTCAAGCGTGCATTCCAGAATCACCGAAAATCGAGAAATAAAAGCCGTAACTTGAAAATAGGCACAGATTTGTAAAGGGGGATTGTCGAGGAGTTGATTGTCGCGGCTGGGAGGGTGAGAGGAAAGTAATTCGGCCCTCTTTCACTTTCCAAGGGGAAAATGTGGGGGCCAGGTGAAAATTCCCATCACATTCCGTTCCGAGAGACTCAAAGGACTCAAGGGGGAAAGGCCGAAAGCTCCCAGGGTTCACGATATCGATACCGAGCCTCAATATGAGAAGGGTGAGAGAATTTTTAAGCTGGAATTTTCAGTTATTCAATCTTTCATCAGCCATTGTGCCATCCAGGATTTTAAATTCAAAAAGAATTTTCGAAAAAAATTTAAAACAAAAAAAATCTTTGAACCCAAAAATTCAAAAAAATCAAAAAATCAAAAAAATCCAAATTCCAAAAAAACGACATACAAATAAATGCAAAAAAAAGAAAAACAAAGATGAAGATTCGGCTGTGTGACACCCAGGATCACTGAAATGTTGGATGAGAGGCATTGAGGCGCTTTGGGAAAGGGCCAAAAGAGGGCCAAGAGGGCCAAGAGGGCCAAGAGAGCACGGGGAACACATCAAAAAGAAATGATACCTAGCTTGGCCGCTTTTTGCGCCGAAAACACCGATTCCGAACCCCCTTGAGCACTTGGGAACAGGGAAAAGTGCCAGAGCGGCAAAAAACGACCGAAAAAGTGAATCCCTGCCTTTTTCGGCTCCTTTTGACCAAACTCCTCCGGAACGTGAAACCAACTTCGAAAAAAATGAGAATCTCTTTTTTTGTTAGAATTCTGTTGGCTAAGTTGACACCCAGATCGACTGAAATTGGAGGAAATTTTTCGAAATGGCCAATATTTGCGACAAAATTCTTCCAGCTACAAATCTCGAAAACTAAAAAATTTTAAATCTGCAATAATTTCGATTTTATGTCTGAATTTTTTACTATGATATCCAGAATGATTAAATCAATATCGAAAATTTCCTGGAGTCTTCAAAAATAGCGAAAAATTCATCCAGCTATAAATCTAGAAAAATGAAAAATTTTAAATCTGCAATAATTTCGATTTTATGTCTGACTTTTTTACTGTGATATCCAGTTTGATCAAATCATTATCGAAAATTTTCTGGAATCTTCAAAAATGACGAAAAATTCTTCCAGCTATAAATCTCAAAAAGTGAAAAATTTTAAATTTGGAATAATTTCGATTTTATGTCTGACTTTTTTACTGTGATATCCAGATTGATCAAATCAATATCAAAAATTTCCTGAAATCTTCAAAAATAGCGAAAAATTCTTCCAGCTACAAATCTCGAGAACTAAAAAATTTTAAATTTGCAATAATTTCGATTTTATGTCTAAATATTGTACTGTGATATCCAGTTTGATCAAATCATTATCGAAAATTTTCTGAAATCTTTAAAAATGGTGAGAAATTCTTCCAGCTATAAATCTCGAAAAATTTGAAATTTGAAATTTGCAATAATTTCGATTTTATGTCTAAATATTGTACTGTGATATCCAGATTGATCAAAACATTATCGAAAATTTTCTGGAATCTTCAAAAATAGCGAAAAATTCGATCAAAAACTGCGAGAACGAGGAAAATCTCGAATTTCTGGTATTTTACCAATGGCGATATACAGAATTCCCCGAAATTCGCTAAATTCGAAAGAAAGTTGACTTCTCGACGGGAAATTTCATTTGTCGCGACGGGCAAAGACAGTGTGGCGCCGATAATTGAGCTCGCGAAATGAGAAAATGAGTAGTCAAAAGAAAGGAGCCGGAAAACCCGGAAATTCGAATTCTGATACATTCCCGGGGAATAACAATGCTTTCTCGAAGCTTTCTGGAAGTCACAAGACAAGAATTGGAGAAAGGAGGAGAATTGAGGACTCAAAAAAATCGCTCGATATCGACGGCTTGGGTTTTGGAAAGAATTTGAGGAAAAAATCGCATTTTTAACAATTTCAATCTTCCATCTGGAGGTCATGTTAGCCCTCTAAAGTGTTTTTAATTCAAAATTCAAAATTCCAAAATTCCCGAAATCGAAAAAATCGACCACTCAAATTTTGGTGGAAAAAATTGAAGAAAATTTTTTCATTTTTAAAGTTTGGAGATCTCCAGATCTTCAATCTGGAGCGCATTTTAGCGTTTTAAACCTTTTTTATTTCAAATTCACTCAAATACAAATAAATGTCAATGACTTGAAACTGATCGAATGTATGTATTGGGTTGGTGGAAAAGTCCTTTCGGATTTTTTGGGAGAGTACCTTAAATTTGTCCAATTTTGACGTTTTATAGCTCATCCTAAAGCTGAATTTTAGCATGGTTTTAGCATGGTTTTAGCCTAGGTTTCTGCAAGGAAAACTAACGAAACGTGAAAACAGCCATTTTTTGGCTGTTTTTGGCTCTGCCGCTCTTTACTAAAATAGTTGTAAAAACTTTTAAAAAAGAGATATCTCAAAACGGTTTTTACCAATCGATCCGTCTTGAATTCAGCTTTAGGATCAGCTATAAAACGTCAAAATTCGACAAATTTAAGGTACTCTCCCAAAAAATCCGAAAGGACTTTTCCACCAACCCAATATATGTATATTTATTCGACACGAATAATGTCGACACGAATTTGCAACACAACGGAGGAGATTTTTGATCCCTAATTACCCCTATTGCCTAAATGTTGTTAAGAAAAAAAAAACCCATAATAATGGGAAAAAGAATCAATCTTTCTAGCCGCCGGGATCGAACCCTTAACCTCCCGACTAGGAGGCAAGACTCCTATCCGGTTGGCTACAACGGCTAGAATCCAAAAAAAAATCGCTAAAAAAAGACAAAAAGACAAAAAAACTCTATTCTGGCATGCATATCAAAATTTGAACTAAAAAAAGCTAATAAAAAAGCTAAGAAAGCTAAGAAAAAAACTAAGAAAAATTAAAAACCACTCAAGCTCAAAATGGGGAAAAAATGAGTAAATGAGAAATTTTTTTTTTTTGATAGCTTGAAGAAATTTTTGCGCTTCGATGATTTGCTTTTCTAGAATTCGTAGTTGAAAATGAGACGTGGGGGGAAGAAGGGGAAGAAGGGGAAGAAGGGGAAGAAGGGGAAGAAGGGGAAGAAGGGGAAGAAGGGGAAGAAGGGGAAGAAGGGGAAGAGGGGGAAGAAGGGGAGAAAGAAGAAGTTGGGGTGGCAAATGAGATGAGTGAAGAGCTCAAAAAGGGGAAAGGAAACGGGACAAACATTGCATAAAACTATCAAAAATCGACTCAATGAAGACGTGAGGGGAATGATGAAAGGAAGAAAGGAGAGGAAGAAAGGAAAGGAAGAAAGGAAGAAAAGATCAGCAAACAACTTCTATTTTCACTTTTCATCATTTTCTTTTCATCTACTAATGTTTTACTTTAAGAATGGCCGATCTCGTTCTCTGAATATCTCTAATCGATTCACCGACCTCTAAAACCCCTGGATGCAAATTCCCAGCTGAATATCTTCCATCAAAAAAGGAAGGGAAATGTGAGGGTCACTATGCGAAGAGGTGCTCTTTGTTCGCGCACACAATCGCTCTCCATCTGGCATACGCGTCTAGCTTAAGGCGCTCCGATTTTCAACTCGGTAAAGGAAAAAGATCGGCGCTCAGCTTGCGAGGGTCACTATGCGAAGAGATGCTCTTTGTTCGCGCACACAATCGCTCTCCATCTGGCATACGCGTCTAGCTTAGGGGGCTCCGATTTTCAACTCGGTAGAGGAAAAGGATCGGCGCTCAGCTTGCGAGGGTCACTATGCGAAGAGGTGCTCTTTGTTCGCGCACACAATCGCTTTCCATCTGGCATACGCGTCTAGCTTAAGGGGCTCTGTTCTGGCTCGATTCTTTTAAGGAAAAGGATCGGCGCTCGGCTTGTGATGGTCACTATGGTCAATTAAGGATCTTCAAACTATTCATCTCTTTTCAAATTCGATAACTTTTACTTTTATTTTTACATTCTATTGCTTATCTTTTAAATTTTTATGTTTTCTTTTCATTTACTAATGTTTTATTTTAGGAATGCCCGATCTCGTTCTGTCTGTTCGAATTTGTGACTCAACAATGCCTTTATTCCTAACGAATTGAAATTCGATCAATTTGGTGGCAATTTCGAATTATCTTCTGACACTTTTTGATGGTTACCGATGGAATGGCGGAGGATTCTTATGAACTAGATAGTTCATAAGAAACGGACGCCTTGAACTAACAGCCAGGAGTTTCGAAAGGGTACTTTTTTTTGCCCGATTTTTTGCCATATTCGTTAAACGCTCGACATCCTGATTTTTTTTTGTCATATTTGGGCTAAAGGAATCTTCGGTTCTTCGGATCTCAAAGGATCTTCGGATCTCAAAGAATCTTCGGAAGCTGGTATAGGCCTCACAGCAGTCATCATTGCTCATCATTTAACAGAGAAATCTGCGTCGAATCAATCGTCATCGATCGATCAATCATCATCGATCAATCAATCATCATCGATCAATCAATCATCATCGATCAATCATCATCGATCGATCCGAAAAAACTTGGTGGCAAGGGGAAGACAAGGAAGGCAAGGAAGGATCGATCGATGTGGCAAGGATCGATCTTTGAAGTTTTTCAAATTCGCAGCGTCTCTTTACAACCAGATGGTGGTACAAGTTGATCCAGAAGAAGAAAACAAAGTCGTGAATGTTGTAGAATTGGATAGAGAAATCGAAACGGATAATGATTGCTTTGATTGCTTTGATAATGATCATGTTTAACTTCAAAGGGCGATTGAAAGGCAAAAGGCAAAAGGCGGTTGCCATCAACAATTGTTAGAAAAAGATCGGCTATTATTGAAGCGAGGAGGAGCTGCAGAAAGAAGGATTGAAGACGATTGAATAGCAAAAAACAAATCAATCAAAGAGTTGAAGCTGAAAGAAATGCGAATTCAAATGTGTTCTGCAATCGGCTAGAGAAAGCGATTGCGTTGAGAAGCTTAGGAATTAGCTCAAAGGAATTGGCTCAAAGGAATTAGGACTTTAAAGGATTTTCAAGCGAGTGCCGGTTGACTGGATAGATTCGAGAAATATCACGGAGTTGTTTTTCTAATTTTTCGAACTTATTGTCTTCACCAAATTCCTAGCACTGCAGATCACTCAAAAAGGATTTTCGTAAACAATTCTAACATTTTTGCTATTTCGTTAAAGCTGAAGGCTCTTTCCCTCAAAGAAAAACGAAAAGCAAAAGACTTTTTTTGTCTTGAAGTCATCCCTTATTGAGTTGGCCTTAAGAAAAACTCATTTCAGCAAGAGAAACTTCTTGAAACTCGAAATTTCGACTATCTGGAGTACAGGAAAGGCAATGGAATAAAAAGAAAAATATTAAAAGCGAATTTTGGAAAAGTGTTAGAAGCTGGGTAACTAAACCGGGTCGATTTCTCCTCGACTACGATGGATTGATCCAAAAATGATTAGAGAATGTGCTTCCTGGATCACACAATGAGTAATGGAATGAGAAAATGCGAGAATAGAGGGCTTTTCGAAAAGTGTTAGAAGCTGGGTAACTAAACCGAGTCTATTTCATTGGAAAGCAATTGATTGATTCAGCCAAAACTCAGAAAATCTGATTTCCTGGATATCACTAGGGTTATTGAAATGAACAAACACACGAATAAGAGGCTTTTCGAAAAGTGCTAGAAGCTGGGTAACTAAACCGGGTCGATTTCTCCTCGACTGCGATGGATTGATCCAAAAAACGATTAGAGAATGTGCTTCCTGGATTGCACAATGAGTAATGGAATGAGAAAATGCGAGAATAAAGGAGTTTTCGAAAAGTGGTTAGAGTTGGGTAACTAAACCGGGTCTATTTCACTGGAATGAAATTGATTGATTCGGCCAAAACTCAAAAAATCTGATTTCCTGGATAGCACGAGGGTTATTGAAATGAACAAATAGATGAATGGCTTCTCTAAAAGGTTTTTCGAAAAGTGGTAGAAGCTGGGCAACTAAACCGGGTCGATTTCTCGATTTCTCGATTTCTCTCGATTTACATTTCTTAGCCCTAAAAAGGAATTCAAGAAATAGCTTTCTGGAGTGCACAAAGGAAAAATTGAGTTTTTTGGAGAATTTGGGAAAATTCGGGAAAATTTGGGAGAATTTGGGAAAATCGTTTAGCTTAGAGATTGATTGACAGCCAGCCAGAGTCCTCGATCATTTTTGTGGCCAAGTGATCATTTTTTTTCCAGGAAAAAGGAGTCAAAAAGATTGCTTTCATTTCTTGCTTTCATCTTTTTCATCTTTTTTTTTTCTTAAAGGCGCCAATTGTTACTTTTAAAAGTTGGATATTCAAAAAAAAAAGAAAAAAAAAACAAAGAAAGTTTTAAGCTTAAAAACTATTTTAAAAGCTCATGTGCGCTCCAGAATAAAAGATTATAAAGTAAAGAAAATGTTCTTAAACCATTTACCATCTAAAACTTGATAGAATAGTTTTTGCCAGTTCGATTCTTGGTTTCCAGCTCTTCCCCATCTTCCTCAGCTCTTCCCCATCCTCCCCAGCTCTTCCCCATCTTCCTCAGCTCTTCCCTATCTTCCTCAGCTCTTCCCCATCCTCCCCAGCTCTTCCCCATCTTCCTCAGCTCTTCCCCATCTTCCCCATCTTCCCCATCTTCCCCATCTTCCCCATCCTCCCCAGCTCTTCCCCATCTTCCCCATCTTCCCCATCTTCCCCATCTTCCCCATCTTCCCCATCTTCCTCACTTCTTTCTAAAGCTTCTGTCCTCTCCAGGATTGCGTTTAAAATAAGAAATACTTCAGAAAAGCTTTATTTTAGACAAGATCGATTCGAGAAATGGGCACTGATGAAGAGCTGGGGAAAATCCGGCTGAACTCCCTTCTATTCAACGCTAAGACGCGCCCGATTTCATTTGCGGTAAATGAGTTGTGTTCCCCTATCGCCGTGTGCTATCCAGCTTGCGCAACCGGGGGGCGCAAAATCAGGAACCCGTGTCTTTCTCAAGGCTTTTGACTCTCGATCTTGTCTCCACTCTTTCTCTCTCTCTCTTCCTCTCTCTCTTCCTCTCTCTCTTCCTCTCTCTCTCTTTCTCTCTCTCTTCCTCTCTCTCTTCCTCTCTCTCTCTTCCTCTCCTCTCTAACGGCTCTGCTGGCACCCATAACCGAATTTCGTGGCCTGATCCATCCCCTCACTTCTCACTTCAGCGAAAAGATGCTCTATTTTAGAGTACATCAACAACAGTGTACAGATGGGGAAAATAGAAAAACGACGTTGAGTAACTGAACCGAATCTGACAATTGTTAAATGTTGAGTAATTAAAACGGTTCAAAAGCTAATGTGCGTTCCAGGATTTTGTTTGAAAAAGAAATATTAGAAAATAATGGAAACACAGCTAAAAAGCAGCCACGACAATGACAGGGCAGAAATGCAAAATTCTGAAAAAGAAAAATTGGGTAATTAAACCAAACCAGGAGCTAGTGTGCGTTCCAGGATTTAGTTAGAAAAAAGAAAAGTTTCAATTGAATGAAAATTAGAGCATAAACCTGTTTGAACAAAAAAAAAGCGGTAGTTGATTTTGAAATTTTTTGTGTTCTTTTTGTAAAGTTCTCGATTTCAGCGAGAATCTCTGCTATTTGATGGATGAAATTAAAAATTCGAAGGCTTAAAAAGGCTTTTTGAGTTGTTGTGACAAGGCGGTGACAAGTCGAATCTCAAAAATTCTCCGAGTCGGAAGAGAGAATTCTTGACATTGAAAACTTTATGCTAATAACTTTTTTAAGCTTTCTTTTTTCCTCGTGCCTTCCAGGATTTAAGATTTTGCTAGTTTAAGTGCCTAAAGATTGACTGTTTTCACAAGTTTTCCTGTCGATCAACTCCTAGTCGATCAATTTTGGGCCGATCTACTTCTCAAATCTACTTCTCCAATTGGAGAGGTCCAATCCTCGGTAACTAAATCGAGGATTTTAAGAAATTGTAAACTTGGGCTCTTATTATGTCTAGAGTTTTATAGAGAAGACTTAGAGAAGAGAAGAGATAAAGAACCAGATTGAGAGAGATAATGAACCAAATTGGTAGAGAGATAAGGAGCCAGATTTGGAGAGATAAGGAAACAAATTGAAGGAGCTAAGGAGCCAAATTGAGAGAGATAAGGAACCGAATTGGTAGAGATAAGGAACCAGATTTAGAAAGATAAGGAGCCAAATTGAGAGAGATAAGGAACCGAATTGGTAGAGATAACGAACCAGATTTAGAAAGATAAGGAACCAAATTTGTAGAGATAAATAAAAACAAATAGCCGTTGATTAGCCTTTTTCATTATCATAAATCAAGCAAAACATAGCACTCGAGTTGATTTTGTTTTTTCTTGGAAAATCGGGTAATTAAACCGGATGAAAAACTTATGTGCGTTCCAGGATTTAGTTTGAAAAAAGAAATATTAGAAAATAATAAAAATACAGCCAAAAAGCAGTCACGACAATGACAGGGCAGAAATGAAAAATTCTGAAAAAGAAAAATCGGGTAATTAAACCGGATCAAAATCTAGTGTGCGTTCCAGGATTTAGTTTAAAATAAGAAATGCTTCAGTATAATGCTTGAGTAGAACATAAATCAATTGGAGACATTCATTTGATCGAGTCGACTAATTGAAACACATTTATTTGATCGCTTGATCATTTATTTGACCGCTAAAAGTTATATGAACATTTTTGAGAGTACAAAGTACATTTGGAATGAGAGAGGTGAGCAAAGCGGCTGATTTGAAATAAAATTCAGGCTCCTGAATAGAATTTAAAATTCTGAATAGCATTTAAATGCAAATTTAAAAAAAAAAGTCATTTCAAGGATTATTAGAAGACTCAGAGTCGAAATCTCTCGATTTTCGAAAAGAAAAGATTTTAGGAGTGAGTGTGAGTTCCACGATTTCCACTCCTTCACTCCTTTTCCTTCTTTTCCTTCTTTTCCTTTTGTGCAAAGAAGGAAAAGATCCGAGGGTCAATTGGAGTCAAAGCATCAAAGAGAAATAGGAAGAGGAGGGCCCCCCGAAAAGATTCAATTTGACACAAATCCCTTTTCCCATCCACATACACAAAAAGCGGTTGGTTCGACTTCCGATTTCGCTCCTCAATCAACGCATATTTTTTTTTTCCTTCTGCAGGTTACCTCAAAAGGAGCTGAAAGGAAAATCTCGATATTCCTGGAAAACCGTAAACCAGTTTAAAGGCTCTCGTCCTCCAGCAGGCTCTCGTCCTCCAGCAGGCTCTCGTCCTCCAGCAGGCTCTCGTCCTCCAGCAGGCTCTCGTCCTCCAGCAGGCTCTCGTCCTCCAGCAGGCTCTCGTCCTCCAGCAGGCTCTCGTCCTCCAGCAGGCTCTCGTCCTCCAGCAGGCTCTCGTCCTCCAGCAGGCTCTCGTCCTCCAGCAGGCTCTCGTCCTCCAGCAAGCTCTCGTCCTCAGCAAGCTCTCGTCCTCAGCAAGCTCTCGTCCTCAGCAAGCTCTCGTCCTCAGCAAGCTCTCGTACCATAAACCAGCATCCAGATCAAGATATCTAATATTTCCAGATGATCTAGATGTCCAATATTTCAGAGTAAACCAATTTAAGATTCTCTTCTCCTTTTAACTAAAGTTACTGAACGTATCTGTATTTTTTCTATTTTCCATTAACTCTCACAGAAAAACGATAGACAATAGACTTCCGCATTTCCTCGTAAAAGATAACGAAAAGGATTAGGCCAGAAAGGCCATGAAAATCTCTAACCGATTCACCGACCTCGAAAACCCCTCGATGGAAATTTCCAGCTGAATATCTATCAAAGAAAGAGAAATTTGTAAAGAGGTGCTCTTTGTTCGCGCCGACAATCGCTCTACATCTGGCATACGCGTCTAGCTTAAGAGACTTCGCTTTTCAGCTCGGTAAAGTAAAAGGATAGGTCGACAGCTTCGTTTTAGGTTTGACTGTCCCATTGTGGCAAACCGGGATCTTCAAACTGTTGATCTCTTTTCAAATTCGATCATTTTGAATTTGATCAATGTGGTGGGAATTTCAAATTCTGTTCAGAAGAAGAGGAGAATGGAGAAGTTGTTGTTGGTCTTTTGTGGGTGCTGGATTGAAAGGAGCGAACGGCAGTATTGTATAGGGAAAGGAGCCAATGACTGTGACAGCTTTAAGCGTCACTGTGCTCTAGAAGTTTAATGAGACGCTTAAACGAGGAGCGGTTCCAGCTCCTCGTTTAAGCATTCAAAATAGTGACCAAACATGCGCTTAAAATACACTCAGATAAACAGACAGACAAACAGACAGACAGACAGACAGACAGACAGACAGATAGACAGACAGACAGATAGACAGGCAGGCAGGCAGGCAGACAGGCAGACAGACAGACAGACAGACAGACAGACAGACAGGCAGACAGGCAGGCAGGCAGACTGCTGAAAGATTGCTTTCTAGAATGATTGTGATGTGGGGCTTAGATTCTGTTGGTCTTAAACTGCTGCCCTAGCTTGATATTCTCTCCAGACACAAAGCAATTCTACCAGGTAATTAATGTGTTAGTAAGGCGAGAGTATCACAATTCTAATTAGCAGGGTGTTCAGAAATCTTTCAAAAATTTATTTACAAAAAAAAAGAAAGCAAAAATCAAATCAAATCGAATCAAATTCATTTGAGCAAAACCCGTATTTAAAAATTGAAAAGAGAAAGAAAAAAATACTCCGTAGATTTTGATTTTCGTTGATTTTTGTTGAAATTTGTTGAAAATTGTTGAAATTTTAAACAAGTTGAGGAAAAGGCTTTTTTGGATGATCTTTTCGAAAGACGAATGCACAAACGGAGTCTTTGTGAATCTAAAAACTAACAATTTGGATGTCTGGATGTCTGATCTTCGGTGCGGAGTGTTTCGTAGTCTAGCTTTGAATGCGTTTTTCTCGACACTCGTTGGTGCTACAATGCTCGTTTAAATATCAAAAAATAGCCCTGAATTTCAGCTATTTTTTGATATTTAAATGAGCATTGTAGCGTAAACGAGTGTCGAGAAAAACGCGTTCAAAGCTAGACTACGCAACACTCCACACCGTCATTATGGGGGTGGGGCACTATTACAGTATTTACGGTATCTGGATGTCAGCTTGGCTATTGAAGTCATTAATTGGCCTTAATAAAGCTTTTTCGGCTTCCATAGCATCAGCTTCAATAGCATCAGCTTCAATAAGCTTCAATAAGCTTCAAATCTTGTTCCTGTTCAAATTCAAATCAAATTCAAATTGAAAAGCTTTTTGGGGAAAATCCTGTTTCCCTTGGGTTTTATCAATGAAAAACCTTAGAGACAGGATTTTAGATTTCGAATTTTAAGAAGAAAATCTATATCAATTTCTAAGAAATCAAAATGAAATCAATTTCAAACGCTTTTCTGCACTCACTTTGCGCTCCTTTTTTCGGAAATTTGATGGTAGCTCTTCTTGAGTTGGTGAATCAGACGCTCCTGGAAGATTCTCGATTGTCGGACTTGGAGAAGCGACTGAAATTTTGAAGCTAATTTTGAAGCCCTTGAAGCCCTTGAAGCTCTTGAAGCTCTTGAGGTTCTTGAAGCTCTTGAATGCTTTCCTTATTTCCTAGCTACAATTTGAATAATCCTGAATCTAGCGTGCAGCCCAGAATCCCTAAAAATGGGGATTTAAAAATTGGGAGAGCTAAAGGAGAGCTGAAGGAGAGCTGAGTCGAGTCTGTGATCGATCGCTGATCGGCTACACTGGATTTTCTAATTTTCTAACCTCAAATCCACTAAATAGCCATTGTGACATCCAGAAATCAAGAATATGCAATAAAATTTTGATCTTTACATTTAGAATAACTAAAAAATCTCCCGTCAACTCAAAAAGGCGGGTTTTTTTTTCCAATTGAACTATAGCCTTAGAAATTCAGCCTAAACTCGTTGTGACATCCAGGAAACAAGAATATCTGACTAGCAAAGCTGGTTGGCTTATGACTGGTTGGTTTATGGCTATGGCTGGTTGCCGTATGGCTATGGCTGGTTGGCTTATGGCTTAAAGCACTTACGAGACGGTAGCGAGTCTCCAGATTGGCTCGAGGTTCGACTCGTTCGATCCCGTCGTAAATCACCAGCTTTTGGCTGATCTTCTTCGCTTGGCATGTCATTGGAACTGAAACTTTTCACAACTTTTCACTCAGTAAAAGCTGAAGCTAAAGCTGAAGCTAAAGCTGAAGCTAAAGCTGAAGCTAAAGCTGAAGCTAAAGCTGAAGCTAAAGCTGAAGCTAAAGCTGAAGCTAAAGCTGAAGCTAAAGCTGAAGCTAAAGCTGAAGCTAAAGCTGAAGCTAAAGCTGAAGCTAAAGCTGAAGCTAAAGCTGAAGCTAAAGCTGAAGCTAAAGCTGAAGCTAAAGCTGAAGCTAAAGCTGAAGCTAAAGCTGAAGCTAAAGCTGAAGCTAAAGCTGAAGCTAAAGCTGAAGCTAAAGCTGAAGCTAAAGCTGAAGCTAAAGCTGAAGCTAAAGCTGAAGCTAAAGCTGAAGCTAAAGCTGAAGCTAAAGCT